>CATNUO010000088.1:0-421000 GCA_951215215.1 Andrena trimmerana
AAAATTTTTTAAAGTTTGACAAAAATCTGTACAAAAATCCCAAAATTCGAAGTTAATTTCAACTAAAATTACTCAAATGCAGCTCCTCTATCAAAAAAACCTAACGTAATCCAGAAAAATCGAAGTTGGTTTCAACACAATTTTTTATAATTTGACAAAAATCTGTACAAACATCCAAAAATTTGAAGTTAATTTCAACTAAAATTACTCAAATGCACCTCCTCTATCAAAAAAACCTAACATAATCCAGAAAAATCAAAGTTGGTTTCAACAAAATTTTTTAAAATTTGACAAAAATCTGTACAAAAATCCAAAAATTCGAAGTTAATTTCAACTAAAATTATTCAAATGCAGCTCCTTTATCAAAAAAACCTAACATATTCCAGAAAAATCGAAGTTGGTTTCAACAAAATTTTTTAAAATTTGACAAAAATCTGTACAAAAATCCAAAAATTCGAAGTTAATTTCAACTAAAATTACTCAAATGCAGCTCCTTTATCAAAAAAACGTAACATATTCCAGAAAAATCGAAGTTGGTTTCAACAAAATTTTTTAAAATTTGACAAAAATCTCTACAAAAATCCAAAAATTCGAAGTTAATTTCAACTAGAATTACTCAAATGCAGCTCCTCTATCAAAAAAAACCTAACATAATCCAGAAAAATCGAAGTTGGGTTCAACAAAATTTTATAAAATTTAACATAAATTTGCACAAAAATCCAAAAATTCGAAGTTAATTTCAACTAAAATTACTCAAATGCAGCTCCTCTATCAAAAAAACCAAACATAATCCAGAAAAATCGAAGTTGGTTTCAACAAAATTTTTTAAAATTTGACAAAAATCTGTACAAAAATCCAAAAATTCGAAGTTAATTTCAACTAGAATTACTCAAATGCAGCTCCTCTATCAAAAAAACCTAACATAATCCAGAAAAATCGAAGTTGGGTTCAACAAAATTTTGTAAAATTTAACAAAAATCTGCACAAAAATCCAAAAATTCGAAGTTAATTTCAACCAAAATTACTCAAATGCAGCTCCTCTATCAAAAAAACCTAACATAATCCAGAAAAATCGAAGTAGGTTTAAACAAAATTTTTTAAGATTTGCAAAAATCTGTACAAAAATCCAAAAATTCGAAGTTATTTTCAACTAAAATTACTCAAATGCAGCTCCTTTATCAAAAAAACCTAACATAATCCAGAAAAATCTAAGTAGGTTTAAACAAAATTTTTTAAAATTTGACTAAAATCTGTACAAAAATCCAAAAATTCGAAGTTATTTTCAACTAAAAATACTCAAATGCAGCTCCTCTAACAAAAAAACTTTACATAATCCAGAAAAGTCGAAGTAGGTTACAACAAATTTTTTTAAAATTTGACAAAAATCTGTACAAAAATCCGAAAATTCGAAGTTATTTTCAACTAAAAATACTCAAATGCAGCTCCTCTAACAAAAAAACTTTACATAATCCAGAAAAGTCGAAGTTGGTTACAACAAAATTTTTTAAAATTTGACAATAATCTGTACAAAAATCAAAAAATTCGAAGTTAATTTCAACTAGAATTACTCAAATGCAGCTCCTCTATCAAAAAAACCTAACATGATCCAGAAAAATCGAAGTAGGTTTAAACAAAATTTTTTAAAATTTGACAAAAATCTGTACAAAAATCCAAAAATTCGAAGTTAATTTCAACTAAAATTACTCAAATGCAGCTCTTTTATCAAAAAAACCTAACATATTCCAGAAAAATCGAAGTTGGTTTCAACAAAATTTTTTAAAATTTGACAAAAATCTGTACAAGAATCCAAAAATTCGAAGTTAATTTCAACTAAAATTACTCAAATGCAGCTCCTTTATCAAAAAAACGTAACATAATCCAGAAAAATCGAAGTTGGTTCCAACAAAATTTTTTAAAATTTGACAAACATCTGTACAAAAATCCCAAAATTCGAAGTTAATTTCAACTAAAATTACTCAAATGCAGCATTTCTATCCAAAAAACCTAACATAATCCAGAAAAATCGAAGTTGGTTTCAACAAAATTTTTTAAAATTTGACAAAAATCTGTACCAAAATCCGAAAATTCGAAGTTAATTTCAACTAAAATTACTCAAATGCAGCTCCTCTATCAAAAAAACCTAACATAATCCAGAAAAATCGAAGTTGGTTTCAACAAAATTTTTTAAAATTTAACATAAATCTGCACAAAAATTCAAAAATTCGAAGTTAATTTCAACTAAAATTACTCAAATGCAGCTCCTCTATCAAAAAAACCTAACATAATCCAGAAAAATCGAAGTAGGTTTAAACAAAATTTTTTAAAATTTGACAAAAATCTGTACAAAAATCCAAAAATTCGAAGTTATTTTCAACTAAAATTACTCAAATGCAGCTCCTCTATCCAAAAAACCTAACATAATCCAGAAAAATCGAAGTTGGTTTCAACAAAATTTTTTAAAATTTGACAAAAATCTGTACAAAAATCCCAAAATTCGAAGTTAATTTCAACTAAAATTACTCAAATGCAGCTCCTCTATCAAAAAAACCTAACATAATCCAGAAAAATCGAAGTAGGTTTAAACAAAATTTTTTAAAATTTGACAAAAATCTGTAAAAAATCCAAAAATTCGAAGTTAATTTCAACTAAAATTACTCAAATGCAGCTCCTCTATCAAAAAAACCAAACATAATCCAGAAAAATCGAAGTTGGTTCCAACAAAATTTTTTAAAATTTGACAAAAAACTGTTCAAAAATCCAAAAATTCGAATTTAATTACAACTAAAATTACTCAAATGCAGCTCCTCTATCCAAAAAACCTAACATAATCCAGAAAAATCGAAGTTGGTTTCAACAAACTTTTTTAAAATTTGACAAACATCTGTACAAAAATCCAAAAATTCGAAGTTAATTTAAACTAAAATTACTCAAATGCAGCTCCTCTATCAAAAAAACCTAACATAATCCAGAAAAATCGAAGTAGGTTTCAACAAAATTTTTTAAAATTTGACAAAAATCTGTACAAAAATCCAAAAATTCGAAGTTATTTTCAACTAAAATTACTCAAATGCAGCTCCTCTATCAAAAAAACTTTACATAATCCAGAAAAATCGAAATTGGTTTCAACAAAATTTTTTAAAATTTGACAAACATCTGAACAAAAATCCAAAAATTCGAAGTTAATTTAAACTAAAATTACTCAAATGCAGCTCCTCTATCAAAAAAACCTAACATAATCCAGAAAAATCGAAGTAGGTTTAAACAAAATTTTTTAAAATTTGACAAAAATCTGTACAAAAATCCAAAAATTCGAAGTTATTTTCAACTAAAATTACTCAAATGCAGCTCCTCTATCAAAAAAACCTAACATAATCCAGAAAATCGAAGTTGGTTTCAACAAAATTTTTTAAAATTTTACAAAAATCTGTACAAAAATCCAAAAATTCGAAGTTATTTTCAACTAAAATTACTCAAATGCAGCTCCTCTATCAAAAAAACTTTACATAATCCAGAAAAATCGAAATTGGTTTCAACAAAATTTTTTATAGTTTGACAAAAATCTGTACAAACATCCAAAAATTCGAAGTTAATTTCAACTAAAATTACTCAAATGCAGCTCCTCTATAAAAAAAAACCTAACATAATCCAGAAAAATCGAAGTTGGGTTCAACAAAATTTTATAAAATTTGACAAAAATCTGTACAAAAATCCAAAAATACGAAGTTAATTACAATTAAAATTACGCAAATGCAGCTCCTCTATCCAAAAAACCTAACATAATCCAGAAAAATCGAAGTTGGTTTCAACAAAATTTTTTAAAGTTTGACAAAAATCTGTACAAAAATCCCAAAATTCGAAGTTAATTTCAACTAAAATTACTCAAATGCAGCTCCTCTATCAAAAAAACCTAACATAATCCAGAAAAATCGAAGTTGGTTTCAACAAAATTTTTTATAATTTGACAAAAATCTGTACAAACATCCAAAAATTCGAAGTTAATTTCAACTAAAATTACTCAAATGCAGCTCCTCTATAAAAAAAACCTAACATAATCCAGAAAAATCGAAGTTGGGTTCAACAAAATTTTATAAAATTTGACAAAAATCTGTACAAAAATCCAAAAATTCGAAGTTAATTACAACTAAAATTACGCAAATGCAGCTCCTCTATCCAAAAAACCTAACATAATCCAGAAAAATCGAAGTTGGTTTCAACAAAATTTTTTAAAGTTTGACAAAAATCTGTACAAAAATCCCAAAATTCGAAGTTAATTTCAACTAAAATTACTCAAATGCAGCTCCTCTATCAAAAAAACTTTATATAATCCAGAAAAATCGAAGTTGGTTTCAACAAAATTTTTTAAAATTTGACAAATAATCTGTACAAGAATCCAAAAATTCGAAGTTATTTTCAACTAAAATTACTCAAATGCAGCTCCTCTATCAAAAAAACTTTACATAATCCAGAAAAATCGAAGTTGGTTTCAACAAAATTTTTTAAAAAATGACAAAAATCTGTACAAAAATCCAAAAATTCGAAGTTATTTTCAACTAAAATTACTCAAATGCAGCTCCTCTATCAAAAAAACCTAACAAAATCAAGAAAAATCGAAGTTGGTTTCAACAAACTTTTTTAAAATTTGACAAACATCTGTACAAAAATCCAAAAATTCGAAGTTAATTTAAACTAAAATTACTCAAATGCAGCTCCTCTATCAAAAAAACCTAACATAATCCAGAAAAATCGAAGTAGGTTTCAACAAAATTTTTTAAAATTTGACAAAAATCTGTACAAAAATCCAAAAATTCGAAGTTATTTTCAACTAAAATTACTCAAATGCAGCTCCTCTATCAAAAAAACTTTACATAATCCAGAAAAATCGAAATTGGTTTCAACAAAATTTTTTAAAATTTGACAAACATCTGAACAAAAATCCAAAAATTCGAAGTTAATTTAAACTAAAATTACTCAAATGCAGCTCCTCTATCAAAAAAACCTAACATAATCCAGAAAAATCGAAGTAGGTTTAAACAAAATTTTTTAAAATTTGGCAAATATCTGTACAAAAATCCAAAAATTCGAAGTTATTTTCAACTAAAATTACTCAAATGCAGCTCCTCTATCAAAAAAACCTAACATAATCCAGAAAATCGAAGTTGGTTTCAACAAAATTTTTTAAAATTTTACAAAAATCTGTACAAAAATCCAAAAATTCGAAGTTAATTTAAACTAAAATTACTCAAATGCAGCTCCTCTATCAAAAAAACCTAACAAAATCCAAAAAATCGAAGTTAGTTTCAACAAAATTTTTTAAAATTTGACAAACATCTGTACAAAAATCAAAAAATTCGAAGTTAATTTAAACTAAAATTACTCAAATGCAGCTCCTCTATCAAAAAAACCTAACATAATCCAGAAAAATCGAAGTAGGTTTCAACAAAATTTTTTAAAAGTTGACAAAAATCTGTACAAAAATCCAAAAATTCGTAGTTATTTTCAACTAAAATTACTCAAATGCAGCTCCTCTATCAAAAAAACCTAACATAATTCAGAAAAATCGAAGTTGGTTTCAACAAAATTTTTTAAAATTTGACAAAAAACTGTTCAAAAATCCAAAAATTCGAATTTAATTACAACTAAAATTACTCAAATGCAGCTCCTCTATCCAAAAAACCTAACATAATCCAGAAAAATCGAAGTTGGTTTCAACAAACTTTTTTAAAATTTGACAAACATCTGTACAAAAATCCAAAAATTCGAAGTTAATTTAAACTAAAATTACTCAAATGCAGCTCCTCTATCAAAAAAACCTAACATAATCCAGAAAAATCGAAGTAGATTTCAACAAAATTTTTTAAAATTTGACAAAAATCTGTACAAAAATCCAAAAATTCGAAGTTATTTTCAACTAAAATTACTCAAATGCAGCTCCTCTATCAAAAAAACTTTACATAATCCAGAAAAATCGAAATTGGTTTCAACAAAATTTTTTAAAATTTGACAAACATCTGAACAAAAATCCAAAAATTCGAAGTTAATTTAAACTAAAATTACTCAAATGCAGCTCCTCTATCAAAAAAACCTAACATAATCCAGAAAAATCGAAGTAGGTTTAAACAAAATTTTTCAAAATTTGACAAAAATCTGTACAAAAATCCAAAAATTCGAAGTTATTTTCAACTAAAATTACTCAAATGCAGCTCCTCTATCAAAAAAACCTAACATAATCCAGAAAATCGAAGTTGGTTTCAACAAAATTTTTTAAAATTTTACAAAAATCTGTACAAAAATCCAAAAATTCGAAGTTATTTTCAACTAAAATTACTCAAATGCAGCTCCTCTATCAAAAAAACTTTACATAATCCAGAAAAATCGAAATTGGTTTCAACAAAATTTTTTATAGTTTGACAAAAATCTGTACAAACATCCAAAAATTCGAAGTTAATTTCAACTAAAATTACTCAAATGCAGCTCCTCTATAAAAAAAAACCTAACATAATCCAGAAAAATCGAAGTTGGGTTCAACAAAATTTTATAAAATTTGACAAAAATCTGTACAAAAATCCAAAAATTCGAAGTTAATTACAATTAAAATTACGCAAATGCAGCTCCTCTATCCAAAAAACCTAACATAATCCAGAAAAATCGAAGTTGTTTTCAACAAAATTTTTTAAAGTTTGACAAAAATCTGTACAAAAATCCCAAAATTCGAAGTTAATTTCAACTAAAATTACTCAAATGCAGCTCCTCTATCAAAAAAACCTAACATAATCCAGAAAAATCGAAGTTGGTTTCAACAAAATTTTTTATAATTTGACAAAAATCTGTACAAACATCCAAAAATTCGAAGTTAATTTCAACTAAAATTACTCAAATGCAGCTCCTCTATAAAAAAAACCTAACATAATCCAGAAAAATCGAAGTTGGGTTCAACAAAATTTTATAAAATTTGACAAAAATCTGTACAAAAATCCAAAAATTCGAAGTTAATTACAACTAAAATTACGCAAATGCAGCTCCTCTATCCAAAAAACCTAACATAATCCAGAAAAATCGAAGTTGGTTTCAACAAAATTTTTTAAAGTTTGACAAAAATCTGTACAAAAATCCCAAAATTCGAAGTTAATTTCAACTAAAATTACTCAAATGCAGCTCCTCTATCAAAAAAACCTAACGTAATCCAGAAAAATCGAAGTTGGTTTCAACACAATTTTTTATAATTTGACAAAAATCTGTACAAACATCCAAAAATTTGAAGTTAATTTCAACTAAAATTACTCAAATGCACCTCCTCTATCAAAAAAACCTAACATAATCCAGAAAAATCATAGTTGGTTTCAACAAAATTTTTTAAAATTTGACAAAAATCTGTACAAAAATCCAAAAATTCGAAGTTAATTTCAACTAAAATTATTCAAATGCAGCTCCTTTATCAAAAAAACCTAACATATTCCAGAAAAATCGAAGTTGGTTTCAACAAAATTTTTTAAAATTTGACAAAAATCTGTACAAAAATCCAAAAATTCGAAGTTAATTTCAACTAAAATTACTCAAATGCAGCTCCTTTATCAAAAAAACGTAACATATTCCAGAAAAATCGAAGTTGGTTTCAACAAAATTTTTTAAAATTTGACAAAAATCTGTACAAAAATCCAAAAATTCGTAGTTATCTTCATCTAAAATTACTCAAATGCAGCTCCTCTATCAAAAAAACCTAACGTAATCCAGAAAAATCGAAGTTGGGTTCAACAAAATTTTATAAAATTTAACAAAAATCTGCACAAAAATCCAAAAATTCGAAGTTAATTACATCTAAAATTACTCAAATGCAGCTCCGCTATCCAAAAAATCTAACATAATCCAGAAAAATCGAACTTGGTTTCAACAAAATTTTTTAAAATTTGACAAAAATCTCTACAAAAATCCAAAAATTCGAAGTTAATTTCAACTAGAATTACTCAAATGCAGCTCCTCTATCAAAAAAACCTAACATAATCCAGAAAAATCGAAGTTGGGTTCAACAAAATTTTATAAAATTTAACATAAATTTGCACAAAAATCCAAAAATTCGAAGTTAATTTCAACTAAAATTACTCAAATGCAGCTCCTCTATCAAAAAAACCAAACATAATCCAGAAAAATCGAAGTTGGTTTCAACAAAATTTTTTAAAATTTGACAAAAATCTGTACAAAAATCCAAAAATTCGAAGTTAATTTCAACTAGAATTACTCAAATGCAGCTCCTCTATCAAAAAAACCTAACATAATCCAGAAAAATCGAAGTTGGGTTCAACAAAATTTTGTAAAATTTAACAAAAATCTGCACAAAAATCCAAAAATTCGAAGTTAATTTCAACCAAAATTACTCAAATGCAGCTCCTCTATCAAAAAAACCTAACATAATCCAGAAAAATCGAAGTAGGTTTAAACAAAATTTTTTAAGATTTGCAAAAATCTGTACAAAAATCCAAAAATTCGAAGTTATTTTCAACTAAAATTACTCAAATGCAGCTCCTTTATCAAAAAAACCTAACATAATCCAGAAAAATCTAAGTAGGTTTAAACAAAATTTTTTAAAATTTGACTAAAATCTGTACAAAAATCCAAAAATTCGAAGTTATTTTCAACTAAAAATACTCAAATGCAGCTCCTCTAACAAAAAAACTTTACATAATCCAGAAAAGTCGAAGTAGGTTACAACAAATTTTTTTAAAATTTGACAAAAATCTGTACAAAAATCCGAAAATTCGAAGTTATTTTCAACTAAAAATACTCAAATGCAGCTCCTCTAACAAAAAAACTTTACATAATCCAGAAAAGTCGAAGTTGGTTACAACAAAATTTTTTAAAATTTGACAATAATCTGTACAAAAATCAAAAAATTCGAAGTTAATTTCAACTAGAATTACTCAAATGCAGCTCCTCTATCAAAAAAACCTAACATGATCCAGAAAAATCGAAGTAGGTTTAAACAAAATTTTTTAAAATTTGACAAAAATCTGTACAAAAATCCAAAAATTCGAAGTTAATTTCAACTAAAATTACTCAAATGCAGCTCTTTTATCAAAAAAACCTAACATATTCCAGAAAAATCGAAGTTGGTTTCAACAAAATTTTTTAAAATTTGACAAAAATCTGTACAAGAATCCAAAAATTCGAAGTTAATTTCAACTAAAATTACTCAAATGCAGCTCCTTTATCAAAAAAACGTAACATAATCCAGAAAAATCGAAGTTGGTTCCAACAAAATTTTTTAAAATTTGACAAACATCTGTACAAAAATCCCAAAATTCGAAGTTAATTTCAACTAAAATTACTCAAATGCAGCATTTCTATCCAAAAAACCTAACATAATCCAGAAAAATCGAAGTTGGTTTCAACAAAATTTTTTAAAATTTGACAAAAATCTGTACCAAAATCCGAAAATTCGAAGTTAATTTCAACTAAAATTACTCAAATGCAGCTCCTCTATCAAAAAAACCTAACATAATCCAGAAAAATCGAAGTTGGTTTCAACAAAATTTTTTAAAATTTAACATAAATCTGCACAAAAATTCAAAAATTCGAAGTTAATTTCAACTAAAATTACTCAAATGCAGCTCCTCTATCAAAAAAACCTAACATAATCCAGAAAAATCGAAGTAGGTTTAAACAAAATTTTTTAAAATTTGACAAAAATCTGTACAAAAATCCAAAAATTCGAAGTTATTTTCAACTAAAATTACTCAAATGCAGCTCCTCTATCCAAAAAACCTAACATAATCCAGAAAAATCGAAGTTGGTTTCAACAAAATTTTTTAAAATTTGACAAAAATCTGTACAAAAATCCCAAAATTCGAAGTTAATTTCAACTAAAATTACTCAAATGCAGCTCCTCTATCAAAAAAACCTAACATAATCCAGAAAAATCGAAGTAGGTTTAAACAAAATTTTTTAAAATTTGACAAAAATCTGTAAAAAATCCAAAAATTCGAAGTTAATTTCAACTAAAATTACTCAAATGCAGCTCCTCTATCAAAAAAACCAAACATAATCCAGAAAAATCGAAGTTGGTTCCAACAAAATTTTTTAAAATTTGACAAACATCTGTACAAAAATCCAAAAATTCGAAGTTAATTTCAACTAAAATTACTCAAATGCAGCTCCTCTATCAAAAAAAAACTAACATAATCCAGAAAAATCGAAGTAGGTTTAAACAAAATTTTTTAAAATTTGATAAAAATCTGTACAAAAATCCAAAAATTCGAAGATATTTTCAACTAAAATTACTCAAATGCAGCTCCTCTATCAAAAAAACCAAACATAATCCAGAAAAATCGAAGTTGATTTCAACAAAATTTTTTAAAATTTGATAAAAATCTGTACAAAAATCCAAAAATTCGAACTTAATTTCAACTAAAATTACTCAAATGCAGCTTCTCTATCCAAAAAACCTAACATAATCCAGAAAAATCGAAGTTGGTTTCAACAAAATTTTTTAAAATTTGACAAAAATCTGTACAAAAATCCAAAAATTCGAAGTTAATTTCAACTAAAATTACTCAAATGCAGCTCTCTATCCAAAAAACCTAACATAATCCAGAAAAATCGAAGTTGGTTTCAACAAAATTTTTTAAAATTTGACAAAAATCTGTACAAAAATCCCAAAATTCGAAGTTAATTTCAACTAAAATCACTCAAATGCAGCTCCTCTATCAAAAAAACCTAACATAATCCAGAAAAATCGAAGTAGGTTTAAACAAAATTTTTTAAAATTTGACAAAAATCTGTACAAAAATCCAAAAATTCGAAGTTATTTTCAACTAAAATTACTCAAATGCAGCTCCTCTATCAAAAAAACCTAACATAATCCAGAAAAATCGAAGTTGGTTTCAACAAAAAATTTTTAAAATTTGACAAACATCTGTACAAAAATCCCAAAATTCGAAGTTAATTTCAACTAAAATTACTCAAATGCAGCTCCTCTATCAAAAAAAACTAACATAATCCAGAAAAATCGAAGTAGGTTTAAACAAAATTTTTTAAAATTTGACAAAAATCTGTACAAAAATCCAAAAATTCGAAGTTAATTTTAACTAGAAATACACAAATGCAGCTCCTCTATCAAAAAAACCTAACATAATCCAGAAAAGTCGAAGTTGGGTTCAACAAAATTTTATAAAATTTAACAAAAATCTGCACAAAAATCCAAAAATTCGAAGATAATTTCAACTAAAATTACTCAAATGCAGCTCCTCTATCAAAAAAACCAAACATAATCCAGAAAAATCGAAGTTGGTTTCAACAAAATTTTTTAAAATTTGACAAAAATCTGCACAAAAATCCAAAAATTCGAAGTTATTTTCAACTAAAATTACTCAAATGCAGCTCCTCTATCAAAAAAACCTAACATATTCCAGAAAAATCGAAGTTGGTTTCAACAAGATTTTTTAAAATTTGACAAAAATCTGTACAAAAATCCAAAAATTCGAAGTTAATTTCAAGTAGAATTACTCAAATGCAGCTTCTCTATCAAAAAACCTAACATAATCCAGAAAAATCGAAGTTGGTTTAAACAAAATTTTTTAAAATTTGACAAAAATCTGTACAAAAATCCAAAAATTCGAAGTTATTTTCAACTAAAATTACTCAAATGCAGCTCCTCTATCAAAAAAACCTAACATAATCCAGAAAAATCGAAGTTGGTTTCAACAAAAATTTTTTAAAATTTGACAAACATCTGTACAAAAATCCAAAAATTCGAAGTTAATTTCAACTAAAATTAATCAAATGCAGCTCCTCTATCAAAAAAACTTTACATAATCCAGAAAAATCGAAGTTGGTTTCAACAAATTTTTTTAAAATTTGACAAAAATCTGTACAAAAATCCAAAAATTCGAAGTTAATTTCAACTAAAATTACTCAAATGCAGCTCCTCTATCAAAAAAAACCTAACATAATCCAGAAAAATCGAAGTTGGTTTAAACAAAATTTTTTAAAATTTGACAAAAATCTGTACAAAAATCCAAAAATTCGAAGTTATTTTCAACTAAAATTACTCAAATGCAGCTCCTCTAACAAAAAACCTAACATAATCCAGAAAAATCGAAGTTGGTTTAAACAAAATTTTTTAAAATTTGACAAAAATCTGTACAAAAATCCAAAAATTCGAAGTTATTTTCAACTAAAATTACTCAAATGCAGCGCCTCTATCAAAAAAACCTAACATAATCCAGAAAAATCGAAGTTGGTTTCAACAAAAATTTTTTAAAATTTGACAAACATCTGTACAAAAATCCAAAAATTCGAAGTTATTTTCAACTAAATTTACTCAAATGCAGCTCCTCTAACAAAGAACCTAACATAATCCAGAAAAATCGAAGTTGGTTTCAACAAAAATTTTTTAAAATTTGACAAACATCTGTACAAAAATCCAAAAATTCGAAGTTAATTTCAACTAAAATTACTCAAATGCAGCTCCACTATCAAAAAAACTTTACATAATCCAGAAAAATCGAAGTTGGTTTCAACAAAATTTTTTAAAATTTGACAAAAATCTTTACAAAAATCCAAAAAATCGAAGTTAATTTCAACTAGAATTACTCAAATGCAGCTCGTCTATCAAAAAAACCTAACATAATCCAGAAAAATCGAAGTTGGTTTCAACCAAATTTTTTAAAATTTGACAAAAATCTGTACAAGAATCCCAAAATTCGAAGTTAATTTCAACTAAAATTACTCAAATGCAGCTCCTCTATCAAAAATACTTTACATAATCCAGAAAAATCGAAGTTGATTTCAACAAAATTTTTTAAAATTTGACAAAAATCTGTACAAAAATCCAAAAATTGGAAGTTAATTTCAACTAAAATTACTCAAATGCAGCTTCTCTATCAAAAAACCTAACATAATCCAGAAAAATCGAAGTTGGTTTAAACAAAATTTTTTAAAATTTGACAAAAATCTGTACAAAAATCCAAAAATTCGAAGTTATTTTCAACTAAAATTACTCAAATGCAGCTCCTCTATCAAAAAAACATAACATAATCCAGAAAAATCGAAGTTGGTTTCAACAAAAATTTTTTAAAATTTGACAAACATCTGTACAAAAATCCAAAAATTCGAAGTTAATTTCAACTAAAATTAATCAAATGCAGCTCCTCTATCAAAAAAACTTTACATAATCCAGAAAAATCGAAGTTGGTTTCAACAAATTTTTTTAAAATTTGACAAAAATCTGTACAAAAATCCAAAAATTCGAAGTTATTTTCAACTAAAATTACTCAAATGCAGCTCCTCTATCAAAAAAACCTAACATAATCCAGAAAAATCGAAGTTGGGTTCAACAAAATTTTTTAAAATTTGACAAAAATCTGAACAAAAATCCAAAAATTCGAAGATAATTTCAACTAGAATTACTCAAATGCAGCTCCTCTATCAAAAAAACCTAACATAATCCAGAAAAAACGAAGTTGGTTTCAACAAAATTCTTTAAAATTTGACAAAAATCTGTACAATGATCCAAAAATTCGAAGTTAATTACAACTAAAATTACTCAAATGCAGCTCCTCTATCAAAAAAACTTTACATAATCCAGAAAAATCGAAGTTGGTTTCATCAAAATTTTTTAAAATTTGACAAAAATCGGTACAAAAATCCAAAAATTCGAAGTTAATTTCAACTAAAATTACTCAAATGCTGCTCCTCTATCAAAAAAAATCTAACATAATCCAGAAAAATCGAAGTAGGTTTAAACAAAATTTTTTAAAATTTGACAAAAATCTGTACAAAAATCCAAAAATTCGAAGTTAATTTCAACTAAAATTACTCAAATGCAGCTCCTCTATCAAAAAAAATTTACATAATCCAGAAAAATCGAAGTTGGTTTCAACAAAATTTTTTAAAATTTGACAAAAATCTGTACAAAAATCCAAAAAATCGAAGTTAATTTCAACTAGAATTACTCAAATGCAGCTCGTCTATCAAAAAAACCTAACATAATCCAGAAAAATCGAAGTAGGTTTAAACAAAATTTTTTAAAATTTGACAAAAATCTGTACAAAAATCCAAAAATTCGAAGTTAATTTCAACTAACATTACTCAAATGCAGCTCCTCTATCAAAAAAACCTAACGTAATCCAGAAAAATCGAAGTTGGTTTCAACAAAATTTTTTAAAATTTGACAAAAATCTGTACAAAAATCCAAAAATTCGAAGTTAATTTCAACTAAAATTACTCAAATGCAGCTCCTCTATAAAAAAAAACCTGACATAATCCAGAAAAATCGAAGTTGGTTTCAACAAAATTTTTTAAAATTTGACAAAAATCTGTACAAACATCCAAAAATTCGAAGTTAATTTCAACTAGAATTACTCAAATGCAGCTCCTCTATCAAAAAAACCTAACATAATCCAGAAAAATCGAAGTTGGGTTCAACAAAATTTTATAAAATTTGACAAAAATCTGCACAAAAATCCAAAAATTCGAAGTTAATTACAACTAAAATTACTCAAATGCAGCTCCTCTATCCAAAAAACCTAACATATTCCACAAAAATCGAAGTTGATTTCAACAAAATTTTTTAAAATTTGACAAAAATCTGTACAAAAATCCAAAAATTCGAAGTTAATTTCAACTAAAATTACTCAAATGCAGCTCCTCTATCAAAAAAACTTTACATAATCCAGAAAAATCGAAGTTGGTTTCAACAAAATTTTATAAAATTTGACAAAAATCTGCACAAAAATCCAAAAATTCGAAGTTAATTACATCTAAAATTACTCAAATGCAGCTCCTCTATCAAAAAAACCTAACATAATCCAGAAAAATCGAAGTAGGTTTCAACAAAATTTTTTAAAATTTGACAAAAATCTGTACAAAAATCCAAAAATTCGAAGTTATTTTCAACTAAAATTACTCAAATGCAGCTCCTCTATCAAAAAAACTTTACATAATCCAGAAAAATCGAAATTGGTTTCAACAAAATTTTTTAAAATTTGACAAACATCTGAACAAAAATCCAAAAATTCGAAGTTAATTTAAACTAAAATTACTCAAATGCAGCTCCTCTATCAAAAAAACCTAACATAATCCAGAAAAATCGAAGTAGGTTTAAACAAAATTTTTTAAAATTTGGCAAATATCTGTACAAAAATCCAAAAATTCGAAGTTATTTTCAACTAAAATTACTCAAATGCAGCTCCTCTATCAAAAAAACCTAACATAATCCAGAAAATCGAAGTTGGTTTCAACAAAATTTTTTAAAATTTTACAAAAATCTGTACAAAAATCCAAAAATTCGAAGTTAATTTAAACTAAAATTACTCAAATGCAGCTCCTCTATCAAAAAAACCTAACAAAATCCAAAAAATCGAAGTTAGTTTCAACAAAATTTTTTAAAATTTGACAAAAATCTGTACAAAAATCCAAAAATTCGAAGTTAATTTCAACTAAAATTACTCAAATGCAGCTCCTCTATAAAAAAAAACCTGACATAATCCAGAAAAATCGAAGTTGGTTTCAACAAAATTTTTTAAAATTTGACAAAAATCTGTACAAACATCCAAAAATTCGAAGTTAATTTCAACTAGAATTACTCAAATGCAGCTCCTCTATCAAAAAAACCTAACATAATCCAGAAAAATCGAAGTTGGGTTCAACAAAATTTTATAAAATTTGACAAAAATCTGCACAAAAATCCAAAAATTCGAAGTTAATTACAACTAAAATTACTCAAATGCAGCTCCTCTATCCAAAAAACCTAACATATTCCACAAAAATCGAAGTTGATTTCAACAAAATTTTTTAAAATTTGACAAAAATCTGTACAAAAATCCAAAAATTCGAAGTTAATTTCAACTAAAATTACTCAAATGCAGCTCCTCTATCAAAAAAACTTTACATAATCCAGAAAAATCGAAGTTGGTTTCAACAAAATTTTATAAAATTTGACAAAAATCTGCACAAAAATCCAAAAATTCGAAGTTAATTACATCTAAAATTACTCAAATGCAGCTCCTCTATCCAAAAAACCTAACATAATCCAGAAAAATCGAAGATGGTTTCAACAAAATTTTTTAAAATTTGACAAAATCTGTACAAAATCCAAAAATTCGAAGTTAATTTCAAGTAGAATTACTCAAATGCAGCTGCTCTATCAAAAAAACCTAACATATTCCAGAAAAATCGAAGTTGGTACCAACAAAATTTTTACAATTTGACAAAAATCTGTACATAATTCCAAAAATTCGAAGTTATTTTCAACTAAAATTACTCAAATGCAGCTCCTCTATCAAAAAAACTTTACATAATCCAGAAAAATCGAAGTTGGTTCAACAAAATTTTTTAAAATTTGGCAAACATCTGTACAAAAATCCCAAAATTCGAAGTTAATTTCGAATAAAATTACTCAAATGCAGCTCCGCTACCAAAAAAACCTAACGTAATCCAGAGTAATCGAAGTTGGTTTCAACAAAATATTTTAAAATTTGACAAATATCTGTACAAAATGCAAAAATTCGAAGTTAATTTCAACTAAAATTACTCCAATGCAGCTCCTCTATCAAAAAAACCTAACATATTCCAGAAAAATCGAAGTTGGTTTCAACAAAATTTTTTAAAATTTGACAAACATCTGTACAAAAATCCCAAAATTCGAAGTTAATTTCAACTAAAATTACTCAAATGCAGCTCCTCTATCAAAAATACCCAACATATTCCACAAAAATCGAAGTTGATTTCAACAAAATTTTTTAAAATTTGACAAAAATCTGCACAAAAATCCAAAAATTCGAAGCTAATTACAACTAAAATTACTCAAATGCCGCTCCTCTATCCAAAAAACCTAACATAATCCAGAAAAATCGAAGTTGGTTTCAATAAAATTTTTTAAAATTTGACAAAATCTGTACAAAAATCCAAAAATTCGAAGTTAATTTCAACTAAAATTACTCAAATGCAGCTCCTCTATCAAGAAAACCTAACGTAATCCAGAGTAATCGAAGTTGGTTTCAACAAAATTTT
Source organism: Andrena trimmerana (assembly GCA_951215215.1). Taxonomy (NCBI): domain Eukaryota; kingdom Metazoa; phylum Arthropoda; class Insecta; order Hymenoptera; family Andrenidae; genus Andrena; species Andrena trimmerana. The sequence continues at coordinate 17,002 of CATNUO010000088.1, forward strand.
TTAAAATTTGACAAATATCTGTACAAAAATCCAAAAATTCGAAGATAATTTCATCAAAAATTACTCAAATGCAGCTCCTCTATCAAAAAAACTTTACATAATCCAGAAAAATCGAAGTTGGTTTCAACAAAATTTTTTAAAATTTGACCAAAATCTGCACAAAAATCCAAAAATTCGAAGTTATTTTCAACTAAAATTACTCAAATGCAGCTCCTCTATCCAAAAAACCTAACATAATCCAGAAAAATCGAAGTTGGTTTCAACAAAATTTTTTAAAATTTGACAAAATCTGTACAAAAATCCAAAAATTCGTAGTTAATTTCAACTAAAACAACTCAAATGCAGCTCCGCTACCAAAGAAACCTAACGTAATCCAGAGTAATCGAAGTTGGTTTCAACAAAATTTTTTAAAATTTGACAAATATCTGTACAAAAATGCAAAAATTCGAAGTTAATTTCAACTAAAATTACTCAAATGCAGCTCCTCTATCAAAAAAACCTAACATATTCCACAAAAATCGAAGTTGATTTCAACAAAATTTTTTAAAATTTGACAAAAATCTGCACAAAAATGCAAAAATTCGAAGCTAATTACAACTAAAATTACTCAAATGCCGCTCCTCTATCCAAAAAACCTAACATAATCCAGAAAAATCGAAGTTGGTTTCAATAAAATTTTTTAAAATTTGACAAAATCTGTACAAAAATCCAAAAATTCGAAGTTAATTTCAACTAAAATTACACAAATGCAGCTCCGCTACCAAAGAAACCTAACGTAATCTAGAGTAATCGAAGTTGGTTTCAACAAAATTTTTTAAAATTTGACAAAAATCTGTACAAAAATCCAAAAATTCGAAGTTAATTACAACTAAAATTACTCAAATGCAGCTCCTCTATCCAAAAAACCTAACATAATCCAGAAAAATCGAAGTTGGTTTCAACAAAATTTTTTAAAATTTGACAAAAATCTGTACAAAAATCCAAAAATTCGAAGTTAATTTCAACTAAAATTACTCAAATGCAGCTCCTCTATCAAAAAAACTTTACATAATCCAGAAAAATCGAAGTTTGTTTCAACAAAATTTTTTAAAATTTGACAAAATCTGTACAAAAATCCCAAAATTCGAAGTTAATTTCAACTAAAATTACTCAAATGCAGCTCCTCTATCCAAAAAACCTAACATAATCCAGAAAAATCGAAGTTGGTTTGAACAAAATTTTATAAAATTGGACAAAAATCTATACAAATATCCAAAAATTCGAAGTTAATTTCAACTAGAATTACTCAAATGCAGCTCCTCTATCAAAAAAACCTAACATAATTCAGAAAAATCGAAGTTGGTTTCAACAAAATATTTTAAAATTTGAGAAAAAATCTGTACAAAAATCCAAAAATTCGAAGTTAATTTCAACTAGAATTACTCAAATGCAGCTCCTCTATCAAAAAAAACCTAACATAATCCAGAAAAATCGAAGTTGGGTTCAACAAAATTTTATAAAATTTGACAAAAATCTGTACAAAAATCCAAAAATTCGAAGTTAATTTCAACTAAAATTACTTGAATGCTGCTGCTCTATCAAAAAAACCTAACATAATCCAGAGAAATCGAAGTTGGTTTCAACAAAATTTTTTATAATTTGGCAAAAATCTATACAAATATCCAAAAATTCGAAGTTAATTTCAACTAGAATTACTCAAATGCAGCGACGCTACCAAAAAAACCTAACATAATCCAGAAAAATCGAAGTTGGTTTCAACAAAATTTTTTAAAATTTGACAAATATCTGTACAAAAATCCAAAAATTCGAAGATAATTTCAACTAAAATTACTCAAATGCAGCTCCTCTATCAAAAAAACCTAACATATTCCAGAAAAATCGAAGTTGGTTTCAACAAAATTTTTTAATATTTGAGAAAAATCTGTACAAGAATCCAAAAATTCGAAGTTATTTTCAACTAAAAATACTCAAATGCAGCTCCTCTATCAAAAAAACCTAACATAATCCAGAAAAATCGAAGTTGGTTTCAACAAAATTTTTTAAAATTTGACAAAAATCTGTACAAAAATCCAAAAATTCGAAGTTAATTTCAACTAAAATTACTCAAATGCAGCTCCTCTATCGAAAAACCTAACATAATCCAGAAAAATCGAAGTTGGTTTCAACAATTTTTTTAAAATTTGACAAAAATCTGTACAAAAATCCAAAAATTCGAAGTTAATTTCATCTAGAATTACTCAAATGCAGCTCCTCTATCTAAAAAACCTAACATAATCCAGAAAAATCGAAGTTGGGTTCAACAAATTTTATAAAATTTGACCAAAATCTGCACAAAAATCAAAAAATTCGAAGTTATTTTCAACTAAAATTACTCAAATGCAGCGACGCTACCAAAAAAACCTAACATAATCCAGAAAAATCGAAGTTGGTTTCAACAAAATTTTTTAAAATTTGACAAATATCTGTACAAAAATCCAAAAATTCGAAGATAATTTCAACTAAAATTACTCAAATGCAGCTCCTCTATCAAAAAAACCTAACATATTCCAGAAAAATCGAAGTTGGTTTCAACAAAATTTTTTAATATTTGAGAAAAATCTGTACAAGAATCCAAAAATTCGAAGTTATTTTCAACTAAAATTACTCAAATGCAGCTCCTCTATCAAAAAAAACTTTACATAATCCAGAAAAATCGAAGTTGGTTTCAACAAAATTTTATAAAATTGGACAAAAATCTATACAAATATCCAAAAATTCGAAGTTAATTTCAACTAGAATTACTCAAATGCAGCTCCTCTATCAAAAAAACCTAACATAATCCAGAAAAATCGAAGTTGGTTTCAACAAAATTTTTTAAAATTTGACAAAAATCTGTACAAAAATCCAAAAATTCGAAGTTATTTTCAACTAAAATTACTCAAATGCAGCTCCTCTATCAAAAAAACCTAACATAATCCAGAAAAATCGAAGTTGGTTTCAATAAAATGTTTTAAAATTTTACAAATATCTGTACAAGAATCCAAAAATTCGAAGTTAATTTCAACTAAAATTACTCAAATGCAGCTCCTCTATCAAAAAACTTTACATAATCCAGAAAAATCGAAGTAGGTTTAAACAAAATTTTTTAAAATTTGACAAAAATCTGTACAAAAATCCAAAAATTCGAAATTATTTTCAACTAAAAATACTCAAATGCAGCTCCTCTATCAAAAAAACCTAACATAATCCAGAAAAATCGAAGTTGGTTTCAACAAAATTTTTTAAAATTTTACAATAATCTGTACAAAAATAAAAAAATTCGAAATTAATTTCAACTAAAGTTACTCAAATGCAGCTCCACTATCAAAAAAACCTGACATAATCCATAAAAATCGAAGTAGGTTTCAACAAAATTTTTTAAAATTTTACAAAAATCTGTACAAATATCCAAAAATTCGAAGTTAATTTCAACTAAAATTACTCAAATGCAGCTCCTCTATCAAAAAAACCTAACATAATCCAGAAAAATCAAAGTTGGTTTCAACAAAATTTTTTAAAATTTGGCAAACATCTGTACAAAAATCCTAAAATTCGAAGTTAATTTCAACTAAAATTACTCAAATGCAGCTCCGCTACCAAAAAAACCTAACGTAATCCAGAGAAATCGAAGTTGGTTTCAACAAAATTTTTTAAAATTTTACAAAAATCTGTACAAAAATCCAAAAATTCGAAGTTAATTTCAACTAAAATTACTCAAATGCAGCTCCTCTATCAAAAAAACCTAACATATTCCAGAAAAATCGAAGTTGGTTTCAACAAAATTTTTTAAAATTTGACAAACATCTGTACAAAAATCCCAAAATTCGAAGTTAATTTCAACTAAAATTACTCAAATGCAGCTCCGCTACCAAAGAAACCTAACATAATCCAGAAAAATCGAAGTTGGTTTCAACAAAATTTTTTAAAATTTGACAAAATCTGTACAAAAATCCAAAAATTCGTAGTTAAGGGGGTAGACACGGGTAATGCAGCGCTCTGTATACCGACATAATCTGGCCCGAAACATGGGTTTACGCGCTGACGTTCTTTGTCCTTATACGAGCAAATTTTGGGCTGGGCGAGGTCTCATTCGAAAGATGAAGGTTCAATGCAGCCCGCTCTGCTCATGGTTCAAAGAGATTGTGTTGATATGTAATAATACGAGTGTCCAAAGTAGAGAAAAAATCGACAAAATGCACTCGCAGATTCCATGTACTTGTAGGTCTCGAAAAGAGTTTTGTGACTCAAACGATGAGCAGAGCGGGCTGCATTGAACCTTCCTCTTTCGAATGAGACCTCACCCAGCCCAAAATTTGCTCATGTAAGGACAAACAACGTCAGCCCGTAATTGCATTCCCAAATACGAGTTCCGCCATATTGGCGATAATACAGAGCAAGTCACGTGACAAATTTAGTTGAGCTAGTGGATACGAGATGGCGCCTACCCGGGAGGACTGCCAACGTGGAATCATAGCAAAACTGAAGCGTTAGCTGGATACACGAGCGACAGTAAAAGCGTGATGCAGTCAATGCATGCATTTCCGGACGATTGTAGGTTAGGTTATATGCTTTTTAGGCATACATTGACTAGGAACTGTTGGGAATGTATACATTTACTAAAGCTTTTACCGTAACACATACATCATTTGAAATCGCGGTCGTATTTATGTTATAATAATTGAGGCAATTAGAGCAACAGCAGGCTAACCTGCAAATAAATTTTTCCTATTGTACATCGATGGCTTTGCACACATATTGTATGTCCACATTTAGCGTTTATGAGAAAAACAGGTTCAAACATTCAATGGTACTTTATAAATAAATACATTTTGCATTATTGTATTATCATATATATGTAATATAGGTATCACTGAAAATATGGAATTAGTAGTATAAGTTAGAATCTGCAAAATTCTAATAATTATTCGATAATAATGCTTGGAAGTTGGACATGCTATTGTAACCAAGTACAGAGGAGGACATACTATACTGAATGATTATATATAAAAATGAATGAAAGGAATAATACTGGAAATAATTTCACTTCAATATTATATTTATTTTGAAAATAAGAGCAATAAAATAGTAATTCGCCGTAGATATAGGAAGACTTTAAAATTTTTTTATTTATTGTCACATTTTTCCAAGACTATTTTCATCCTCTGGCATGGACACACAACATTTGTGCACTGAGCATAATAAATTTAGGGACATACAATAAACAAAAATATCATTTTTGATAAATTTATAAAAAAGATAAAAATATAATTTTTATGCTGCATAAAGAAACAGTCAAGCACTATTTTTGCATATAAAAACTCAAATTTCATAAAAAGTGGACATACAATATGTGTGCACTAAGCCATCGATATGATTACTAGAGCCTATTGGAATACGTTATTGCTACTAACTCACTTTCGAAAAAAATGTGGGTTAGTCCGATGTTGCTCTGACTGCCTCAATTATATGGCAAAATACCAGAGAGATGAGCATTATAACCCGAGCCAATTTTTATTCGAAACGTGGGGAATTCAATTGTCGGCCATGAATAATTTTCTCGTGTTTATTTGTACTTTCTCGACTAAATATATGATTCGCAACTAAAGTACTAATAAATACGAGAAAATTATTCATGGTCGACGAATAAAAGGCTTTCGAATAACAAATATAATAAAAAATTATTTATTTAGTTATAAAAGTGGTATGTCGCTCCCCCCCCTCCTCTTCCTCCTCTTCCTCCTCTTCCTCCTCTTCCTCCTCTTCCTCCTCTGCCTCCTCTGCCTCCTCTTCCTCCTCTTCCTCCTCTTCCCCCTCTTTCCCCTCTTCCTCCTCTTCCACCTCTTCCGCCTCTATATCGAATCCTCCTCAGTCTCTTTTTTATATCGATCCACTGTAATATAAAAAATTTACATAAATCTTATGATTACTGCAATAATGTTTTCACACTTTCGTGAGAATGTAAGAAATGTTTGCGTAAGATCACTTACGTTTCTACATACCTGCTTTTTATATTCAAGCGTCATCCTCATCCAGAGGATTTCCGCCCTGCTTGGACTCCGTCGCGAGGACGGAGTTCGGCTCCTCGTTCCATGCCGTCTTCGCGACGGAGTCCGGCTCCTCGTGCGACTCCGTCTTCGCGACGGAGTCCGGCTCCTCGTGCCACTCCGTCTTCGCGACGAAGTCGGGGTCCACCTACTTGGTGAACTCCGTCTCGAGGACGGAGGCTGTCTGCTTTGACTCCGTCTCCGAGACGGAGTCACTTCAATTTCCCTCGGTTCTCCAGCTCTTTCAGACATCTAAAAAAAGAGTCGAAGAAACAGTGAAACTATTGAACGTTAATGGATTTAAAAGTGCAGCAGAAGAGGCAAAGTTGGCCAAAATGTAATCTAATTACAAATTACAAATTACGATTAAAATGTAATTGTCTAATTGATTACATATTATTTTCTGTAATTGTTTAGGTAGTCGACTACAATTTTGTCAACTATCTAAATTAACGATTGCAGAAAATAATATGTAATCAATTACACAATCACATTTTAATCGTAATTTGTAATTTGTAATTAGATTACATTTTGCCCAACTCTGAGAAGAGTACACGTTTATCAAGTTGGTACATTTGGGTACAATATAGGCTTCCTTTAGCCAAGATTTAGCGCAGGAGCGCAATCCTCAGATTTCTAAATGCTGGAATTTTCAAGTTCGAAAGCGTTGAAATTCAAAGATTTCCGAAATTTATGATTGTGAGGTTATCAAGTTTCAAAATATCTGTATTGGGACATTCCACGCGAAATCTGAACCCTTTTCGGAGTAACATTTCGGATGTTGTTGAAATTTGAATAAGTTGTTGACTTTGGTGATATTTAAACATACTTCAAATGATTTTTAAAAATTTTGAGAAATGTCGATTTTACAGCTGTTTGAAGATAAGTGCTAACTTTTTTTTAGTAAATTATAGCTATGGAAGTAATAAACGGATGGAGATGAGTTTTACGGTGCTTATAGAGAAGACATTAAAGTTTTAAGAAAAAATTATTTCAGTTTAAAAAAACAAAAATTTGAAACATTTTTGTGCAATTGCTTTAAACAAATGCAGGATTTTAACATCGGGCGCGATTTTAAAAATCTAAGAAAAAAGGAGAATATAGTTCTATCCATCCCCTTGATGGACGAATTTTCAAAAATATGGACATTTTAAAATTGGCCCTGTAAAAGTTGCCGAAAGTTGACGCGGCGTCAAATCACACCGGCTCGACTGGCTGAGCCGTGCGGTTCTCGCAGCGGCCAAGCGGCTATATCTGCTATTCTTATACAGTGTTCTCGAATATGGTAAGTATTTGTAAAAAATTGAAGAGGGATAACTTTTACTGTTTTTTATACACAACATAATACGGTAATATTTTCCTTGAAACGAAGGCGACCCTCAGTTTTTTAAATGGAATGCTATATATTTGACTATCCAGTATGAAAGCGACTGTCAAGACAAATTCAACCATATGGTATACTATGACCTTCAAGGCTACACATGGTTAGGAATGAAAGATGAAATTCAATCTACTAGATAGAGAGTTCGATATATTTATTTCATTCCTAACCATGTGTAGCTTTGAAGGTCATAGTATACCATATGGTTGAATTTGTCTTCACAGTCGCTTTCATACTGGATAGTCAAATATATAGCATTACATTTAAAAAACAGAGGGTCGCCTTCGTTTCAAGGAAAATATTGCGAACACCAAAAATTGAGTTACCGTATTATGTTGTGTATAAAAAACAGTAAAAGTTATCCCTCTTCAATTTTTTACAAATACTTACCATATTCGAGAACACTGTATAAGAATAGCAGATATAGCCGCTTGGCCGCTGCGAGAACCGCACGGCTCAGCCAGTCGAGCCGGTGTGATTTGACGCCGCTGTGACGGTCTTCCGTCCGGAAATGAGGATAGTGGAGGATGCACTCAGTCGGGATGCCAGGGTATGAAATCCTCTCCTTCTTAAATAATGCGTTTATTCCTTGTATCGTTGCGTATTTACACTATTTACAATGCTGTCCGCTGAGTAGATCGCGTTGCGCTTGGCGGTTACGTGCGAAACGATGGAGACCTGGAAACGGCCAGTTGTCTCGGTTTCGTAGCGGTAGCAGGAAAGAGACCGGGCTGCGTTCGGGCGTCTCTACTAGGCACGGTAGCGGGAAAGAGACCGGGCAGCGTCCAGGCGTCTCTATATGGTACGGTAGAGGGAAAGAGACCGGGCAACGTCCAGGCGTCTCTATGCGGTACGGTAGAGGGAAAGAGACCGGGCAACGTCCAGGCGTCTCTATGCGGTACGGTAGAGGGAAAGAGACCGGGCAACGTCCAGGCGTCTCTATGCGGTACGGTAGAGGGAAAGAGACCGGGCAACGTCCAGGCGTCTCTGTGCGGTGCGGTAAAGGGAAGAGACCGGGCAACGTCCAGGCGTCTCTGTACGGTACGGTAGAAGGAAAGAGACCGGGCAACTTCCTGGCGTCTCTGTAAGGTGCGGTAGCGGGAAATCGGAGGGTGTACGATCATATGATCGTCGGGTAGACGGAGTTTCTCTCTAGTGCGCTCGCACCGGGCAGCATCCAGGCAGGCGGTCTAGGAGGGGGGTTCCGTAGCCCCACTCGAACTGCCTACCTTGGTCGCGTTGAGGCTTATGTCCCGCTTCTCGGAAATTCCCAGCAGCGAGAAATCGACGCGATCTAGCGGCGCGGTGGGGAGTGAGCGTCATCTGACGCGTCGTGAGCCCGGCGTGCCTCGGGCCGGTTCGGGGTTTCTCGGCTGCGGTCGCTTGTGCGCTCGGCCTCTCGCTCACTCCCGGTCGCACCGCCGTGCGCTCGACTCCTCGCGCTGGGACGCTACGTCACACCGCGTCAACTTTCGGCAACTTTTACAGGGCCAATTTTAAAATGTCCATATTTTTGAAAATTCGTCCATCAAGGGGATGAATAGAACTATATTCTCCTTTTTTCTTAGATTTTTAAAATCGCGCCCGATGTTAAAATCCTGCATTTGTTTAAAACAATTGCACAAAAATGTTTCAAATTTTTGTTTTTTTAAACTGAAATAATTTTTTCTTAAAACTTTAATGTCTTTTGTATAAACACCGTAAAACTCATCTCCATCCGTTTACTACTTCCATAGCTATAATTTACTGAAAAAAAGTTAGCACTTATCTTCAAACAGCTGTAGAATCGACATTTCTCAAAATGTTTAAAAATCATTTGAGGTACGTTTAAATATCACTAAAGACTACAACATATTCAAATTTCAGCAACATTCGAAATGTTACTCCGAAAAGTGTCCGATTTCGCGTGGAATGTCCCTATTTTCAAATGTCCAACATTTGTGAGTTTAAAATTTTCGATTTTTCCACTTCTGATGTTTAGAAACTATATAATTTCCATCACTTGTCTTCAGTTTCAACTAAAGGAGGCTATATTGCACCCTGTATACCTTTCCTAGACACTTCACGGGTAAATTATAACATAATTTTCTTATTCTACTTGAGAATGAATACACGAACCTCTGAGTGTGAAGCTGCGCATCGACATTGAGAGGCTGCCTTGCGAGGCACGCCTCGCGGAGTGGAGAGTCTAGAGAATACCTCGAACATGTTCACTTTCGAGGCAGGCTCGCGCGGCAGTCTCGCGTTATTTCCAGCATGATATTTGCATCGCCCGAACCATACGATTTTTGCTCTAGGAGCCGCGAGGCACCTTTGACCACGTCGAAAAACCGATGGCTGATGGCTCGTGCGATACAAATATCATGCTCGAGATAGCGCGAGCCTGCCTCGTAAAGTAATCATGGTCGAGGTAGTCTCTCCACTCCGTGAGGTGTGCCACGCGAGGCAGCCTCGCAATGTCGATACGCCACTTGAGAAACACGCGGACACTCAAACAATCACAGTTCACTCAATAGATTTCGCACAAAAAATTACAATACTATGACGGTCATGAAACTTCACCCGGAATATGTCTAAATACAGTATTGGGTTGAAAGTAAAATGTAGAAGCGTGTCAGTTATTATAAAAGTGGCGTCGGTCGATATTAAAAAAAAAAGAAATTGAACTTTACGTTTATTATATATCATGTTGCTATAATACGTAAAAAATAAGTGAAATGTAACAAACGAAAAATTTGGACTAGGACCACTTTCATAATAACCGGCACATATAGTGAAAAAGACAGGGATAGTAAGCGTAAAGGTACTTACGACGTTTGCAGTTCGACAGTCGCTTTTTTTCTGACCATCGAGCCTTTGCTACCCTCAAGGGTGGACAAGGCCCAAACTGCCTTTCTCACTCCCTCAAGATTTTGTATTTCACTCGCACCAAGGACCGAGCGGGGCGTCATCGGCCCGCGTAAAAGTTCGAATGCGCAAAGGTTTGAAAATGCGGCGCATGCCCGCGCATACTTGCGGGGTGGTACTTCACCGTCAGGCAAGTGGGAAAGGATAATGGTAGAACGAAATATGAATTCCTCGCTAATAAAGTCGGTGATACGTCAAAAGAATATGCACAGGATAATCAAAAATTCTTTCCTGTGTACATTTCTGAGCACCAGACAGTATTCCCGGAAATATATACAATCTACGTAAATGTATCAGCATACCACCAATCCTAATGAGAAAGAGAAGAACAGGACGCGTATATCCGTCCCTTTCCCACTATCTTCTGTTTAGCCTCTCAGCATCTGTAACCAATGCAGCGAGAACGCTAGCTGTTCAGTTTCTTGTCATTTGCACTACGGTGAAGACGGAGAAAGCAATCGGGCTTTTATTTGATGCGCGGATATTTGTGAATTGTTCCATTTCCGCGTGGTTTGTCACTGTAGTGTTGATAAGAGTGTGTGCGTGTGTGTGATCATTCACATTCATTATTGTGATGGAATCCGCAAATGCAAGAAATAAACGCTATTTGAAGGGTGATGGAAAAGTGAAGCAGCCTACGGTAGCTGCAAAGCGTTTGTCCAAAAATACGAAGCGTCGAGAAAGGTAAGTTATGTGTTATATATTCTTCAAATATGAATATCAACAGCTATCTTTCACGCTTTACGTATACATATTCTATGCTATGCGCACCGCAACGCATGTCGTTACTTTACCCCTCTTGCCCCACTCATTCTATTCCAATTCGTACGTTCATCATTATTTAATTAATTAATAATTCGATTTATACCGTGTTTGGACTCATTTTCATGTGAAAAACGTCAGCAGCGCGTTCCTGCAACTTTCATGCCGATGAGACGCAATGTAGAAATTTTAAATTTCGTTATATATGTTATACAAATTATATGCGTTTTATTACCATAAAACGTTCAAATCATACGCGTTTCGTTAGGTATGTTTCCTTTATAATGCTGTTGCGACTATTTCAATCGTTGTACGTAATTTTGAGTGGATAAAACATGCACTTTAGATTTTATTTATGTGATGTAGAAAGATAATGTTTAAAATTAGCAACAGTCATCGATGATTTGCGATTCGATGTTCAGTATAATATGTAGTGCATACTTGTGGAATACGAAATACAAAGTGTTTTTTCTTTTGTGGAATTTTGCCCACAATATATACGTCCATGTGTAGCTTCAGCGAAAGTTCTTCATCGAAAAGCGCAGTCTTCGAAACATTCTCCTCAGGCCTCACTGGCACCCTTTGTCCCAGCCCGGGGAAATGTTTACGACATCTCAAGTACCCTGCAGTTGTGGATACTACTACGCGAAAAGAGAATTCTATTCCGTAGAAAGATGTTTTCACACAGATTTTCTCGTACACGTTACACGATGTAATAATGTCGGTATCGACCGAAAATGGTCCACATTGTATCATGTTTGCTCTCATCCTAATCAGGAAAATGTTATGAATATTTGAAAAAATGTTTATGCAGGAAAAAATTAAAAGTAAAAAAGTCGAGCCGTTATTGTTATTGAAAAATTGTTGCGTATCTGCATAAGGTTGTCAGCAACATTATGCAGGACCGCTTATTTAGCGGAGAGGAACACCTACAGGAGTGGTGCACCGCGGACCGAATCGCCGAGAACGCGATTAATAAAAATCCTTACGTTCACATTTCAAACTTTATCATTATGAAGATGGTCATTCCAGGGATTTTTGTGGTCGCAGAATCGGATTCCGAGGTCAAAATTGTTATTACTGTACTATTGTTTGATTCGATTATGTTATTTGAAGTTAATTAAAAATTAGCGTTTTTACGATAGCAAAAGCTATTGAGCGCGTTGAAACTGGAAAGTCAATATTTTGTATAAATTCACACTTCAGAGATTGAAATACCTTTCATAGTATAAGGAATGTATGTGCGAAAGGAGAAGTTGCACTTTTTTGCGACTTCCGAGTAATAACCAATTATGTTGGCGGTAATCAGGCCGCTTGTGCGGAAGAAGTGTCTGCGACCCGCCAACATGCATCTACATATATTTCTGAAAATACCTGTGACTATATGGAAATTTTTTCTCGATATAAGTCGTAAATAAAATTGTTTTATAGTAATTTTTTTAAACAGATACAACAATGTATTCCTAAAGCATTTGGTAAGAATTGCATTTTTTTTCTGTGTCTGACGGGACACACTGTATATCTTACGTGCAAGTCTTGAAACACGTGCTAGCTAAATTTTAACTTTACCTTCGTTTGCTGTATTGGCTAGGCGAACATTTTATTACTTTATTAGTTTACGATACCAGCGCAGGCCGTGATAATCCTCCGCACGTGCGGAATCTTAGGCGTACTACCTGAACGAAAATTAAACTCCGCGCGGATAGAAAATGCAAGAAATCATCGGAAAGGCAATCACGGGGTGACACTGAACAGTATTCACCTATTGTAGAATTAATTGTTTCGCCATTAACTGAAACAGAAACCGACGAGGGTACAGACGAAACACAGTATACCTATGTGTTTAGAATGAAATGTAAGTTAACGTAAAGATTAACATATTAATTATTTGCATATTTGTATATTTAATTACTATCACTTTCTATTTTACATATTTTTTCTTCCATATTTTCTGAAATATATGTAGATGCATGTTGGCTGGTCGCAGACACTTCTTCCGCGCAAGCGGTCTGATTACCGCCAACATAATTGGTTATTACTCGGAAGTCGCAAAAAAGTGCAACTTCTCCTTTAGCACATACATTCCTTATACTATAGACTATCTAATAATATAAGTTTCAAAGATGCCTGACGATTCCGAAAAATGTAACATGCGATTAAAAACGACCATCGCATAATTTCTTATATTTCAGTTATTTATAACTTTTTATATATTTCAATAACATAGAATGAATGCACAATTTCATCTTATAGATAAATGAAAGCATTTTCAATATCTGAAGTGTGAATTTATACAAATTATTGACTTTTCAGTTTCTACGCGCCCAATAGCTTTTGCTATCATAAAAACGCTATGTGTGTTAACTTTTCAAAATTTGATACCATAATTAACTTCAAATAACATAATCAAATCAGACAGTACAGTAATAACAATTTTGACCTCTTAATCAGATTCTGCGACCACAAAAATCCCTGGAATGACCATCTTCATAATGATAAAGTGTGAAATGTGAACGTAAGGATTTCGCGTTCTCGGCGATTCGGACCGCTGTGTGTTGGTAATGTGTACGTAAGCGATCGTCATCACGCACACGTTACCACCGCTCCTGTAGGTGTTCCCCCTCCGCTAAATAACGCTGTGTCTCTCTAGGTATTAGTAGACCAAGGCACTGGCTTTATTTCTCGGCTGCTACGACCCCCGTTCTATCCTCCTCTTTTACGACCCATTGACAGCGACAAAGTAACCGCGAGCATCGGAGAATACTGTTCGCTGAATACCTATACCTATATCGTATAAATTCAAATTCGAACCGACAGACGCCTTTTATTACTTACCAACTACCAGGGGTGTGCGGGTACCCGACTTTTCGGGCTCGGGACGGCCCGGAAACTTTCGGGCGGGATCGGGCGGGGTCCCGTTACTTTCGTGTTGCTCGAGATCCCGACGGATTCGGGATCCCGAGACTCGATTGGGGCTACAAGCATAGCCGCCATGAGCGGGTAATTTGATTTCAGGTCGGCTCGGCAAAACTCGGACGCGATCGGACGATATCGTTACCAGTAATAGATCAAAATTATTACCTGAAAACATAGAAAATAGTATATTGCGTTACAAGGGAGTAAGCGATTCCGACGAGCGCGAAGTCTGCTGCCCGAGCGAAGCTCGGGCAGCAATTCACGCGTGGCGAAATCGCTTCTCTCCCGTGTCACGCACTATATTTTTTTCAACATCTGCATGAATCGTGTGTTTTTGATAGCCTGCTGAGCGATTCGCAAAAAATATGCATATTCGATTGCTTTTTTATTCTGACGAAATTAATCAATACATGTATTTATATTCCAACAAATCGATAGCGATTAGTCGAACAACTGCATCTTCATACCACAGGGTAACGTCAAAGTCCAGATTCCTTGGGAGGAAAGTAAGAAATTGCGAATACGCATGCGCGTAAAGTATTTTTCCCTTGGGAGAAAAATTTTACGCGAATAGGTCTGAAATTGGTCATTTTGCTCCCGCTCAGCAGGCGTAAAAAACACACATTTTCATGCAGGTGTTGAAAAAATTATGTTTCTTACACGTTAATTTGAAATAATAAAATATTCGCCTTCTTGTATATTGTTGTTACTATGAAACATCCAGGAAATATTCCTTTCTGTATGCTTATTATAGTCGTTCGTACGTTTTCTATTTTAAATCTGAACCTAACCCGAAAAAGATAATACCCTATTGAAGTATATTTTATTATGATTTTAAAATATTGTCGATATAAAAATAGTCTTCTTCCCAAGTTCTGAACATGGTATTTATTCAAATACGTATATGGACATATTCGGTATTCACAGACTATTAGGTAGCAATGAAAATACATATATATGTAAATAAATAATAAGATACAAATTATGATTCAACAAGAGACAGAAAGGTAAAAACTTATCACTCTGGTATTGATATAAATTGATATACATAATTCTTTCCGTCTCGATCCTCTCGCGTAGCAGCTGGCTTTCGAGCCGATCGCGTCCGAGTTTTGCCGAGCCGACCTGAAATCAAATTGTCCGCTCATGGCGTCTATGCTTGTAGCCCGAATCGAGTCTCGGGGTCCCGAAACTGTCGGGATCTCGAGCAATACGAAAGTATCGGGACCCCGCCCGATCCCGCCCGAAATTTTCCGAACCGTCCCGAGGGCCGGGTACACGAGCCTCGGGACGATCCGCACACTCCTACCAACTACTCCAATAAGTGAAACTTATACATATTCCTGTTTGGCATCTGTTCCATCGGTCATAATGGTACAAACGTTTTTTTATGAATGGGGTACTGGAAGCCATGTCAAGGTCAAATTAGTTTTTTGTAATAGAACAGTATATTCTTTTATTGAGTTATCACAGGATGGAATTTCGATTTCTCGCTATGTATCTATTCGGGGATTTCGCCCGGGTAATACGTAATCGGTATCCCCATCGGTGGGTAGGGTTGACTTTATCTAAAATAAACAAACGTAACCGAGATCTTGATCACATCGAATGATCAATCAAGAATAACGTCTCCAGCCTAGTAGAACGTTCGGTCCCGTTTCCTGGCAATATTGATCGCGAAATTTTTCATGCATTCCTGAGTACCACAAACATCTGTCCGGACGTAAGAAAAGTAATTATATATTTCTTGACTCAAGCTAAAATCCAACTGACCCCAATGGTTATACAGGCAAAAATTTGGGCTATAGGCAGGCAGCCCTTGCCGAAAAACCGAAAACAACGCTTCGCGCCCCCATCGACTCGGCTTGTGCGGGGTAACGAAAGTCGAGGTCAGTCCCACGCTTTCGAAAAGCTATCTAAAGAGACAGGGTGATGCGCGTGAAAGCGTGCTCGTTGACGAGAACCAGACGGATCTCCAACACCGGCGCGGTCAAGTAGGGTTTACTTCGCGAAAGGCAAACGACACGTGTTTCTCGGACCCTTCGTTTCTTCGTTAGTTTACAACGTTCCATAAAACCAAATACCACCCTGCAGCCCCTCGTTGAATTTTAGGAGGTACAACGTTAAAAATATGACAATGATTGGGATTGCCGGTCTATCCTTTCTGACAAAATGTTTGTTTGAAAATATTTTTATTCCTTCAGGTTATAACTTATTAGAAATATGGTCCTGTGTGTCATATACAATGTTGTACCATTTCAATTATATTATTACCAACTCTCTCTCTCTCTCTCTCTCTCTCTACAATATTCTAAATTTTCAAGGAGGGTCATTCCACGCCAATTTCAAAATTTTCAAGATTGTAGAAATTTACTTTTTTCATTAAATTATAACTGTTGAACAAAGAGACAGGTAAGAATGAGCTTTTGAGTACTTACACTGAGGAAGTAAGGGTACCCAATAAAAATGAGTTCTCTTAAAAAAAAAAATTTGAGACCTTTTATTCTGAAATTGTTTTAAACAAATGCAATTTTATACTAACAGGGCACTATTAAAACATTTGAAAAATATTGGGGATACAGCCCCACTCGTGCTCTTTATGGTCACGTTTGCACAAAAGCGGACACTTTAAAATTAGTCGCATGAAAATTAATTGAATGTGACGCTGCGGCGTCCAGCACAGGCTCGACCGACTGAGCCGTGCGTGCTACAATATACAATTATCTATTTCTTTCATTCCTAACCTTGCGTGGCCTTGAAAGTCATAGTACACCGTATGGTTGAATTTGTCTTGACAGTTGTACACTTTCGTAGTGGGTAATGAAATATGTAGCATTCCATTTAAAAAACTGAAGGTCACCTTCGGTTCACGGATAATATCGCGAACACCAAAAGATGACATACAGGTATTATGTTGGGTATAAAAAATATTAAAAATTTTCCTCTTTCAGTTTTTGTCAAATACTTACCATTCGTGAGAACCCTATATAACAATATCAGGTATAGCCACTTGGCCGCTGCTAATACCGCGCGGCTTAGCTAGTCCAGCCGGTATTGGGCGACGCAGCGTCACATTCAATTAATTTTCATGGGACTAATTTTAAATTATCCGCGTTTCTGAAAACGTGACCATAAAGAGCACAAGTAGGGCTGTATCCTCAATTTTTTTCAAATTTTTAAATAGCGCCCTGCTAGTATAAAATTGCATTTGTTTAAAACAATTGCAGAATAAATGGTCTCAAATTTGTTTTTTTTTTAAGTGACATAATTTTTATTAGGTACTCTTACTTACCCAGTGTAAGCACCCAAAAGCTCATTCTCACCTTTCTCTTAGTTCAACAGTTATAAATGAATGAAGAAAAGTAAAATTCCACAATCTTGAAAATTTTGAAAAATCCTTTGAAATACGTTTATATATCAGTAAAGACTACAACATATGCAAGTTTCACACAAATCCTAAATGATACTCCGAAAAGTGTCCGATTTCGCGTTGAATGACCCAGGATTGAAATGCGAAAAGTATTCTTTTCACCCGCGGTCAAGTGCACGCGTGCCTGGATACACACACAGCCGCGTATCGCAGCGCAGATTGTCTGCTTGTGGCTGCCGTCGCTTGCGAGTAGCGGAGACGGTTATGCAGATGTGTGCATATGAAAAGAAAACGTGCCAAAAGTGCATGTCTCTCGGTTTGCGTAGCGAGGGAATCACGTTGTCTAAGAGGAACATTTGTATCACGGTACGTCCCTCTTCGTATCGCGAGGATTAATTAGAATGATATTCACAGTAATGCGATAATAATAATATTTTCATAAATAAAGCGTAGTAACATTTGTGATGTTTCCCTAATGATAAATGACACCAAACACGATATAAATTTGGATAATACCCATTTAGTGGTAATACGCGTCGGCCGCAGAGGAGGACAGCGAATGAAAGAGATGGGGACAATCGGCAGTCCTTTCTTCCACTCCCTCTCTTCTCCTACGTTCGAGGCTGTCGACAAACTTCTAAAAATATAGAAACTGCGGTCAAATCTCGATTAGGGTTCAAAATTGTGACTATGTATCGTTAGTGTTAATTTCTATCACCCCTAGTTAGAGTGGTCCCCCTTGGAACCAGTGCAGCGTGTAATATGGCACGAGCGTCGATCGTGCCATACCCGATCCGAAATCGAAAATCGGTGAGAGACAACACCGATGCAAACGAGGTTCGTGAAATTTTTTTTTTTATTTTTGGTTCTTTTTTATAAATTTTTTCTCAACGTATTTGTGACGATTTTTCGAATTAAAATGGCACCAAACACGATATGGTTTGGACAATTATATAAATATAAATGATTCGTATCCACGATAAGTAAAAGTTGTCTGATTTACGTCGTGTTTGGTATCATTTTTTAATCAGGACATTCTAACAAACATGTTGGTAAAAGTTTCATGAAAATGGAATCAAAAATAAAAAAGTTTGCTGTGCCTTTTTGTGAACAAATATATAACTTTATTAGACTGCACATAACGAGTATATAAATTGTCAGGTACACCTCTATTGTTCGACTGCTTTGTGTATCTCTCGTTCGTACGATCCTTCTGCTCCCTCTCTTTCTCTACCACGCCTTATCATTTGCTCTCCATTCTCTCTCTCTCTCTCTCTCTCTCTCTCTCTCTCTCTCTCCCTCTCTCTCCCTCTATTTTCGCGGCACTCATACAAACACACTCTACAAGTTTTAATTTTAAATTTTGATTGCGTTAGTATTGTCTCACACGCACACGGGTATTTTTAACCCTTCGTTGAAACACCTCTTTTTTCGATCAACTTTGACATACCTGGGTGGCTCACACACAGAGCAATTTTTGAACGACTGCCATTCTCATCCAAACAATCCAATCATAAAAAAAACATGGGTCAATTTCAAGGTCTCTAGAATATATTCCAATAATTTTTTTATTTAAATTTTATCACAGCTTTTGTAAAATAATTCTAGATTACCACATGTCGAGAAAAAACGAAGAAAATCTTTAAAAAATTGTAACTTTTACAAATTTCAATATTAGAAGCTAAAAATCTACAGAGTTGATGTTCGGATATAATATTTTCCGAGAAAAAATTGTTTGTAAGTCGGCATTGAAAAAATGTATTTATTTTGCATATAAAAGTTTCAGAACGTCAAAATCAGCTTATGGGTGGTTCACACCCAGAGAGTCAACGAAGGGTTAAACTTACTTCGTGCCGAGGCTTTCGCTTACATCGAGACTTTACTGTACTATATCTTCTTTTACTGTGCCTGTTTTTCTTTTCTAATATATGTTTTTATTATTTCTATGTATGTACAACGCGTGTTACTGATTATTGACTCTTTACGTGCAGGCAGCGATTCAAAACAGCAGCGTGCCTCACGGTAGGTCAGGGCACCTTGGCGGAAGCAGGTACGCGTGCAGGTACCTCGTACGAAGAAACCCTTCCAAGCACATCTGCTACGTGTGATTTTCCTACGGACAGAATACACGAAGAAGACGTAGGACATTTTGAAGATATTCCAATTATGGAAGGAATTATAGAAGAAGCACATTTCGATACGGACGCAGAATATATTGAAGAAGAAATACATTTCAATGCGGACGAAGAGGAAATTGTAGAACAAGAGCATTTCGAGTCGAACGAAGAAGAAATTGCACAAGAAATAGATTTCGGCACATACATCAACGAAGATGTTGGAAGTGATGCCGATTACTGGGTGGTGGAGACTGCAGAGCCAGAACAGCCGGAAAACCCAGTTTCAAAAGGAATCGACTTCGTTGATTTTCCGTATGTTTTCGAACAGATAAAAAATCTTGGAAAACATTCGACAATAGGCTGTGGCATCGAACATTTCGAAATAATTACATGTCAACGGAATGGACTGGAAAATGTCTATTATGTACAGTGCAAAATGTGCGAATACACAGAGCGCATATCCTGTCTTCGGAAGAGTGATGCCACTATGGATATCAACCGCGCCGCTGTTGCCGCAACAATGATGACGGGCGGCGGATATAATCAACTGGAGGACATAATGACTGCCGTGAACGTGTCCTGTATGACTAAAAGGATCTACGAGAACTGTCAAAACGACCTAATCGATGCCCTCAAAGTGGCCGCACAACGCGAAATGGAAGATGCTGGAAAAGAGGAAAAAGCATTAGCTATAGCAAGAGGCGACGTATATCCAGAATCCGGTGTACCCTTTATCCCAGTTGTCGCAGATGGAAGCTGGATGAAAAGGTCGTACCGTGGAGGAGATTACAATTCTCTGTCTGGCGTAGGAGCCATCGTGGGATACCACACGAAGAAAGTGCTGTACATCAGCGTCAAGAATAAATTCTGCATGACTTGCCAAATAGCAGGTACGAGGAAGGAAGAACCGCGCGAGCATCGCTGTTTCAAGAACTGGGGTCGTTATCAGAGTTCAACTGGCATGGAGAGTGTTGCTATTGTCGAAGGATTCAATTGCAGCATAGATATGCACGGCCTAATATACTATATATTAGTTGCCGATGGCGATAGCAGCGTGTACAAAAAGATATTGGACAGTAATCCGTATGAAAAGTACATGGTGCAGGTACAAAAAATCGAATGCACCAATCACCTGTTACGCAATTTCAGCAAAAGAATAAACGAAATCGGAACAAAAGGCCGCAATAAAGATCTAAGAGATGTCGTACAGAATAATGCTCTCCGCTTGCGCACTGGTATTAAAAAAGCTGCGGAATACCGGTTGCGAGAAGAAATACCACTCGAGGAACGAGTTCAAAATTTGAAGCAAGATTTGAAAAATGTACCGAGTCACGTTTTCGGTGAACACAAGGAGTGTCAGAAGTTAGCATACTTCTGTAAGAAATACTCTGATCCCAACAGAGTAGACTACGTTCCACGCCTGAGAGAAACTGGGATTTATGAAAATATCGAAGAAGCGATGCAGCAACTTTTCGTTAAAGCCGACAGTTTGCTGCGCGGTCTAAACAACAATGCTGTTGAAGGTTTTAATAATATCATTGCTAAATTCATCGGAGGCAAAAGGATAAACTTTGGACGAGGGGGCTCGTATCAGGGTAGAGTCTCCGCTGCAGTCGTCCAATATAACACAAAAGAGGCGTTTAGCAGATTGAGTACGGCAATGAATAAAGAGCCGCCAACCATGATAAGAAAGCTGGAAGGACGTCGGAAGCGCGCAGCAGAAAAAGCAAGGGAGTACAAAAAAGAAGCGAAAGCATCCTCCTTTCGAAATCAAAAACAAACGTGCGACCAGGATTACGGCCCCAACGCAGCGAAACCAGATATGGAAGAGGCAGTATACTCTTCCGAGTGTAAAAGGCACGCGGATATACTCCTTCACTGGCAAACGAGGCGAGACGAGATCCAAGTGGAAACTCGCGATCAGGCGAACAGCGACAAGTGGATCGGTTATAGGAAGAAATTATTAACTGCATCGAATTTCGGCAAGGTATGCCGATTACGAAAGACTACACCACGGGCAAATACTGTGAAGAGTATAATGTACCCGCAACTCCACAATTTACATTCACTCCAATACGGAAGGGAAAATGAGGCAAACGCCTTGAAACAAATGCAAGAAGAATTAGGAATGCATATTCTACCGTGTGGCCTCTTCATCGATGACACTGTGCCTCATTTAGGTGCAACTCCTGACGGCCTCGTGGACCATGATAAAATCGTCGAAGTAAAGTGTCCTGAATCGGCCAAGGATTTAACACCTGCTGAAGCCATAAAGCAACTTGATAATATAAGGCGTATTTTCAAGGGTAATGAGATGAATAAGAATCATCATTACTATTATCAAGTGCAAGGACAATTGCACATAACGAAAAGGCAACGGGCCTATTTTTGTTTATGGACGCCGAAAGGCATGAAAGTTACAACTATAACGAGAGATGATCGATTCTGGGCAACAGAGATGGAGGAAAAACTGAACAAGTTCTATGAGGACTGCATGTTGCCAGAAATTATAGATAGTCGATACAATCGACAACAGCCGATTAGAGAACCTCCATACATAAAAACAGGAGGAGCAGGTACGAGTACACAAGAAAGTACACAAAATAATGAATGAAAACATCCCAATAGCACCGGCGAGTGCATCCAGCGCATATGAAGAGCTGTAGAATAAGTAATTGCAATCCAAAGTCACTATTGCACCGGCGAGTGCATCCAGCGCATATGAAGAGCTGTAGAATAAGTAATTGCAATTCAAAGTGACTATTGCACCGGCGAGTGCATCCAGCGCATATGAAGAGCTGTCGAATAAGTAATTGCAATTCAAAGTCACTATTGCACCGGCGAGTGCATCCAGCGCATATGAAGAGCTGTCGAATAAGTAATTGCAATTCAAAGTGACTATTGCACCGGCGAGTGCATCCAGCGCATATGAAGAGCTGTCGAATAAGTAATTGCAATTCAAAGTGACTATTGCACCGGCGAGTGCATCCAGCGCATATGAAGAGCTGTCGAATAAGTAATTGCAATTCAAAGTGTCTATTGCACCGGCGAGTGCATCCAGCGCATATGAAGAGCTGTAGAATAAGTAATTGCAATCCAAAGTCACTATTGCACCGGCGAGTGCATCCAGCGCATATGAAGAGCTGTAGAATAAATAATTGCAATTCAAAGTGACTATTGCACCGGCGAGTGCATCCAGCGCATATGAAGAGCTGTCGAATAAGTAATTGCAATTCAAAGTCACTATTGCACCGGCGAGTGCATCCAGCGCATATGAAGAGCTGTAGAATAAATAATTGCAATTCAAAGTGACTATTGCACCGGCGAGTGCATCCAGCGCATATGAAGAGCTGTCGAATAAGTAATTGCAATTCAAAGTCACTATTGCACCGGCGAGTGCATCCAGCGCATATGAAGAGCTGTAGAATAAGTAATTGCAATCCAAAGTCACTATTGCACCGGCGAGTGCATCCAGCGCATATGAAGAGCTGTCGAATAAGTAATTGCAATTCAAAGTGACTATTGCACCGGCGAGTGCATCCAGCGCATATGAAGAGCTGTCGAATAAGTAATGTTCCAAAATGTAAGTAGAAGATACATACGGAGAGTGAATAGGACCGTCTATGACGGGGGTGGTGGTGGGCCTTTTCACACTCTTCTAATAATAAATACCTATAGCTATTCTTTCATATCAAGTGGAAATGACATGTATAAAAGCACAGTGTACATATGTACACTGGGCTGAGGAATATCGTTGCAACTACCACAAATGCAGGGTGGAAGAGGTACCCCTTCCATGACGCCGACCCGGCTAGAGAAAATGTGCAGCAGCAGATTTTCTGTCAGCTGGAGGAGCAGATTTTCTGTCCTCGAAGTGACAGAAAATATAACCTATATGCTATACCCGATTTCCTAAAGATACTGTTGCGGCGTAATAATAATGTTTCGGAAGGATGTTCTCAAATGTAGCGTAATAGAACGAAATAACCGCTAAACATTTATTGTCATATAGCATATACATGGGTTATATTTTCTGTCACTTCGAGGAGGCACCACATAATCATCACGCGTTGGATTCAACGTCAAACACAATTTTATATATGTTTGTTCATTACTGCTTTCTGCATAGGATGTGTATTTCATGTTCTGTTTCAGTGTTTTGCTAATTAAAAAATGTCTATCCTAACAAACTTCATTTTCTGGGGACATGCTCTCGTGTATTTTTCCTTTTCACTTATAATTCCTAACTGCCAACGTAGAATATTCTAGCATAAGCACATTTCAAGTAAATGTACAATGAATTTTCTACGTTTCCAGTACCAGCAGACTTTCTGTTTAAATTTTTACAACTTCAACGCAACAGCTGACAATTTCTTTCCACATTCAAAATAAAATATGGAAATAGCAAACAGCTCCCTCTCGCGTGCACAGGCAGCCGCGTATCTATGGGTATTACCATTTCTGTGCAGAAAAAATCTGCTGTAATACCGACCGACCAAATCGGCCAGGTCACGTGCCGTGTCTACCCCCTTAATGTCAACTAAAATTACTCAAATGCAGCTCCGCTACCAAAGAAACCTAACGTAATCCAGAAAAATCGAAGTTGGTTTCAACAAAATTTTTTAAAATTTGACAAACATCTGTACAAAAATCCCAAAATTCGAAGTTAATTTCAACTAAAATTACTCAAATGCAGCTCCTCTATCAAGAAAACCTAACGTAATCCAGAGTAATCGAAGTTGGTTTCAACAAAATTTTTTAAAATTTGACCAAAATCTGCACAAAAATCCAAAAATTCGAAGTTATTTTCAACTAAAATTACTCAAATGCAGCTCCTCTATCCAAAAAACCTAACATAATCCAGAAAAATCGAAGTTGGTTTCAACAAAATTTTTTAAAATTTGACAAAATCTGTACAAAAATCCATAAATTCGTAGTTAATTTCAACTAAAATAACTCAAATGCAGCTCCGCTACCAAAGAAACCTAACGTAATCCAGAGTAATCGAAGTTGGTTTCAACAAAATTTTTTAAAATTTGACAAATATCTGTACAAAAATGCAAAAATTCGAAGTTAATTTCAACTAAAATTACTCAAATGCAGCTCCTCTATCAAAAAAACCTAACATATTTCAGAAAAATCGAAGTTGGTTTCAACAAAATTTTTTAATATTTGACAAACATCTGTACAAAAATCCCAAAACTCGAAGTTAATTTCAACTAAAATTACTCAAATGCAGCTCCTCTATCAAGAAAACCTAACGTAATCCAGAGTAATCGAAGTTGGTTTCAACAAAATTTTTTAAAATTTGACAAATATCTGAACAAAAATCCAAAAATTCGAAGATAATTTCAACAAAAATTACTCAAATGCAGCTCCTCTATCAAAAAAACTTTACATAATCCAGAAAAATCGAAGTTGGTTTCAACAAAATTTTTTAAAATTTGACCAAAATCTGCACAAAAATCCAAAAATTCGAAGTTATTTTCAACTAAAATTACTCAAATGCAGCTCCTCTATCCAAAAAACCTAACATAATCCAGAAAAATCGAAGTTGGTTTGAACAAAATTTTATAAAATTGGACAAAAATCTATACAAATATCCAAAAATTCGAAGTTAATTTCAACTAGAATTACTCAAATGCAGCTCCTCTATCAAAAAAACCTAACATAATTCAGAAAAATCGAAGTTGGTTTCAACAAAATATTTTAAAATTTGACAAAAATCTGTACAAAAATCCAAAAATTCGAAGTTAATTTCAACTAGAATTACTCAAATTCAGCTCCTCTATCAAAAAAAACCTAACATAATCCAGAAAAATCGAAGTTGGGTTCAACAAAATTTTATAAAATTTGACAAAAATCTGTACAAAAATCCAAAAATTCGAAGATAATTTGAACTAAAATTACTCAAATGCAGCTCCTCTATCCAAAAAACCTAACATAATCCAGAAAAATCGAAGTTCGTTTCAACAAAATTTTTTAAAATTTGACAAAAATCTATACAAATATCCAAAAATTCGAAGTTAATTTCAACTAGAATTACTCAAATGCAGCTCCTCTATCAAAAAAAACCTAACATAATCCAGAAAAATCGAAGTTGGTTTCAACAAAATTTTTTAAAATTTGACAAAAATCTGTACAAAAATCCAAAAATTCGAAGTTAATTTCAACTAAAATTACTCAAATGCAGCTCCTCTATCAAAAAACCTAACATAATCCAGAAAAATCGAAGTTGGTTTCAACAAAATTTTTTATAATTTGAAAAAAATCTGTACAAACATCCAAAAATTCGAAGTTAATTTCAACTAAAATTACTCAAATGCAGCACCTCTATCAAAAAAACCTAACATAATTCAGAAAAATCGAAGTTGGTTTCAACAAAATATTTTAAAATTTGAAAAAAATCTGTACAAAAATCCAAAAATTCGAAGTTAATTTCAACTAGAATTACTCAAATGCAGCTCCTCTATCAAAAAAACCTAACATAATCCAAAAAAATCGAAGTTGGGTTCAACAAAATTTTATAAAATTTGACAAAAATCTGTACCAAAATCCAAAAATTGGAAGATAATTTCAACTAAAATTACTCAAATGCAGCTCCGCTATCCAAAAAACCTAACATAATCCAGAAAAATCGAAGTTGGTTTCAACAAAATTTTTTAAAATTTGACAAAATCTGTACAAAAATCCAAAAATTCGTAGTTAATGTCAACTAAAATTACTCAGATGCAGCTCCGCTACCAAAGAAACCTAACGTAATCCAGAAAAATCGAAGTTGGTTTCAACAAAATTTTTTAAAATTTGACAAACATCTGTACAAAAATCCCAAAATTCGAAGTTAATTTCAACTAAAATTACTCAAATGCAGCTCCTCTATCAAGAAAACCTAACGTAATCCAGAGTAATCGAAGTTGGTTTCAACAAAATTTTTTAAAATTTGACCAAAATCTGCACAAAAATCCAAAAATTCGAAGTTATTTTCAACTAAAATTACTCAAATGCAGCTCCTCTATCCAAAAAACCTAACATAATCCAGAAAAATCGAAGTTGGTTTCAACAAAATTTTTTAAAATTTGACAAAAATCTGTACAAAAATCCAAAAATTCGAAGTTAATTTCAACTAAAATTACTCAAATGCAGCTCCTCTATCAAAAAACCTAACATGATCCAGAAAAATCGACGTTGGTTTCAACAATTTTTTTAAAATTTGACAAAAATCTGTACAAAAATCCAAAAATTCGAAGTTAATTTCAACTAGAATTACTCAAATGCAGCTCCTCTATCTAAAAAACCTAACATAATCCAGAAAAATCGAAGTTGGGTTCAACAAATTTTATAAAATTTGACAAAAATCTGCACAAAAATCAAAAAATTCGAAGTTATTTTCAACTAAAATTACTCAAATGCAGCGACGCTACCAAAAAAACCTAACATAATCCAGAAAAATCGAAGTTGGTTTCAACAAAATTTTTTAAAATTTGACAAATATCTGTACAAAAATCCAAAAATTCGAAGATAATTTCAACTAAAATTACTCAAATGCAGCTCCTCTATCAAAAAAACCTAACATATTCCAGAAAAATCGAAGTTGGTTTCAACAAAATTTTTTAATATTTGAGAAAAATCTGTACAAGAATCCAAAAATTCGAAGTTATTTTCAACTAAAATTACTCAAATGCAGCTCCTCTATCAAAAAAAACTTTACATAATCCAGAAAAATCGAAGTTGGTTTCAACAAAATTTTATAAAATTGGACAAAAATCTATACAAATATCCAAAAATTCGAAGTTAATTTCAACTAGAATTACTCAAATGCAGCTCCTCTATCAAAAAAACCTAACATAATCCAGAAAAATCGAAGTTGGTATCAACAAAATTTATTAAAATTTGACAAAAATCTGTACAAAAATCCAAAAATTCGAAGTTATTTTCAACTAAAATTACTCAAATGCAGCTCCTCTATCAAAAAAACCTAACATAATCCAGAAAAATCGAAGTTGGTTTCAATAAAATGTTTTAAAATTTTACAAATATCTGTACAAGAATCCAAAAATTCGAAGTTAATTTCAACTAAAATTACTCAAATGCAGCTCCTCTATCAAAAAACTTTACATAATCCAGAAAAATCGAAGTAGGTTTAAACAAAATTTTTTAAAATTTGACAAAAATCTGTACAAAAATCCAAAAATTCGAAATTATTTTCAACTAAAAATACTCAAATGCAGCTCCTCTATCAAAAAAACCTAACATAATCCAGAAAAATCGAAGTTGGTTTCAACAAAATTTTTTAAAATTTGACAAAAATCTGTACAAAAATCCCAAAATTCGAAGTTAATTTCAACTAAAATTACTCAAATGCAGCTCCTTTATCAAAAAAACCTTACATATTCCAGTAAAATCGAAGTTGATTTCAACAAAATTTTTTAAAATTTGACAAAAATCTGTACAAAAATCCAAAAATTCGAAGTTATTTTCAACTAAAATTACTCAAATGCAGCTCCTTTATCAAAAAAACCTAACATAACCCAGAAAAATCGAAGTTGGTTTCAACTAAATATTTTAAAATTTGACAAAAATCTGTACAAACATCCAAAAATTCAAAGTTAATTTCAACTAAAATTACTCAAATGCAGCTCCTCTATCAAAAAAACCTAACATAATCCAGAAAAATCGAAGTTGGGTTCAACAAAATTTTTTAAAATTTGACAAAAATCTGAACAAAAATCCAAAAATTCGCAGATAATTTCAACTAGAATTACTCAAATGCAGCTCCTCTATCAAAAAAACCTAACATAATCCAGAAAAATCGAAGTTGGTTTCAACAAAATTTTTTAAAATTTGACAAAAATCTGTACAAAGATCCAAAAATTCGAAGTTAATTACAACTAAAATTACTCAAATGCAGCTCCTCTATCCATAAAACGTAAAATAATCCAGAAAAATCGAAGTTGGTTTCAACAAAATTTTTTAAAATTTGACAAAAATCTGTGCAAAAATCCAAAAAATCGAAGTTAATTTCAACTAGAATTACTCAAATGCAGCTCGTCTATCAAAAAAACCTATCATAATCCAGAAAAATCGAAGTTGGTTTCAACAAAATTTTATAAAATTTTACAAAAATCTGAACAAAAATCCAAAAATTCAAAGTTAATTTCAACTAAAATTACTCAAATGCAGCTCCTTTATCAAAAAAACCTAACATATTCCAGAAAAATCGAAGTAGGTTTAAACAAAATTTTTTAAAATTTGACAAATATCTGTACAAAAATCCAAAAATTCGAAGTTATTTTCAACTAAAATTACTCAAATGCAGCTCCTATATCAAAAAAACCTAACATAATCCAGAAAAATCGAAGTTGGGTTCAACAAAATTTTTTAAAATTTGACAAAAATCTGAACAAAAATCCAAAAATTCGCAGATAATTTCAACTAGAATTACTAAATGCAGCTCCTCTATCAAAAAAACCTAACATAATCCAGAAAAATCGAAGTTGGTTTCAACAAAATTTTTTAAAATTTGACAAAAATCTGTACAAAGATCCAAAAATTCGAAGTTAATTACAACTAAAATTACTCAAATGCAGCTCCTCTATCCATAAAACGTAAAATAATCCAGAAAAATCGAAGTTGGTTTCAACAAAATTTTTTAAAATTTGACAAAAATCTGTGCAAAAATCCAAAAAATCGAAGTTAATTTCAACTAGAATTACTCAAATGCAGCTCGTCTATCAAAAAAACCTATCATAATCCAGAAAAATCGAAGTTGGTTTCAACAAAATTTTATAAAATTTTACAAAAATCTGAACAAAAATCCAAAAATTCGAAGATAATTTCAACTAGAATTACTCAAATGCAGCTCCTCTATCAAAAAACCTAACATAATCCAGAAAAATCGGAGTTGGTTTCAACAAAATTTTTTAAAATTTGACAAACATCTGTACAAAAATCCCAAAATTCGAAGTTAATTTCAACTAAAATTACTCAAATGCAGCTCCTCTATCAAGAAAACCTAACGTAATCCAGAGTAATCGAAGTTGGTTTCAACAAAATTTTTTAAAATTTGACCAAAATCTGCACAAAAATCCAAAAATTCGAAGTCATTTTCAACTAAAATTACTCAAATGCAGCTCCTCTATCCAAAAAACCTAACATAATCCAGAAAAATCGAAGTTGGTTTCAACAAAATTTTTTAAAATTTGACAAAAATCTGTACAGAAATCCAAAAATTCGAAGTTAATTTCAACTAAAATTACTCAAATGCAGCTCCTCTATCAAAAAACCTAACATGATCCAGAAAAATCGACGTTGGTTTCAACAATTTTTTTAAAATTTGACAAAAATCTGTACAAAAATCCAAAAATTCGAAGTTAATTTCAACTAGAATTACTCAAATGCAGCTCCTCTATCTAAAAAACCTAACATAATCCAGAAAAATCGAAGTTGGGTTCAACAAATTTTATAAAATTTGACAAAAATCTGCACAAAAATCAAAAAATTCGAAGTTATTTTCAACTAAAATTACTCAAATGCAGCGACGCTACCAAAAAAACCTAACATAATCCAGAAAAATCGAAGTTGGTTTCAACAAAATTTTTTAAAATTTGACAAATATCTGTACAAAAATCCAAAAATTCGAAGATAATTTCAACTAAAATTACTCAAATGCAGCTCCTCTATCAAAAAAACCTAACATATTCCAGAAAAATCGAAGTTGGTTTCAACAAAATTTTTTAATATTTGAGAAAAATCTGTACAAGAATCCAAAAATTCGAAGTTATTTTCAACTAAAATTACTCAAATGCAGCTCCTCTATCAAAAAAAACTTTACATAATCCAGAAAAATCGAAGTTGGTTTCAACAAAATTTTATAAAATTGGACAAAAATCTATACAAATATCCAAAAATTCGAAGTTAATTTCAACTAGAATTACTCAAATGCAGCTCCTCTATCAAAAAAACCTAACATAATCCAGAAAAATCGAAGTTGGTATCAACAAAATTTATTAAAATTTGACAAAAATCTGTACAAAAATCCAAAAATTCGAAGTTATTTTCAACTAAAATTACTCAAATGCAGCTCCTCTATCAAAAAAACCTAACATAATCCAGAAAAATCGAAGTTGGTTTCAATAAAATGTTTTAAAATTTTACAAATATCTGTACAAGAATCCAAAAATTCGAAGTTAATTTCAACTAAAATTACTCAAATGCAGCTCCTCTATCAAAAAACTTTACATAATCCAGAAAAATCGAAGTAGGTTTAAACAAAATTTTTTAAAATTTGACAAAAATCTGTACAAAAATCCAAAAATTCGAAATTATTTTCAACTAAAAATACTCAAATGCAGCTCCTCTATCAAAAAAACCTAACATAATCCAGAAAAATCGAAGTTGGTTTCAACAAAATTTTTTAAAATTTGACAAAAATCTGTACAAAAATCCCAAAATTCGAAGTTAATTTCAACTAAAATTACTCAAATGCAGCTCCTTTATCAAAAAAACCTTACATATTCCAGTAAAATCGAAGTTGATTTCAACAAAATTTTTTAAAATTTGACAAAAATCTGTACAAAAATCCAAAAATTCGAAGTTATTTTCAACTAAAATTACTCAAATGCAGCTCCTTTGTCAAAAAAACCTAACATAACCCAGAAAAATCGAAGTTGGTTTCAACTAAATATTTTAAAATTTGACAAAAATCTGTACAAACATCCAAAAATTCAAAGTTAATTTCAACTAAAATTACTCAAATGCAGCTCCTCTATCAAAAAAACCTAACATAATCCAGAAAAATCGAAGTTGGGTTCAACAAAATTTTTTAAAATTTGACAAAAATCTGAACAAAAATCCAAAAATTCGCAGATAATTTCAACTAGAATTACTCAAATGCAGCTCCTCTATCAAAAAAACCTAACATAATCCAGAAAAATCGAAGTTGGTTTCAACAAAATTTTTTAAAATTTGACAAAAATCTGTACAAAGATCCAAAAATTCGAAGTTAATTACAACTAAAATTACTCAAATGCAGCTCCTTTATCAAAAAAACCTAACATATTCCAGAAAAATCGAAGTAGGTTTAAACAAAATTTTTTAAAATTTGACAAATATCTGTACAAAAATCCAAAAATTCGAAGTTATTTTCAACTAAAATTACTCAAATGCAGCTCCTATATCAAAAAAACCTAACATAATCCAGAAAAATCGAAGTTGGGTTCAACAAAATTTTTTAAAATTTGACAAAAATCTGAACAAAAATCCAAAAATTCGCAGATAATTTCAACTAGAATTACTAAATGCAGCTCCTCTATCAAAAAAACCTAACATAATCCAGAAAAATCGAAGTTGGTTTCAACAAAATTTTTTAAAATTTGACAAAAATCTGTACAAAGATCCAAAAATTCGAAGTTAATTACAACTAAAATTACTCAAATGCAGCTCCTCTATCCATAAAACGTAAAATAATCCAGAAAAATCGAAGTTGGTTTCAACAAAATTTTTTAAAATTTGACAAAAATCTGTGCAAAAATCCAAAAAATCGAAGTTAATTTCAACTAGAATTACTCAAATGCAGCTCGTCTATCAAAAAAACCTATCATAATCCAGAAAAATCGAAGTTGGTTTCAACAAAATTTTATAAAATTTTACAAAAATCTGAACAAAAATCCAAAAATTCGAAGATAATTTCAACTAGAATTACTCAAATGCAGCTCCTCTATCAAAAAACCTAACATAATCCAGAAAAATCGGAGTTGGTTTCAACAAAATTTTTTAAAATTTGACAAAATCTGTACAAAAATCCATAAATTCGTAGTTAATTTCAACTAAAATAACTCAAATGCAGCTCCGCTACCAAAGAAACCTAACGTAATCCAGAGTAATCGAAGTTGGTTTCAACAAAATTTTTTAAAATTTGACAAATATCTGTACAAAAATGCAAAAATTCGAAGTTAATTTCAACTAAAATTACTCAAATGCAGCTCCTCTATCAAAAAAACTTTACATAATCCAGAAAAAAAGAAGTTGGTTTCAACAAAATTTTTTAAAGTTTGACAAAAATCTGTACAAAAATTCAAAAATTCGAAGTTAATTTCAACTAAAATTACTCAAATGCAGCTCCTCTATCAAAAAACCTAACATAATCCAGAAAAATCGAAGTTGGTTTCAACAAAATATTTTAAAATTTGACAAAAATCTGTACAAAAATCCAAAAATTCGAAGTTATTTTCAACTAAAATTACTCAAATGCAGCTCCTCTATCAAAAAAACCTAACATAATCCAGAAAAATCGAAGTTGGTTCCAACAAAATTTTTAAAAATTTGACAAACATCTGTACAAAAATCCCAAAATTCGAAGTTAATTTCAACTAGAATTACTCAAATGCAGCTCCTCTATCAAAAAAACCTAACATAATCCAGAAAAATCGATGTTGGTTTCAACAAAATTTTTTAAAATTTGACAAAAATCTGTACAAAAATCAAAAAATTCGAAGTTATTTTCAACTAAAATTACTCAAATGCAGCTCCTCTATCAAAAAAACTTTACATAATCCAGAAAAAAAGAAGTTGGTTTCAACAAAATTTTTTAAAATTTGACAAAAATCTGTACAAAAATCCAAAAATTCGAAGTTAATTTCAACTAAAATTACTCAAATGCAGCTCCTCTATCAAAAAAAACCTAACATAATCCAAAAAAATCGAAGTAGGTTTAAACAAAATTTTTTAAAATTTGACAAAAATCTGTACAAAAATCCAAAAATTCGAAGTTAAATTCAACTAAAATTACTCAAATGCAGCTCCTCTATCAAAAAAACCTAACATATTCCAGAAAAATCGATGTTGGTTTCAACAAAATTTTTTAAAATTTGACAAAAATCTGTACAAAAATCAAAAAATTCGAAGTTATTTTCAACTAAAATTACTCAAATGCAGCTCCTCTATCCAAAAAACCTAACATAATCCAGAAAAATCGAAGTTGGTTTCAACAAAATTTTTTAAAATTTGACAAAAATCTGTACAAAAATCCAAAAATTCGAAGTTAATTACAACTAAAATTACTCAAATGCAGCTCCTCTATCCAAAAAACCTAACATAATCCAGAAAAATCGAAGTTGGTTTCAACAAAATATTTTAAAATTTTACAAAAATCTGTACAAAAATCCAAAAATTCGAAGTTAATTTCAACTAAAATTACTCAAATGCATCTCCTTTATCAAAAAAACCTAACATAATCCAGAAAAATCGAAGTTGGTTTCAACAAAATTTTTTAAAATTTGACAAAAATCTGTACAAAAATCCAAAAATTCAAAGTTATTTTCAACTAAAATTACTCAAATGCAGCTCCTCTATCAAAAAATTTTTACATAATCCAGAAAAAAAGAAGTTGGTTTCAACAAAATTTTTTAAAATTTGACAAAAATCTGTACAAAAATCCAAAAATTCGAAGTTAATTTCAACTAGAATTACTCAAATGCAGCTCCTCTATCAAAAAAACCTAACATATTCCAGAAAAATCGATGTTGGTTTCAACAAAATTTTTAAAATTTGACAAAAATCTGTACAAAAATCCAAAAATTCGAAGTTAATTTCAACTAAAATTACTCAAATGCAGCTCCTTTATCAAAAAACCTAACATATTCCAGAAAAATCGAAGTTGGTTTCAACAAAATTTTTTAAAATGTGACAAAAATCTGTACAAAAATCCAAAAATTCGAAGTTATTTTCAACTAAAATTACTCAAATGCAGCTCCTCTATCAAAAAAACCTAACATAATCCAGAAAAATCGAAGTTGGTTTCAACAAAATTTTTTAAAATTTGACAAAAATGTGTACAAATATCCAAAAATTCGAAGTTATTTTCAACTAAAATTACTCAAATGCAGCTCCTCTATCCAAAAAACCTAACATAATCCAGAAAAATCGAAGTTGGTTTCAACAAAATTTTTTAAAATTTGACAAAATCTGTACAAAAATCCAAAAATTCGTAGTTAATTTCAACTAAAATAACTCAAATGCAGCTCCGCTACCAAAGAAACCTAACGTAATCCAGAAAAATCGAAGTTGGTTTCAACAAAATTTTTTAAAGTTTGACAAAAATCTGTACAAAAATCCAAAAATTCGAAGTTAATTTCAACTAAAATTACTCAAATGCAGCTCCTTTATCAAAAAACCTAACATATTCCAGAAAAATCGAAGTTGGTTTCAACAAAATTTTTTAAATGTGACAAAAATCTGTACAAAAATCCAAAAATTCGAAGTTATTTTCAACTAAAATTACTCAAATGCAGCTCCTCTATCAAAAAAACCTAACATAATCCAGAAAAATCGAAGTTGGTTTCAACAAAATTTTTTAAAATTTGACAAAAATGTGTACAAATATCCAAAAATTCGAAGTTATTTTCAACTAAAATTACTCAAATGCAGCTCCTCTATCCAAAAAACCTAACATAATCCAGAAAAATCGAAGTTGGTTTCAACAAAATTTTTTAAAATTTGACAAAATCTGTACAAAAATCCAAAAATTCGTAGTTAATTTCAACTAAAATAACTCAAATGCAGCTCCGCTACCAAAGAAACCTAACGTAATCCAGAAAAATCGAAGTTGGTTTCAACAAAATTTTTTAAAGTTTGACAAAAATCTGTACAAAAATCCAAAAATTCGAAGTTAATTTCAACTAAAATTACTCAAATGCAGCTCCTCTATCAAAAAACCTAACATAATCCAGAAAAATCGAAGTTGGTTTCAACAAAATTTTTTATAATTTGAAAAAAATCTGTACAAACATCCAAAAATTCGAAGTTAATTTCAACTAAAATTACTCAAATGCAGCTCCTCTATCAAAAAAACCTAACATAATCCAGAAAAATCGAAGTTGGTTTCAACAAAATATTTTAAAATTTGACAAAAATCTGTACAAAAATCCAAAAATTCGAAGTTATTTTCAACTAAAATTACTCAAATGCAGCTCCTCTATCAAAAAAACCTAACATAATCCAGAAAAATCGAAGTTGTTTCCAACAAAATTTTTAAAAATTTGACAAACATCTGTACAAAAATCCCAAAATTCGAAGTTAATTTCAACTAGAATTACTCAAATGCAGCTCCTCTATCAAAAAAACCTAACATAATCCAGAAAAATCGATGTTGGTTTCAACAAAATTTTTTAAAATTTGACAAAAATCTGTACAAAAATCAAAAAATTCGAAGTTATTTTCAACTAAAATTACTCAAATGCAGCTCCTCTATCAAAAAAAACTTTACATAATCCAGAAAAAAAGAAGTTGGTTTCAACAAAATTTTTAAAATTTGACAAAAATCTGTACAAAAATCCAAAAATTCGAAGTTAATTTCAACTAAAATTACTCAAATGCAGCTCCTCTATCAAAAAAAACCTAACATAATCCAAAAAAATCGAAGTAGGTTTAAACAAAATTTTTTAAAATTTGACAAAAATCTGTACAAAAATCAAAAAATTCGAAGTTATTTTCAACTAAAATTACTCAAATGCAGCTCCTCTATCCAAAAAACCTAACATAATCCAGAAAAATCGAAGTTGGTTTCAACAAAATTTTTTAAAATTTGACAAAAATCTGTACAAAAATCCAAAAATTCGAAGTTAATTACAACTAAAATTACTCAAATGCAGCTCCTCTATCCAAAAAACCTAACATAATCCAGAAAAATCGAAGTTGGTTTCAACAAAATATTTTAAAATTTTACAAAAATCTGTACAAAAATCCAAAAATTCGAAGTTAATTTCAACTAAAATTACTCAAATGCATCTCCTTTATCAAAAAAACCTAACATAATCCAGAAAAATCGAAGTTGGTTTCAACAAAATTTTTTAAAATTTGACAAAAATCTGTACAAAAATCCAAAAATTCAAAGTTATTTTCAACTAAAATTACTCAAATGCAGCTCCTCTATCAAAAATTTTTTACATAATCCAGAAAAAAAGAAGTTGGATTCAACAAAATTTTTTAAAATTTGACAAAAATGTGTACAAAAATCCAAAAATTCGAAGTTAATTTCAACTAGAATTACTCAAATGCAGCTCCTCTATCAAAAAAACCTAACATATTCCAGAAAAATCGATGTTGGTTTCAACAAAATTTTTTAAAATTTGACAAAAATCTGTACAAAAATCCAAAAATTCGAAGTTAATTTCAACTAAAATTACTCAAATGCAGCTCCTTTATCAAAAAACCTAACATATTCCAGAAAAATCGAAGTTGGTTTCAACAAAATTTTTTAAAATGTGACAAAAATCTGTACAAAAATCCAAAAATTCGAAGTTATTTTCAACTAAAATTACTCAAATGCAGCTCCGCTACCAAAGAAACCTAACGTAATCCAGAAAAATCGAAGTTGGTTTCAACAAAATTTTTTAAAGTTTGACAAAAATCTGTACAAAAATCCAAAAATTCGAAGTTAATTTCAACTAAAATTACTCAAATGCAGCTCCTCTATCAAAAAACCTAACATAATCCAGAAAAATCGAAGTTGGTTTCAACAAAATTTTTTATAATTTGAAAAAAATCTGTACAAACATCCAAAAATTCGAAGTTAATTTCAACTAAAATTACTCAAATGCAGCTCCTCTATCAAAAAAACCTAACATAATCCAGAAAAATCGAAGTTGGTTTCAACAAAATATTTTAAAATTTGACAAAAATCTGTACAAAAATCCAAAAATTCGAAGTTATTTTCAACTAAAATTACTCAAATGCAGCTCCTCTATCAAAAAAACCTAACATAATCCAGAAAAATCGAAGTTGTTTCCAACAAAATTTTTAAAAATTTGACAAACATCTGTACAAAAATCCCAAAATTCGAAGTTAATTTCAACTAGAATTACTCAAATGCAGCTCCTCTATCAAAAAAACCTAACATAATCCAGAAAAATCGATGTTGGTTTCAACAAAATTTTTTAAAATTTGACAAAAATCTGTACAAAAATCAAAAAATTCGAAGTTATTTTCAACTAAAATTACTCAAATGCAGCTCCTCTATCAAAAAAACTTTACATAATCCAGAAAAAAAGAAGTTGGTTTCAACAAAATTTTTTAAAATTTGACAAAAATCTGTACAAAAATCCAAAAATTCGAAGTTAATTTCAACTAAAATTACTCAAATGCAGCTCCTCTATCAAAAAAAACCTAACATAATCCAAAAAAATCGAAGTAGGTTTAAACAAAATTTTTTAAAATTTGACAAAAATCTGTACAAAAATCAAAAAATTCGAAGTTATTTTCAACTAAAATTACTCAAATGCAGCTCCTCTATCCAAAAAACCTAACATAATCCAGAAAAATCGAAGTTGGTTTCAACAAAATTTTTTAAAATTTGACAAAAATCTGTACAAAAATCCAAAAATTCGAAGTTAATTACAACTAAAATTACTCAAATGCAGCTCCTCTATCCAAAAAACCTAACATAATCCAGAAAAATCGAAGTTGGTTTCAACAAAATATTTTAAAATTTTACAAAAATCTGTACAAAAATCCAAAAATTCGAAGTTAATTTCAACTAAAATTACTCAAATGCATCTCCTTTATCAAAAAAACCTAACATAATCCAGAAAAATCGAAGTTGGTTTCAACAAAATTTTTTAAAATTTGACAAAAATCTGTACAAAAATCCAAAAATTCAAAGTTATTTTCAACTAAAATTACTCAAATGCAGCTCCTCTATCAAAAATTTTTTACATAATCCAGAAAAAAAGAAGTTGGATTCAACAAAATTTTTTAAAATTTGACAAAAATGTGTACAAAAATCCAAA
The DNA here is from genome assembly GCA_951215215.1 of Andrena trimmerana. NCBI lineage: Eukaryota > Metazoa > Arthropoda > Insecta > Hymenoptera > Andrenidae > Andrena > Andrena trimmerana. Next base: position 55,299 of record CATNUO010000088.1, read on the forward strand.
AATTCGAAGTTAATTTCAACTAGAATTACTCAAATGCAGCTCCTCTATCAAAAAAACCTAACATATTCCAGAAAAATCGATGTTGGTTTCAACAAAATTTTTTAAAATTTGACAAAAATCTGTACAAAAATCCAAAAATTCGAAGTTAATTTCAACTAAAATTACTCAAATGCAGCTCCTTTATCAAAAAACCTAACATATTCCAGAAAAATCGAAGTTGGTTTCAACAAAATTTTTTAAAATGTGACAAAAATCTGTACAAAAATCCAAAAATTCGAAGTTATTTTCAACTAAAATTACTCAAATGCAGCTCCTCTATCAAAAAAACCTAACATAATCCAGAAAAATCGAAGTTGGTTTCAACAAAATTTTTTAAAATTTGACAAAAATGTGTACAAATATCCAAAAATTCGAAGTTATTTTCAACTAAAATTACTCAAATGCAGCTCCTCTATCCAAAAAACCTAACATAATCCAGAAAAATCGAAGTTGGTTTCAACAAAATTTTTTAAAATTTGACAAAATCTGTACAAAAATCCAAAAATTCGTAGTTAATTTCAACTAAAATAACTCAAATGCAGCTCCGCTACCAAAGAAACCTAACGTAATCCAGAAAAATCGAAGTTGGTTTCAACAAAATTTTTTAAAGTTTGACAAAAATCTGTACAAAAATCCAAAAATTCGAAGTTAATTTCAACTAAAATTACTCAAATGCAGCTCCTCTATCAAAAAACCTAACATAATCCAGAAAAATCGAAGTTGGTTTCAACAAAATTTTTTATAATTTGAAAAAAATCTGTACAAACATCCAAAAATTCGAAGTTAATTTCAACTAAAATTACTCAAATGCAGCTCCTCTATCAAAAAAACCTAACATAATCCAGAAAAATCGAAGTTGGTTTCAACAAAATTTTTTAAAATTTGACAAAAATCTGTACAAAAATCCAAAAATTCAAAGTTATTTTCAACTAAAATTACTCAAATGCAGCTCCTCTATCAAAAAATTTTTACATAATCCAGAAAAAAAGAAGTTGGTTTCAACAAAATTTTTTAAAATTTGACAAAAATCTGTACAAAAATCCAAAAATTCGAAGTTAATTTCAACTAGAATTACTCAAATGCAGCTCCTCTATCAAAAAAACCTAACATATTCCAGAAAAATCGATGTTGGTTTCAACAAAATTTTTTAAAATTTGACAAAAATCTGTACAAAAATCCAAAAATTCGAAGTTAATTTCAACTAAAATTACTCAAATGCAGCTCCTTTATCAAAAAACCTAACATATTCCAGAAAAATCGAAGTTGGTTTCAACAAAATTTTTTAAAATGTGACAAAAATCTGTACAAAAATCCAAAAATTCGAAGTTATTTTCAACTAAAATTACTCAAATGCAGCTCCTCTATCCAAAAAACCTAACATAATCCAGAAAAATCGAAGTTGGTTTCAACAAAATTTTTTAAAATTTGACAAAATCTGTACAAAAATCCAAAAATTCGTAGTTAATTTCAACTAAAATAACTCAAATGCAGCTCCGCTACCAAAGAAACCTAACGTAATCCAGAAAAATCGAAGTTGGTTTCAACAAAATTTTTTAAAGTTTGACAAAAATCTGTACAAAAATCCAAAAATTCGAAGTTAATTTCAACTAAAATTACTCAAATGCAGCTCCTCTATCAAAAAACCTAACATAATCCAGAAAAATCGAAGTTGGTTTCAACAAAATTTTTTATAATTTGAAAAAAATCTGTACAAACATCCAAAAATTCGAAGTTAATTTCAACTAAAATTACTCAAATGCAGCTCCTCTATCAAAAAAACCTAACATAATCCAGAAAAATCGAAGTTGGTTTCAACAAAATATTTTAAAATTTGACAAAAATCTGTACAAAAATCCAAAAATTCGAAGTTATTTTCAACTAAAATTACTCAAATGCAGCTCCTCTATCAAAAAAACCTAACATAATCCAGAAAAATCGAAGTTGGTTCCAACAAAATTTTTAAAAATTTGACAAACATCTGTACAAAAATCCCAAAATTCGAAGTTAATTTCAACTAAAATTACTCAAATGCAGCTCCGCTACCAAAAAAACCTAACGTAATCCAGAGTAATCGAAGTTGGTTTCAACAAAATTTTTTAAAATTTGACAAAAATCTGTACAAAAATCCAAAAATTCGAAGTTAATTTCAACTAAAATTACTCAAATGCAGCTCCTCTATCAAAAAAACCTAACATAATCCAGAAAAATCGAAGTTGGTTCCAACAAAATTTTTTAAAATTTGACAAAAATCTGTACAAAAATCCAAAAATTCGAAGTTAATTTCAACTAAAATTACTCAAATGCAGCTCCGCTACCAAAGAAACGAAACGTAATCCAGAGTAATCGAAGTTGGTTTCAACAAAATTTTTTAAAATTTGACAAAATCTGTTAAAAAATCCAAAAATTCGAAGTTAATTTCAACTAAAATTACTCAAATGCAGCTCCTCTATCCAAAAAATCTAACATAATTCAGAAAAATCGAAGTTGGTTTCAACAAAATTTTTTAAAATTTGACAAAATCTGTACAAAAATCCAAAAATTCGAAGTTAATTTCATCTAAAATTACTCAAATGCAGCTCCTCTATCAAAAAAACCTAACATAATCCAGAAAAATCGAAGTTGGTTTCAACAAAATTTATTAAAATTTGACAAAAATCTGTACAAAAATCCTAAAATTCGAACTTAATTTCAACTAAAACTACTCAAATGCAGCTCCTCTATCAAGAAAACCTAACGTAATCCAGAGTAATCGAAGTTGGTTTCAACAAAATTTTTTAAAATTTGACAAAAATCTGTACAAAAATCCAAAAATTCGAAGATAATTTCAACTAAAATTACTCAAATGCAGCTCCTCTAACAAAAAAACCTAACATATTCCAGAAAAATCGAAGTTGATTTCAACAAAATTTTTTAAAATTTGACAAAAATCTGTACAAAAATCCAAAAATTCGAAGTTAATTCAACTAAAATTACTCAAATGCAGCTCCGCTACCAAAGAAACCTAACGTAATCCAGAGTAATCGAAGTTGGTTTCAACAAAATTTTTTAAAATTTGACAAAAATCTGTACAAAAATCCAAAAATTCGAAGATAATTTCAACTAAAATTACTGAAATGCAGCTCCTCCATCAAAAAAACCTAACATAATCCAGAAAAATCGAAGTTGGTTTCAACAAAATTTTTTAAAATTTGACAAAATCTGTACAAAAATCCAATAATTCGAAGTTAATTTCAACTAAAATTACTCAAATGCAGCTCCGCTACCAAAGAAACCTAACGTAATCCAGAGTAATCGAAGTTGGTTTCAACAAAATTTTTTAAAATTTGACAAAAATCTGTACAAAAATCCAAAAATTCGAAGATAATTTCAACTAAAATTACTGAAATGCAGCTCCTCTATCAAAAAAACCTAACATATTCCAGAAAAATCGAAGTTGGTTTCAACAAAATTTTTTAAAATTTGACAAAAATCTGTACAAAAATCCAAAAATTCGAAGTTAATTACAACCAAAATTACTCAAATGCAGCTCCTCTATCCAAAAAACCTAACATAATCCAGAAAAATCGAAGTTGGTTTCAACAAAATTTTTTAAAATTTGACAAAATCTGTACAAAAATCCAAAAATTCGAAGTTAATTTCAACTAAAATTACTCAAATGCAGCTCCTCTATAAAAAAAACCTAACATAATCCAGAAAAATCGAAGTTGGTTTCAACAAAATTTATTAAAATTTGACAAAAATCTGTACAAAAATCCCAAAATTCGAAGTTAATTTCAACTAAAATTACTCAAATGCAGCTCCGCTACCAAAGAAACGTAACGTAATCCAGAGTAATCGAAGTTGGTTTCAACAAAATTTTTTAAAATTTGACAAAATCTGTTAAAAAATCCAAAAATTCGAAGTTAATTTCAACTAAAATTACTCAAATGCAGCTCCTCTATCCAAAAAATCTAACATAATTCAGAAAAATCGAAGTTGGTTTCAACAAAATTTTTTAAAATTTGACAAAATCTGTACAAAAATCCAAAAATTCGAAGTTAATTTCATCTAAAATTACTCAAATGCAGCTCCTCTATCAAAAAAACCTAACATAATCCAGAAAAATCGAAGTTGGTTTCAACAAAATTTATTAAAATTTGACAAAAATCTGTACAAAAATCCAAAAATTCGAACTTAATTTCAACTAAAATTACTCAAATGCAGCTCCTCTATCAAGAAAACCTAACGTAATCCAGAGTAATCGAAGTTGGTTTCAACAAAATTTTTTAAAATTTGACAAAAATCTGTACAAAAATCCAAAAATTCGAAGATAATTTCAACTAAAATTACTCAAATGCAGCTCCTCTAACAAAAAAACCTAACATATTCCAGAAAAATCGAAGTTGATTTCAACAAAATTTTTTAAAATTTGACAAAAATCTGTACAAAAATCCAAAAATTCGAAGTTAATTCAACTAAAATTACTCAAATGCAGCTCCGCTACCAAAGAAACCTAACGTAATCCAGAGTAATCGAAGTTGGTTTCAACAAAATTTTTTAAAATTTGACAAAAATCTGTACAAAAATCCAAATATTCGAAGTTATTTTCAACTAAAATTACTCAAATGCAGCTCCTCTATCAAAAAAACTTTACATAATCCAGAAAAATCGAAGTTGGTTTCAACAAAATTTTTTAAAATTTGACAAAAATCTGTACAAAAATTCGAAGTTAATTACAACTAAAATTACTCGAAAGCTGCTCCTCTATCAAAAAAACCTAACATAATCCAGAGAAATCGAAGTTGGTTTCAACAAAATTTTTTAAAATTTGACAAAAATCTGTACAAAAATCTAAAAATTCGAAGTTAATTACAAACTAAAATTACTCGAAAGCTGCTCCTCTATCAAAAAAACCTAACATAATCCAGAGAAATCGAAGTTGGTTTCAACAAAATTTTTTAAAATTTGAAAAGAATCTGTACAAAAATCCAAAAATTCGAAGTTATTTTCAACTAAAATTACTCAAATGCAGCTCCTCTATCAAAAAAACCTAACATAATCCAGAAAAATGGAAGTTGGTTTCAACAAAATTTTTTAAAATTTGACAAGAATCTGTACAAAAATCTAAAAATTCGAAGTTATTTTCAACTGAAATTACTCAAATGCAGCTCCTCTATCAAAAAAACTTTACATAATCCAGAAAAATCGAAGTTGGTTTCAACAAAATTTTTTAAAATTTGACAAAAATCTGTACAAAAATCTAAAAATTCGAAGTTATTTTCAACTAAAATTACTCAAATGCAGCTCCTCTATCAAAAAAACTTTACATAATCCAGAAAAATCGAAGTTGGTTTCAACAAAATTTTTTAAAATTTGACAAAAATCTGTACAAAAATCCAAAAATTCGAAGTTATTTTCAACTAAAATTACTCAAATGCAGCTCCTCTATCAAAAAAACTTTACATAATCCAGAAAAATCGAAGTTGGTTTCAACAAAATTTTTTAAAATTTGACAAAAATCTGTACAAAAATCTAAAAATTCGAAGTTAATTACAAACTAAAATTACTCGAAAGCTGCTCCTCTATCAAAAAAACCTAACATAATCCAGAGAAATCGAAGTTGGTTTCAACAAAATTTTTTAAAATTTGACATGAATCTGTACAAAAATCCAAAAATTCGAAGTTATTTTCAACTAAAATTACTCAAATGCAGCTCCTCTATCAAAAAAACTTTACATAATCCAGAAAAATCGAAGCTGGTTTCAACAAAATTTTTTAAAATTTGACAAAAATCTGTACAAAAATCTAAAAATTCGAAGTTAATTACAAACTAAAATTACTCGAAAGCTGCTCCTCTATCAAAAAAACCTAACATAATCCAGAGAAATCGAAGTTGGTTTCAACAAAATTTTTTAAAATTTGACAAGAATCTGTACAAAAATCCAAAAATTCGAACTTATTTTCAACTAAAATTACTCAAATGCAGCTCCTCTATCAAAAAAACCTAACATAATCCAGAAAAATGGAAGTTGGTTTCAACAAAATTTTTTAAAATTTGACAAGAATCTGTACAAAAATCCAAAAATTCGAAGTTATTTTCAACTAAAATTACCCAAATGCAGCTCCTCTATCAAAAAAACTTTACATAATCCAGAAAAATCGAAGTTGGTTTCAACAAAATTTTTTAAAATTTGACAAAAATCTGTACAAAAATTCGAAGTTAATTACAACTAAAATTACTCGAAAGCTGCTCCTCTATCAAAAAAACCTAACATAATCCAGAGAAATCGAAGTTGGTTTCAACAAAATTTTTTAAAATTTGAAAAAAATCTGTACAAAAATCCAAAAATTCGAAGTTATTTTCAACTAAAATTACTCAAATGCAGCTCCTCTATCAAAAAAACTTTACATAATCCAGAAAAATCGAAGTTGGTTTCAACAAAATTTTTTAAAATTTGACAAAACTCTGTCCAAAAATCTAAAAATTCGAAGTTAATTACAAACTAAAATTACTCGAAAGCTGCTCCTCTATCAAAAAAACCTAACATAATCCAGAGAAATCGAAGTTGGTTTCAACAAAATTTTTTAAAATTTGACAAGAATCTGTACAAAAATCCAAAAATTCGAACTTATTTTCAACTAAAATTACTCAAATGCAGCTCCTCTATCAAAAAAACCTAACATAATCCAGAAAAATGGAAGTTGGTTTCAACAAAATTTTTTAAAATTTGACAAGAATCTGTACAAAAATCCAAAAATTCGAAGTTATTTTCAACTAAAATTACCCAAATGCAGCTCCTCTATCAAAAAAACTTTACATAATCCAGAAAAATCGAAGTTGGTTTCAACAAAATTTTTTAAAATTTGACAAAAATCTGTACAAAAATTCGAAGTTAATTACAACTAAAATTACTCGAAAGCTGCTCCTCTATCAAAAAAACCTAACATAATCCAGAGAAATCGAAGTTGGTTTCAACAAAATTTTTTAAAATTTGACAAAAATCTGTACTAGAATCCAAAAATTCGAAGTTATTTTCAACTAAAATTACTCAAATGCAGCTCCTCTATCAAAAAAACTTTACATAATCCAGAAAAATCGAAGTTGGTTTCAACAAAATTTTTTAAAATTTGACAAATATCTGTACAAAAATCCAAAAATTCGAAGGTATTTTCAACTAAAATTACTCAAATGCAGCTCCTCTATCTAAAAAACCTAACATACCCAGAAAAATGGAAGTTGGTTTCAACAAAATTTTTTAAAATTTGACAAAAATCTGTACAAAAATCAAAAAATTCGAAGTTATTTTCAACTAAAATTACTCAAATGCAGCGACGCTACCAAAAAAACCTAACATAATCCAGAAAAATCGAAGTTGGTTTCAACAAAATTTTTAAAAATTTGACAAAAATCTGTACAAAAATCCAAAAATTCGAAGTTAATTTCAACCAGAATTACTCAAATGCAGCTCCTCTATCAAAAAAACCTAACATATTCCAGAAAAATCGAAGTTGGTTTCAACAAAATATTTTAAAATTTGACAAAAATCAGTACAAAAATCCAAAAATTCGAAGTTAATTTCAACTAGAATTACTCAAATGCAGCTCCTCTATCAAAAAAACTTTACATAATCCAGAAAAATCGAAGTTGGTTTCAACAAAATTTTTTAAAATTTGACAAAAATCTGCACAAAAATCCAAAAATTCGTAGTTAATTACAACTAAAATTACTCAAATGCAGCTCCTCTATCCAAAAAACCTAACATAATCCAGAAAAATCGAAGTTGGTTTCAACAAAATTTTTTAAAATTTGACAAAATCTGTACAAAAATCCAAAAATTCGAAGTTAATTTCAACTAAAATTACTCAAATGCAGCTCCGCTACCAAAGAAACGTAACGTAATCCAGAGTAATCGAAGTTGGTTTCAACAAAATTTTTTAAAATTTGACAAAATCTGTACAAAAATCAAAAAATTCGAAGTTAATTTCAACTAAAATTACTCAAATGCAGCTCCTCTATCCAAAAAATCTAACATAATTCAGAAAAATCGAAGTTGGTTTCAACAAAATTTTTTAAAATTTGACAAAATCTGTACAAAAACCCAAAAATTCGAAGTTAATTTCAACTAAAATTACTCAAATGCAGCTCCTCTATCAAAAAAACTTTACATAATCCAGAAAAATCGAAGTTGGTTTCAACAAAATTTTTTAAGATTTGACAAGAATCTGTACAAAAATCCAAAAATTCGAAGTTATTTTCAACTAAAATTACTTAAATCCAGCTCCTCTATCAAAAAAACCTAACATAATCTAGAAAAATGGAAGTTGGTTTCAACAAAATTTTTTAAAATTTGACAAGAATCTGTACAAAAATCCAAAAATTCGAAGTTATTTTCAACTAAAATTACTCAAATGCAGCTCCTCTATCAAAAAAACTTTACATAATCCAGAAAAATCGAAGTTGGTTTCAACAAAATTTTTTAAAATTTGACAAAAATCTGTACAAAAATCCCAAAATTCGAAGTTATTTTCAACTAAAATTACTCAAATGCAGCTCCTCTATCAAAAAAACCTAACATAATCCAGAAAAATCGAAGTTGGTTTCAACAAAATTTATTAAAATTTGACAAAAATCTGTACAAAAATCCAAAAATTCGAACTTAATTTCAACTAAAATTACTCAAATGCAGCTCCTCTATCAAGAAAACCTAACGTAATCCAGAGTAATCGAAGTTGGTTTCAACAAAATTTTTTAAAATTTGACAAAAATCTGTACAAAAATCCAAAAATTCGAAGATAATTTCAACTAAAATTACTCAAATGCAGCTCCTCTAACAAAAAAACCTAACATATTCCAGAAAAATCGAAGTTGATTTCAACAAAATTTTTTAAAATTTGACAAAAATCTGTACAAAAATCCAAAAATTCGAAGTTAATTCAACTAAAATTACTCAAATGCAGCTCCTCTATCAAAAAACCTAACATAATCCAGAAAAATCGAAGTTGGTTTCAACAAAATTTTTTAAAATTTGACAAAAATCTGTACAAAAATCCAAAAATTCGAAGTTATTTTCAACTAAAATTACTCAAATGCAGCTGCTCTATCAAAAAAACTTTACATAATCCAGAAAAATCGAAATTGGTTTGAACAAAATTTTTTAAAATTTGACAAACATCTGTACAAAAATCCCTAAATTCGAAGTTAATTTCAACTAAAATTACTCAAATGCAGCTCCTCTATCAAAAAAACTTTACATAATCCAGAAAAATCGAAGTTGGTTTGAACAAAATTTTTTAAAATTTGACAAAAATCTGTACAAAAATCCAAAAATTCGAAGTTAATTACAACCAAAATTACTCAAATGCAGCTCCTCTATCCAAAAAACCTAACATAATCCAGAAAAATCGAAGTTGGTTTCAACAAAATTTTTTAAAGTTTGACAAAAATCTGTACAAAAATCCAAAAATTCGAAGTTAATTTCAACTAAAATTACTCAAATGTAGCTCCTCTATCAAAAAACCTAACATAATCCAGAAAAATCGAAGTTGGTTTCAACAAAATTTTTTATAATTTGAAAAAAATCTGTACAAACATCCAAAAATTCGAAGTTAATTTCAACTAAAATTACTCAAATGCAGCTCCTCTATCAAAAAAACCTAACATAATCCAGAAAAATCGAAGTTGGTTTCAACAAAATTTTTTAAAATTTGACAAAAATCTGTACAAAAATCCAAAAATTCAAAGTTATTTTCAACTAAAATTACTCAAATGCAGCTCCTCTATCAAAAAATTTTTACATAATCCAGAAAAAAAGAAGTTGGTTTCAACAAAATTTTTTAAAATTTGACAAAAATCTGTACAAAAATCCAAAAATTCGAAGTTAATTTCAACTAGAATTACTCAAATGCAGCTCCTCTATCAAAAAAACCTAACATATTCCAGAAAAATCGATGTTGGTTTCAACAAAATTTTTTAAAATTTGACAAAAATCTGTACAAAAATCCAAAAATTCGAAGTTAATTTCAACTAAAATTACTCAAATGCAGCTCCTTTATCAAAAAACCTAACATATTCCAGAAAAATCGAAGTTGGTTTCAACAAAATTTTTTAAAATGTGACAAAAATCTGTACAAAAATCCAAAAATTCGAAGTTATTTTCAACTAAAATTACTCAAATGCAGCTCCTCTATCCAAAAAACCTAACATAATCCAGAAAAATCGAAGTTGGTTTCAACAAAATTTTTTAAAATTTGACAAAATCTGTACAAAAATCCAAAAATTCGTAGTTAATTTCAACTAAAATAACTCAAATGCAGCTCCGCTACCAAAGAAACCTAACGTAATCCAGAAAAATCGAAGTTGGTTTCAACAAAATTTTTTAAAGTTTGACAAAAATCTGTACAAAAATCCAAAAATTCGAAGTTAATTTCAACTAAAATTACTCAAATGCAGCTCCTCTATCAAAAAACCTAACATAATCCAGAAAAATCGAAGTTGGTTTCAACAAAATTTTTTATAATTTGAAAAAAATCTGTACAAACATCCAAAAATTCGAAGTTAATTTCAACTAAAATTACTCAAATGCAGCTCCTCTATCAAAAAAACCTAACATAATCCAGAAAAATCGAAGTTGGTTTCAACAAAATATTTTAAAATTTGACAAAAATCTGTACAAAAATCCAAAAATTCGAAGTTATTTTCAACTAAAATTACTCAAATGCAGCTCCTCTATCAAAAAAACCTAACATAATCCAGAAAAATCGAAGTTGGTTCCAACAAAATTTTTAAAAATTTGACAAACATCTGTACAAAAATCCCAAAATTCGAAGTTAATTTCAACTAAAATTACTCAAATGCAGCTCCGCTACCAAAAAAACCTAACGTAATCCAGAGTAATCGAAGTTGGTTTCAACAAAATTTTTTAAAATTTGACAAAAATCTGTACAAAAATCCAAAAATTCGAAGTTAATTTCAACTAAAATTACTCAAATGCAGCTCCTCTATCAAAAAAACCTAACATAATCCAGAAAAATCGAAGTTGGTTCCAACAAAATTTTTTAAAATTTGACAAAAATCTGTACAAAAATCCAAAAATTCGAAGTTAATTTCAACTAAAATTACTCAAATGCAGCTCCGCTACCAAAGAAACGAAACGTAATCCAGAGTAATCGAAGTTGGTTTCAACAAAATTTTTTAAAATTTGACAAAATCTGTTAAAAAATCCAAAAATTCGAAGTTAATTTCAACTAAAATTACTCAAATGCAGCTCCTCTATCCAAAAAATCTAACATAATTCAGAAAAATCGAAGTTGGTTTCAACAAAATTTTTTAAAATTTGACAAAATCTGTACAAAAATCCAAAAATTCGAAGTTAATTTCATCTAAAATTACTCAAATGCAGCTCCTCTATCAAAAAAACCTAACATAATCCAGAAAAATCGAAGTTGGTTTCAACAAAATTTATTAAAATTTGACAAAAATCTGTACAAAAATCCTAAAATTCGAACTTAATTTCAACTAAAACTACTCAAATGCAGCTCCTCTATCAAGAAAACCTAACGTAATCCAGAGTAATCGAAGTTGGTTTCAACAAAATTTTTTAAAATTTGACAAAAATCTGTACAAAAATCCAAAAATTCGAAGATAATTTCAACTAAAATTACTCAAATGCAGCTCCTCTAACAAAAAAACCTAACATATTCCAGAAAAATCGAAGTTGATTTCAACAAAATTTTTTAAAATTTGACAAAAATCTGTACAAAAATCCAAAAATTCGAAGTTAATTCAACTAAAATTACTCAAATGCAGCTCCGCTACCAAAGAAACCTAACGTAATCCAGAGTAATCGAAGTTGGTTTCAACAAAATTTTTTAAAATTTGACAAAAATCTGTACAAAAATCCAAAAATTCGAAGATAATTTCAACTAAAATTACTGAAATGCAGCTCCTCCATCAAAAAAACCTAACATAATCCAGAAAAATCGAAGTTGGTTTCAACAAAATTTTTTAAAATTTGACAAAATCTGTACAAAAATCCAATAATTCGAAGTTAATTTCAACTAAAATTACTCAAATGCAGCTCCGCTACCAAAGAAACCTAACGTAATCCAGAGTAATCGAAGTTGGTTTCAACAAAATTTTTTAAAATTTGACAAAAATCTGTACAAAAATCCAAAAATTCGAAGATAATTTCAACTAAAATTACTGAAATGCAGCTCCTCTATCAAAAAAACCTAACATATTCCAGAAAAATCGAAGTTGGTTTCAACAAAATTTTTTAAAATTTGACAAAAATCTGTACAAAAATCCAAAAATTCGAAGTTAATTACAACCAAAATTACTCAAATGCAGCTCCTCTATCCAAAAAACCTAACATAATCCAGAAAAATCGAAGTTGGTTTCAACAAAATTTTTTAAAATTTGACAAAATCTGTACAAAAATCCAAAAATTCGAAGTTAATTTCAACTAAAATTACTCAAATGCAGCTCCTCTATAAAAAAAACCTAACATAATCCAGAAAAATCGAAGTTGGTTTCAACAAAATTTATTAAAATTTGACAAAAATCTGTACAAAAATCCCAAAATTCGAAGTTAATTTCAACTAAAATTACTCAAATGCAGCTCCGCTACCAAAGAAACGTAACGTAATCCAGAGTAATCGAAGTTGGTTTCAACAAAATTTTTTAAAATTTGACAAAATCTGTACAAAAATCCAAAAATTCGAAGTTAATTTCAACTAAAATTACTCAAATGCAGCTCCTCTATCCAAAAAATCTAACATAATTCAGAAAAATCGAAGTTGGTTTCAACAAAATTTTTTAAAATTTGACAAAATCTGTACAAAAACCCAAAAATTCGAAGTTAATTTCAACTAAAATTACTCAAATGCAGCTCCTCTATCAAAAAAACTTTACATAATCCAGAAAAATCGAAGTTGGTTTCAACAAAATTTTTTAAGATTTGACAAGAATCTGTACAAAAATCCAAAAATTCGAAGTTATTTTCAACTAAAATTACTTAAATCCAGCTCCTCTATCAAAAAAACCTAACATAATCTAGAAAAATGGAAGTTGGTTTCAACAAAATTTTTTAAAATTTGACAAGAATCTGTACAAAAATCCAAAAATTCGAAGTTATTTTCAACTAAAATTACTCAAATGCAGCTCCTCTATCAAAAAAACTTTACATAATCCAGAAAAATCGAAGTTGGTTTCAACAAAATTTTTTAAAATTTGACAAAAATCTGTACAAAAATCCCAAAATTCGAAGTTATTTTCAACTAAAATTACTCAAATGCAGCTCCTCTATCAAAAAAACCTAACATAATCCAGAAAAATCGAAGTTGGTTTCAACAAAATTTATTAAAATTTGACAAAAATCTGTACAAAAATCCAAAAATTCGAACTTAATTTCAACTAAAATTACTCAAATGCAGCTCCTCTATCAAGAAAACCTAACGTAATCCAGAGTAATCGAAGTTGGTTTCAACAAAATTTTTTAAAATTTGACAAAAATCTGTACAAAAATCCAAAAATTCGAAGATAATTTCAACTAAAATTACTCAAATGCAGCTCCTCTAACAAAAAAACCTAACATATTCCAGAAAAATCGAAGTTGATTTCAACAAAATTTTTTAAAATTTGACAAAAATCTGTACAAAAATCCAAAAATTCGAAGTTAATTCAACTAAAATTACTCAAATGCAGCTCCTCTATCAAAAAACCTAACATAATCCAGAAAAATCGAAGTTGGTTTCAACAAAATTTTTTAAAATTTGACAAAAATCTGTACAAAAATCCAAAAATTCGAAGTTATTTTCAACTAAAATTACTCAAATGCAGCTGCTCTATCAAAAAAACTTTACATAATCCAGAAAAATCGAAATTGGTTTGAACAAAATTTTTTAAAATTTGACAAAATCTGTACAAAAATCCAAAAATTCGAAGTTAATTACAACCAAAATTACTCAAATGCAGCTCCTCTATCCAAAAAACCTAACATAATCCAGAAAAATCGAAGTTGGTTTCAACAAAATTTTTTAAAATTTGACAAAATCTGTACAAAAATCCAAAAATTCGAAGTTAATTTCAACTAAAATTACTCAAATGCAGCTCCTCTATAAAAAAAACCTAACATAATCCAGAAAAATCGAAGTTGGTTTCAACAAAATTTATTAAAATTTGACAAAAATCTGTACAAAAATCCAAAAATTCGAAGTTAATTTCAACTAAAATTACTCAAATGCAGCTCCGCTACCAAAGAAACGAAACGTAATCCAGAGTAATCGAAGTTGGTTTCAACAAAATTTTTTAAAATTTGACAAAATCTGTTAAAAAATCCAAAAATTCGAAGTTAATTTCAACTAAAATTACTCAAATGCAGCTCCTCTATCCAAAAAATCTAACATAATTCAGAAAAATCGAAGTTGGTTTCAACAAAATTTTTTAAAATTTGACAAAATCTGTACAAAAATCCAAAAATTCGAAGTTAATTTCATCTAAAATTACTCAAATGCAGCTCCTCTATCAAAAAAACGTAACATAATCCAGAAAAATCGAAGTTGGTTTCAACAAAATTTATTAAAATTTGACAAAAATCTGTACAAAAATCCTAAAATTCGAACTTAATTTCAACTAAAACTACTCAAATGCAGCTCCTCTATCAAGAAAACCTAACGTAATCCAGAGTAATCGAAGTTGGTTTCAACAAAATTTTTTAAAATTTGACAAAAATCTGTACAAAAATCCAAAAATTCGAAGATAATTTCAACTAAAATTACTCAAATGCAGCTCCTCTAACAAAAAAACCTAACATATTCCAGAAAAATCGAAGTTGATTTCAACAAAATTTTTTAAAATTTGACAAAAATCTGTACAAAAATCCAAAAATTCGAAGTTAATTCAACTAAAATTACTCAAATGCAGCTCCGCTACCAAAGAAACCTAACGTAATCCAGAGTAATCGAAGTTGGTTTCAACAAAATTTTTTAAAATTTGACAAAAATCTGTACAAAAATCCAAAAATTCGAAGATAATTTCAACTAAAATTACTGAAATGCAGCTCCTCCATCAAAAAAACCTAACATAATCCAGAAAAATCGAAGTTGGTTTCAACAAAATTTTTTAAAATTTGACAAAATCTGTACAAAAATCCAATAATTCGAAGTTAATTTCAACTAAAATTACTCAAATGCAGCTCCGCTACCAAAGAAACCTAACGTAATCCAGAGTAATCGAAGTTGGTTTCAACAAAATTTTTTAAAATTTGACAAAAATCTGTACAAAAATCCAAAAATTCGAAGATAATTTCAACTAAAATTACTGAAATGCAGCTCCTCTATCAAAAAAACCTAACATATTCCAGAAAAATCGAAGTTGGTTTCAACAAAATTTTTTAAAATTTGACAAAAATCTGTACAAAAATCCAAAAATTCGAAGTTAATTACAAACTAAAATTACTCGAAAGCTGCTCCTCTATCAAAAAAACCTAACATAATCCAGAGAAATCGAAGTTGGTTTCAACAAAATTTTTTAAAATTTGAAAAGAATCTGTACAAAAATCCAAAAATTCGAAGTTATTTTCAACTAAAATTACTCAAATGCAGCTCCTCTATCAAAAAAACCTAACATAATCCAGAAAAATGGAAGTTGGTTTCAACAAAATTTTTTAAAATTTGACAAGAATCTGTACAAAAATCTAAAAATTCGAAGTTATTTTCAACTGAAATTACTCAAATGCAGCTCCTCTATCAAAAAAACTTTACATAATCCAGAAAAATCGAAGTTGGTTTCAACAAAATTTTTTAAAATTTGACAAAAATCTGTACAAAAATCTAAAAATTCGAAGTTATTTTCAACTAAAATTACTCAAATGCAGCTCCTCTATCAAAAAAACTTTACATAATCCAGAAAAATCGAAGTTGGTTTCAACAAAATTTTTTAAAATTTGACAAAAATCTGTACAAAAATCCAAAAATTCGAAGTTATTTTCAACTAAAATTACTCAAATGCAGCTCCTCTATCAAAAAAACTTTACATAATCCAGAAAAATCGAAGTTGGTTTCAACAAAATTTTTTAAAATTTGACAAAAATCTGTACAAAAATCTAAAAATTCGAAGTTAATTACAAACTAAAATTACTCGAAAGCTGCTCCTCTATCAAAAAAACCTAACATAATCCAGAGAAATCGAAGTTGGTTTCAACAAAATTTTTTAAAATTTGACATGAATCTGTACAAAAATCCAAAAATTCGAAGTTATTTTCAACTAAAATTACCCAAATGCAGCTCCTCTATCAAAAAAACTTTACATAATCCAGAAAAATCGAAGTTGGTTTCAACAAAATTTTTTAAAATTTGACAAAAATCTGTACAAAAATTCGAAGTTAATTACAACTAAAATTACTCGAAAGCTGCTCCTCTATCAAAAAAACCTAACATAATCCAGAGAAATCGAAGTTGGTTTCAACAAAATTTTTTAAAATTTGACAAAAATCTGTACAAAAATCCAAAAATTCGAAGTTATTTTCAACTAAAATTACTCAAATGCAGCTCCTCTATCAAAAAAACTTTACATAATCCAGAAAAATCGAAGTTGGTTTCAACAAAATTTTTTAAAATTTGACAAAAATCTGTACAAAAATCCAAAAATTCGAAGTTAATTTCAACTAAAATTACTCAAATGCAGCTCCGCTACCAAAAAAACCTAACGTAATCCAGAAAAATCGAAGTTGGTTTCAACAAAATTTTTTAAAATTTGACAAAAATCTGTACAAAAATCTAAAAATTCGAAGTTAATTACAAACTAAAATTACTCGAAAGCTGCTCCTCTATCAAAAAAACCTAACATAATCCAGAGAAATCGAAGTTGGTTTCAACACAATTTTTTAAAATTTGACAAGAATTTGTACAAAAATCCAAAAATTCGAAGTTATTTTCAACTAAAATTACTCAAATGCAGCTCCTCTATCAAAAAAACCTAACATAATCCAGAAAAATGGAAGTTGGTTTCAACAAAATTTTTTAAAATTTGACAAGAATCTGTACAAAAATCCAAAAATTCGAAGTTATTTTCAACTGAAATTACTCAAATGCAGCTCCTCTATCAAAAAAACTTTACATAATCCAGAAAAATCGAAGTTGGTTTCAACAAAATTTTTTAAAATTTGACAAAAATCTGTACAAAAATCTAAAAATTCGAAGTTATTTTCAACTAAAATTACTCAAATGCAGCTCCTCTATCAAAAAAACTTTACATAATCCAGAAAAATCGAAGCTGGTTTCAACAAAATTTTTTAAAATTTGACAAAAATCTGTACAAAAATCCAAAAATTCGAAGTTATTTTCAACTAAAATTACTCAAATGCAGCTCCTCTATCAAAAAAACTTTACATAATCCAGAAAAATCGAAGTTGGTTTCAACAAAATTTTTTAAAATTTGACAAAAATCTGTACAAAAATCTAAAAATTCGAAGTTAATTACAAACTAAAATTACTCGAAAGCTGCTCCTCTATCAAAAAAACCTAACATAATCCAGAGAAATCGAAGTTGGTTTCAACAAAATTTTTTAAAATTTGACAAGAATCTGTACAAAAATCCAAAAATTCGAACTTATTTTCAACTAAAATTACTCAAATGCAGCTCCTCTATCAAAAAAACCTAACATAATCCAGAAAAATGGAAGTTGGTTTCAACAAAATTTTTTAAAATTTGACAAGAATCTGTACAAAAATCCAAAAATTCGAAGTTATTTTCAACTAAAATTACCCAAATGCAGCTCCTCTATCAAAAAAACTTTACATAATCCAGAAAAATCGAAGTTGGTTTCAACAAAATTTTTTAAAATTTGACAAAAATCTGTACAAAAATTCGAAGTTAATTACAACTAAAATTACTCGAAAGCTGCTCCTCTATCAAAAAAACCTAACATAATCCAGAGAAATCGAAGTTGGTTTCAACAAAATTTTTTAAAATTTGAAAAAAATCTGTACAAAAATCCAAAAATTCGAAGTTATTTTCAACTAAAATTACTCAAATGCAGCTCCTCTATCAAAAAAACTTTACATAATCCAGAAAAATCGAAGTTGGTTTCAACAAAATTTTTTAAAATTTGACAAAACTCTGTCCAAAAATCTAAAAATTCGAAGTTAATTACAAACTAAAATTACTCGAAAGCTGCTCCTCTATCAAAAAAACCTAACATAATCCAGAGAAATCGAAGTTGGTTTCAACAAAATTTTTTAAAATTTGACAAGAATCTGTACAAAAATCCAAAAATTCGAACTTATTTTCAACTAAAATTACTCAAATGCAGCTCCTCTATCAAAAAAACCTAACATAATCCAGAAAAATGGAAGTTGGTTTCAACAAAATTTTTTAAAATTTGACAAGAATCTGTACAAAAATCCAAAAATTCGAAGTTATTTTCAACTAAAATTACCCAAATGCAGCTCCTCTATCAAAAAAACTTTACATAATCCAGAAAAATCGAAGTTGGTTTCAACAAAATTTTTTAAAATTTGACAAAAATCTGTACAAAAATCTAAAAATTCGAAGTTAATTACAAACTAAAATTACTCGAAAGCTGCTCCTCTATCAAAAAAACCTAACATAATCCAGAGAAATCGAAGTTGGTTTCAACAAAATTTTTTAAAATTTGACAAGAATCTGTACAAAAATCCAAAAATTCGAACTTATTTTCAACTAAAATTACTCAAATGCAGCTCCTCTATCAAAAAAACCTAACATAATCCAGAAAAATGGAAGTTGGTTTCAACAAAATTTTTTAAAATTTGACAAGAATCTGTACAAAAATCCAAAAATTCGAAGTTATTTTCAACTAAAATTACCCAAATGCAGCTCCTCTATCAAAAAAACTTTACATAATCCAGAAAAATCGAAGTTGGTTTCAACAAAATTTTTTAAAATTTGACAAAAATCTGTACAAAAATTCGAAGTTAATTACAACTAAAATTACTCGAAAGCTGCTCCTCTATCAAAAAAACCTAACATAATCCAGAGAAATCGAAGTTGGTTTCAACAAAATTTTTTAAAATTTGAAAAAAATCTGTACAAAAATCCAAAAATTCGAAGTTATTTTCAACTAAAATTACTCAAATGCAGCTCCTCTATCAAAAAAACTTTACATAATCCAGAAAAATCGAAGTTGGTTTCAACAAAATTTTTTAAAATTTGACAAAAATCTGTACAAAAATCCAAAAATTCGAAGTTAATTTCAACTAAAATTACTCGAAAGCTGCTCCTCTATCAAAAAAACCTAACATAATCCAGAGAAATCGAAGTTGGTTTCAATAAAATTTTTTAAAATTTGACAAAAATCTGTACAAAAATCCAAAAATTCGAAGTTAATTTCAACTAAAATTACTCAAATGCAGCTCCTCTATCAAAAAAACCTAACATAATCCAGAAAAATCGAAGTAGATTTAAACAAAATTTTTAAAAATTTGACAGAAATCTGTACAAAAATCCAAAAATTCGAGGTTATTTTCAACTAAAATTACTCAAATGCAGCTCCTCTATCAAAAAAACTTTACATAATCCAGAAAAATCGAAGTTGGTTTCAACAAAATTTTTTAAAATTTGACAAGAATCTGTACAAAAATCCAAAAATTCGAAGTTATTTTCAACTAAAATTACTCAAATGCAGCTCCTCTATCAAAAAAACTTTACATAATCCAGAAAAATCGAAGTTGGTTTCAACAAAATTTTTTAAAATTTGACAAATATCTGTAGAAAAATCTAAAAATTCGAAGTTAATTACAAACTAAAATTACTCAAAAGCTGCTCCTCTATCAAAAAAACCTAACATAATCCAGAGAAATCGAAGTTGGTTTCAACAAAATTTTTTAAAATTTGACAAAAATCTGTACAAAAATCCAAAAATTCGAAGTTATTTTCAACTAAAATTACTCAAATGCAGCTCCTCTATCAAAAAAACTTTACATAATCCAGAAAAATCGAAGTAGGTTTAATCAAAATTTTTTAAATTTGACAGAAATCTGTACAAAAATCCAAAAATTCGAAATTATTTTCAACTAAAATTACTCAAATGCAGCTCCTCTATCAAAAAAACTTTACATAATCCAGAAAAATCGAAGTTGGGTTCAACAAAATTTTTTAAAATTTGACAAGAATCTGTACAAAAATCCAAAAATTCGAAGTTATTTTCAACTAAAATTACTTAAATCCAGCTCCTCTATCAAAAAAACCTAACATAATCCAGAAAAATGGAAGTTGGTTTCAACAAAATTTTTTAAAATTTGACAAGAATCTGTACAAAAATCCAAAAATTCGAAGTTATTTTCAACTAAAATTACTCAAATGCAGCTCCTCTATCAAAAAAACCTAACATAATCCAGAGAAATCGAAGTTGGTTTCAACAAAATTTTTTAAAATTTGACAAGAATCTGTACAAAAATCCAAAAATTCGAAGTTATTTTCAACTAAAATTACTCAAATGCAGCTCCTCTATCAAAAAAACTTTACATAATCCAGAAAAATCGAAGTTGGTTTCAACAAAATTTTTTAAAATTTGACAAAAATCTGTACAAAAATCTAAAAATTCGAAGTTATTTTCAACTAAAATTACTCAAATGCAGCTCCTCTATCAAAAAAACTTTACATAATCCAGAAAAATCGAAGCTGGTTTCAACAAAATTTTTTAAAATTTGACAAAAATCTGTACAAAAATCCAAAAATTCGAAGTTATTTTCAACTAAAATTACTCAAATGCAGCTCCTCTATCAAAAAAACTTTACATAATCCAGAAAAATCGAAGTTGGTTTCAACAAAATTTTTTAAAATTTGACAAAAATCTGTACAAAAATCTAAAAATTCGAAGTTAATTACAAACTAAAATTACTCGAAAGCTGCTCCTCTATCAAAAAAACCTAACATAATCCAGAGAAATCGAAGTTGGTTTCAACAAAATTTTTTAAAATTTGACAAGAATCTGTACAAAAATCCAAAAATTCCAAGTTATTTTCAACTAAAATTACTCAAATGCAGCTCCTCTATCAAAAAAACTTTACATAATCCAGAAAAATCGAAGTTGGTTTCAACAAAATTTTTTAAAATTTGACAAAAATCTGTACAAAAATCTAAAAATTCGAAGTTAATTACAAACTAAAATTACTCAAATGCAGCTCCTCTATCAAAAAAACTTTACATAATCCAGAAAAATCGAAGCTGGTTTCAACAAAATTTTTTAAAATTTGACAAAAATCTGTACAAAAATCCAAAAATTCGAAGTTATTTTCAACTAAAATTACTCAAATGCAGCTCCTCTATCAAAAAAACTTTACATAATCCAGAAAAATCGAAGTTGGTTTCAACAAAATTTTTTGAAATTTGACAAAAATCTGTACAAAAATCTAAAAATTCGAAGTTAATTACAAACTAAAATTACTCGAAAGCTGCTCCTCTATCAAAAAAACCTAACATAATCCAGAGAAATCGAAGTTGGTTTCAACAAAATTTTTTAAAATTTGACAAGAATCTGTACAAAAATCCAAAAATTCGAAGTTATTTTCAACTAAAATTACTCAAATGCAGCTCCTCTATCAAAAAAACCTAACATAATCCAGAAAAATCGAAGTAGGTTTAATCAAAATTTTTTAAAATTTGACAAAAATCTGTACAAAAATCCAAAAATTCGAAGTTATTTTCAACTAAAATTACTCAAATGCAGCTCCTCTATCAAAAAAACCTTACATACTCCAGAAAAATCGAAGTTGGTTTCAACAAAACTTTTTAAAATTTGACAAAAATCTGTACAAAAATCCATAATTCGAAGTTATTTTCAACTAAAATTACTCAAATGCAGCTCCTCTATCAAAAAAACTTTACATAATCCAGAAAAATCGAAGTTGGTTTCAACAAAATTTTTTAAAATTTGACAAAAATCTGTACAAAAATCCAAAAATTCGAAGTTATTTTCAACTAAAATTACTCAAATGCAGCTCCTCTATCAAAAAAACTTTACATAATCCAGAAAAATCGAAGTTGGTTTCAACAAAATTTTTTAAAATTTGACAAAAATCTGTACAAAAATCCAAAAATTCGAAGTTATTTTCAACTAAAATTACTCAAATGCAGCTCCTCTATCAAAAAAACCTAACATAATCCAGAAAAATGGAAGTTGGTTTCAACAAATTTTTTTAAAATTTGACAAGAATCTGTACAAAAATCCAAAAATTCGAAGTTATTTTCAACTAAAATTACTCAAATGCAGCTCCTCTATCAAAAAAACTTTACATAATCCAGAAAAATCGAAGTTGGTTTCAACAAAATTTTTTAAAATTTGACAAAAATCTGTACAAAAATCCAAAAATTCGAAGTTATTTTCAACTAAAATTACTCAAATGCAGCTCCTCTATCAAAAAAACTTTACATAATCCAGAAAAATCGAAGTTGGTTTCAACAAAATTTTTTAAAATTTGACAAAAATCTGTACAAAAATCCAAAAATTCGAAGTTATTTTCAACTAAAATTACTCAAATGCAGCTCCTCTATCAAAAAAACCTAACATAATCCAGAAAAATGGAAGTTGGTTTCAACAAATTTTTTTAAAATTTGACAAGAATCTGTACAAAAATCCAAAAATTCGAAGTTATTTTCAACTAAAATTACTCAAATGCAGCTCCTCTATCAAAAAAACTTTACATAATCCAGAAAAACCGAAGTTGGTTTCAACAAAATTTTTTAAAATTTGACAAAAATCTGTACAAAAATCCAAAAATTCGAAGTTATTTTCAACTAAAATTACTCAAATGCAGCTCCTCTATCAAAAAAAACCTAACATAATCCAGAAAAATGGAAGTTGGTTTCAACAAAATTTTTTAAAATTTGACAAGAATCTGTACAAAAATCCAAAAATTCGAAGTTATTTTCAACTAAAATTACTCAAATGCAGCTCTTCTATCAAAAAAACTTTACATAATCCAGAAAAATCGAAGTTGGTTTCAACAAAATTTTTTAAAATTTGACAAAAATCTGTACAAAAATCCAAAAATTCGAAGTTAATTTCAACTAAAATTACTCGAAAGCTGCTCCTCTATCAAAAAAACCTAACATAATCCAGAGAAATCGAAGTTGGTTTCAATAAAATTTTTAAAATTTGACAAAAATCTGTACAAAAATCCAAAAATTCGAAGTTAATTTCAACTAAAATTACTCAAATGCAGCTCCTCTATCAAAAAAACCTAACATAATCCAGAAAAATCGAAGTAGATTTAAACAAAATTTTTAAAAATTTGACAGAAATCTGTACAAAAATCCAAAAATTCGAGGTTATTTTCAACTAAAATTACTCAAATGCAGCTCCTCTATCAAAAAAACTTTACATAATCCAGAAAAATCGAAGTTGGTTTCAACAAAATTTTTTAAAATTTGACAAGAATCTGTACAAAAATCCAAAAATTCGAAGTTATTTTCAACTAAAATTACTCAAATGCAGCTCCTCTATCAAAAAAACTTTACATAATCCAGAAAAATCGAAGTTGGTTTCAACAAAATTTTTTAAAATTTGACAAATATCTGTAGAAAAATCTAAAAATTCGAAGTTAATTACAAACTAAAATTACTCAAAAGCTGCTCCTCTATCAAAAAAACCTAACATAATCCAGAGAAATCGAAGTTGGTTTCAACAAAATTTTTTAAAATTTGACAAAAATCTGTACAAAAATCCAAAAATTCGAAGTTATTTTCAACTAAAATTACTCAAATGCAGCTCCTCTATCAAAAAAACCTAACATAATCCAGAAAAATGGAAGTTGGTTTCAACAAAATTTTTTAAATTTGACAAGAATCTGTACAAAAATCTAAAAATTCGAAGTTATTTTCAACTGAAATTACTCAAATGCAGCTCCTCTATCAAAAAAACTTTACATAATCCAGAAAAATCGAAGTTGGTTTCAACAAAATTTTTTAAAATTTGACAAAAATCTGTACAAAAATCTAAAAATTCGAAGTTATTTTCAACTAAAATTACTCAAATGCAGCTCCTCTATCAAAAAAACTTTACATAATCCAGAAAAATCGAAGTTGGTTTCAACAAAATTTTTTAAAATTTGACAAAAATCTGTACAAAAATCCAAAAATTCGAAGTTATTTTCAACTAAAATTACTCAAATGCAGCTCCTCTATCAAAAAAACTTTACATAATCCAGAAAAATCGAAGTTGGTTTCAACAAAATTTTTTAAAATTTGACAAAAATCTGTACAAAAATCTAAAAATTCGAAGTTAATTACAAACTAAAATTACTCGAAAGCTGCTCCTCTATCAAAAAAACCTAACATAATCCAGAGAAATCGAAGTTGGTTTCAACAAAATTTTTTAAAATTTGACATGAATCTGTACAAAAATCCAAAAATTCGAAGTTATTTTCAACTAAAATTACCCAAATGCAGC
Organism: Andrena trimmerana; assembly: GCA_951215215.1. NCBI lineage: Eukaryota > Metazoa > Arthropoda > Insecta > Hymenoptera > Andrenidae > Andrena > Andrena trimmerana. Next base: position 79,745 of record CATNUO010000088.1, read on the forward strand.
TCCTCTATCAAAAAAACTTTACATAATCCAGAAAAATCGAAGTTGGTTTCAACAAAATTTTTTAAAATTTGACAAAAATCTGTACAAAAATTCGAAGTTAATTACAACTAAAATTACTCGAAAGCTGCTCCTCTATCAAAAAAACCTAACATAATCCAGAGAAATCGAAGTTGGTTTCAACAAAATTTTTTAAAATTTGACAAAAATCTGTACAAAAATCCAAAAATTCGAAGTTATTTTCAACTAAAATTACTCAAATGCAGCTCCTCTATCAAAAAAACTTTACATAATCCAGAAAAATCGAAGTTGGTTTCAACAAAATTTTTTAAAATTTGACAAAAATCTGTACAAAAATCCAAAAATTCGAAGTTAATTTCAACTAAAATTACTCAAATGCAGCTCCGCTACCAAAAAAACCTAACGTAATCCAGAAAAATCGAAGTTGGTTTCAACAAAATTTTTTAAAATTTGACAAAAATCTAAAAATTCGAAGTTAATTACAAACTAAAATTACTCGAAAGCTGCTCCTCTATCAAAAAAACCTAACATAATCCAGAGAAATCGAAGTTGGTTTCAACACAATTTTTTAAAATTTGACAAGAATTTGTACAAAAATCCAAAAATTCGAAGTTATTTTCAACTAAAATTACTCAAATGCAGCTCCTCTATCAAAAAAACCTAACATAATCCAGAAAAATGGAAGTTGGTTTCAACAAATTTTTTTAAAATTTGACAAGAATCTGTACAAAAATCCAAAAATTCGAAGTTATTTTCAACTAAAATTACTCAAATGCAGCTCCTCTATCAAAAAAACTTTACATAATCCAGAAAAACCGAAGTTGGTTTCAACAAAATTTTTAAAATTTGACAAAAATCTGTACAAAAATCCAAAAATTCGAAGTTATTTTCAACTAAAATTACTCAAATGCAGCTCCTCTATCAAAAAAAACCTAACATAATCCAGAAAAATGGAAGTTGGTTTCAACAAAATTTTTTAAAATTTGACAAGAATCTGTACAAAAATCCAAAAATTCGAAGTTATTTTCAACTAAAATTACTCAAATGCAGCTCTTCTATCAAAAAAACTTTACATAATCCAGAAAAATCGAAGTTGGTTTCAACAAAATTTTTTAAATTTGACAAAAATCTGTACAAAAATCCAAAAATTCGAAGTTAATTTCAACTAAAATTACTCGAAAGCTGCTCCTCTATCAAAAAAACCTAACATAATCCAGAGAAATCGAAGTTGGTTTCAATAAAATTTTTTAAAATTTGACAAAAATCTGTACAAAAATCCAAAAATTCGAAGTTAATTTCAACTAAAATTACTCAAATGCAGCTCCTCTATCAAAAAAACCTAACATAATCCAGAAAAATCGAAGTAGATTTAAACAAAATTTTTAAAAATTTGACAGAAATCTGTACAAAAATCCAAAAATTCGAGGTTATTTTCAACTAAAATTACTCAAATGCAGCTCCTCTATCAAAAAAACTTTACATAATCCAGAAAAATCGAAGTTGGTTTCAACAAAATTTTTTAAAATTTGACAAGAATCTGTACAAAAATCCAAAAATTCGAAGTTATTTTCAACTAAAATTACTCAAATGCAGCTCCTCTATCAAAAAAACTTTACATAATCCAGAAAAATCGAAGTTGGTTTCAACAAAATTTTTTAAAATTTGACAAATATCTGTAGAAAAATCTAAAAATTCGAAGTTAATTACAAACTAAAATTACTCAAAAGCTGCTCCTCTATCAAAAAAACCTAACATAATCCAGAGAAATCGAAGTTGGTTTCAACAAAATTTTTTAAAATTTGACAAAAATCTGTACAAAAATCCAAAAATTCGAAGTTATTTTCAACTAAAATTACTCAAATGCAGCTCCTCTATCAAAAAAACTTTACATAATCCAGAAAAATCGAAGTAGGTTTAATCAAAATTTTTTAAATTTGACAGAAATCTGTACAAAAATCCAAAAATTCGAAATTATTTTCAACTAAAATTACTCAAATGCAGCTCCTCTATCAAAAAAACTTTACATAATCCAGAAAAATCGAAGTTGGGTTCAACAAAATTTTTTAAAATTTGACAAGAATCTGTACAAAAATCCAAAAATTCGAAGTTATTTTCAACTAAAATTACTTAAATCCAGCTCCTCTATCAAAAAAACCTAACATAATCCAGAAAAATGGAAGTTGGTTTCAACAAAATTTTTTAAAATTTGACAAGAATCTGTACAAAAATCCAAAAATTCGAAGTTATTTTCAACTAAAATTACTCAAATGCAGCTCCTCTATCAAAAAAACCTAACATAATCCAGAGAAATCGAAGTTGGTTTCAACAAAATTTTTTAAAATTTGACAAGAATCTGTACAAAAATCCAAAAATTCGAAGTTATTTTCAACTAAAATTACTCAAATGCAGCTCCTCTATCAAAAAAACTTTACATAATCCAGAAAAATCGAAGTTGGTTTCAACAAAATTTTTTAAAATTTGACAAAAATCTGTACAAAAATCTAAAAATTCGAAGTTATTTTCAACTAAAATTACTCAAATGCAGCTCCTCTATCAAAAAAACTTTACATAATCCAGAAAAATCGAAGCTGGTTTCAACAAAATTTTTTAAAATTTGACAAAAATCTGTACAAAAATCCAAAAATTCGAAGTTATTTTCAACTAAAATTACTCAAATGCAGCTCCTCTATCAAAAAAACTTTACATAATCCAGAAAAATCGAAGTTGGTTTCAACAAAATTTTTTAAAATTTGACAAAAATCTGTACAAAAATCTAAAAATTCGAAGTTAATTACAAACTAAAATTACTCGAAAGCTGCTCCTCTATCAAAAAAACCTAACATAATCCAGAGAAATCGAAGTTGGTTTCAACAAAATTTTTTAAAATTTGACAAGAATCTGTACAAAAATCCAAAAATTCCAAGTTATTTTCAACTAAAATTACTCAAATGCAGCTCCTCTATCAAAAAAACTTTACATAATCCAGAAAAATCGAAGTTGGTTTCAACAAAATTTTTTAAAATTTGACAAAAATCTGTACAAAAATCTAAAAATTCGAAGTTAATTACAAACTAAAATTACTCAAATGCAGCTCCTCTATCAAAAAAACTTTACATAATCCAGAAAAATCGAAGCTGGTTTCAACAAAATTTTTTAAAATTTGACAAAAATCTGTACAAAAATCCAAAAATTCGAAGTTATTTTCAACTAAAATTACTCAAATGCAGCTCCTCTATCAAAAAAACTTTACATAATCCAGAAAAATCGAAGTTGGTTTCAACAAAATTTTTTGAAATTTGACAAAAATCTGTACAAAAATCTAAAAATTCGAAGTTAATTACAAACTAAAATTACTCGAAAGCTGCTCCTCTATCAAAAAAACCTAACATAATCCAGAGAAATCGAAGTTGGTTTCAACAAAATTTTTTAAAATTTGACAAGAATCTGTACAAAAATCCAAAAATTCGAAGTTATTTTCAACTAAAATTACTCAAATGCAGCTCCTCTATCAAAAAAACCTAACATAATCCAGAAAAATCGAAGTAGGTTTAATCAAAATTTTTTAAAATTTGACAAAAATCTGTACAAAAATCCAAAAATTCGAAGTTATTTTCAACTAAAATTACTCAAATGCAGCTCCTCTATCAAAAAAACCTTACATACTCCAGAAAAATCGAAGTTGGTTTCAACAAAACTTTTTAAAATTTGACAAAAATCTGTACAAAAATCCATAATTCGAAGTTATTTTCAACTAAAATTACTCAAATGCAGCTCCTCTATCAAAAAAACTTTACATAATCCAGAAAAATCGAAGTTGGTTTCAACAAAATTTTTTAAAATTTGACAAAAATCTGTACAAAAATCCAAAAATTCGAAGTTATTTTCAACTAAAATTACTCAAATGCAGCTCCTCTATCAAAAAAACTTTACATAATCCAGAAAAATCGAAGTTGGTTTCAACAAAATTTTTTAAAATTTGACAAAAATCTGTACAAAAATCCAAAAATTCGAAGTTATTTTCAACTAAAATTACTCAAATGCAGCTCCTCTATCAAAAAAACCTAACATAATCCAGAAAAATGGAAGTTGGTTTCAACAAATTTTTTTAAAATTTGACAAGAATCTGTACAAAAATCCAAAAATTCGAAGTTATTTTCAACTAAAATTACTCAAATGCAGCTCCTCTATCAAAAAAACTTTACATAATCCAGAAAAATCGAAGTTGGTTTCAACAAAATTTTTTAAAATTTGACAAAAATCTGTACAAAAATCCAAAAATTCGAAGTTATATTCAACTAAAATTACTCAAATGCAGCTCCTCTATCAAAAAAACTTTACATAATCCAGAAAAATCGAAGTTGGTTTCAACAAAATTTTTTAAAATTTGACAAAAATCTGTACAAAAATCCAAAAATTCGAAGTTATTTTCAACTAAAATTACTCAAATGCAGCTCCTCTATCAAAAAAACCTAACATAATCCAGAAAAATGGAAGTTGGTTTCAACAAATTTTTTTAAAATTTGACAAGAATCTGTACAAAAATCCAAAAATTCGAAGTTATTTTCAACTAAAATTACTCAAATGCAGCTCCTCTATCAAAAAAACTTTACATAATCCAGAAAAACCGAAGTTGGTTTCAACAAAATTTTTTAAAATTTGACAAAAATCTGTACAAAAATCCAAAAATTCGAAGTTATTTTCAACTAAAATTACTCAAATGCAGCTCCTCTATCAAAAAAAACCTAACATAATCCAGAAAAATGGAAGTTGGTTTCAACAAAATTTTTTAAAATTTGACAAGAATCTGTACAAAAATCCAAAAATTCGAAGTTATTTTCAACTAAAATTACTCAAATGCAGCTCTTCTATCAAAAAAACTTTACATAATCCAGAAAAATCGAAGTTGGTTTCAACAAAATTTTTTAAAATTTGACAAAAATCTGTACAAAAATCCAAAAATTCGAAGTTAATTTCAACTAAAATTACTCGAAAGCTGCTCCTCTATCAAAAAAACCTAACATAATCCAGAGAAATCGAAGTTGGTTTCAATAAAATTTTTTAAAATTTGACAAAAATCTGTACAAAAATCCAAAAATTCGAAGTTAATTTCAACTAAAATTACTCAAATGCAGCTCCTCTATCAAAAAAACCTAACATAATCCAGAAAAATCGAAGTAGATTTAAACAAAATTTTTAAAAATTTGACAGAAATCTGTACAAAAATCCAAAAATTCGAGGTTATTTTCAACTAAAATTACTCAAATGCAGCTCCTCTATCAAAAAAACTTTACATAATCCAGAAAAATCGAAGTTGGTTTCAACAAAATTTTTTAAAATTTGACAAGAATCTGTACAAAAATCCAAAAATTCGAAGTTATTTTCAACTAAAATTACTCAAATGCAGCTCCTCTATCAAAAAAACTTTACATAATCCAGAAAAATCGAAGTTGGTTTCAACAAAATTTTTTAAAATTTGACAAATATCTGTAGAAAAATCTAAAAATTCGAAGTTAATTACAAACTAAAATTACTCAAAAGCTGCTCCTCTATCAAAAAAACCTAACATAATCCAGAGAAATCGAAGTTGGTTTCAACAAAATTTTTTAAAATTTGACAAAAATCTGTACAAAAATCCAAAAATTCGAAGTTATTTTCAACTAAAATTACTCAAATGCAGCTCCTCTATCAAAAAAACTTTACATAATCCAGAAAAATCGAAGTAGGTTTAATCAAAATTTTTTAAATTTGACAGAAATCTGTACAAAAATCCAAAAATTCGAAATTATTTTCAACTAAAATTACTCAAATGCAGCTCCTCTATCAAAAAAACCTAACATAATCCAGAGAAATCGAAGTTGGTTTCAACAAAATTTTTTAAAATTTGACAAGAATCTGTACAAAAATCCAAAAATTCGAAGTTATTTTCAACTAAAATTACTCAAATGCAGCTCCTCTATCAAAAAAACTTTACATAATCCAGAAAAATCGAAGTTGGTTTCAACAAAATTTGACAAATATCTGTACAAGAATCCGAAAATTCGAAGTTAATTTCAACTAAAATTACTCAAATGCAGCTCCTCTATCAAAAAAACTTTACATAATCCAGAAAAATCGAAGTTGGTTTCAACAAAAATTTTTTAAAATTTGACAAACATCTGTACAAGAATCCCAAAATTCGAAGTTAATTTCAACTAAAATTACTCAAATGCAGCTCCTCTATCAAAAAAACCTAACATAATCCAGAAAAATCGAAGTAGGTTTAAACAAAATTTTTTAAAATTTGACAAAAATCTGTACAAAAATCCAAAAATTCGAAGTTATTTTCAACTAAAAATACTCAAATGCAGCTCCTCTATCAAAAAAACCTAACATAATCCAGAAAAATCGAAGTTGGTTTCAACAAAATTTTTTAAAATTTGACAAAAATCCGTACAAAAATCCAAAAATTCGAAGTTAATTACAACTAAAATTACTCAAATGCAGCTCCTCTATCCAAAAACCTAAAATAATCCAGAAAAATCGAAGTTGGTTTCAACAAAATTTTTTAAAATTTGACAAATATCTGTACAAAAATCCAAAAAATCGAAGTTAATTTCAACTAGAATTACTCAAATGCCATCTCGTCTATCAAAAAAACCTAACATAATCCAGAAAAATCGAAGTAGGTTTAAACAAAATTTTTAAAAATTTGACAAAAATCTGTACAAAAATCCAAAAATTCGAAGTTATTTTCAACTAAAAATACTCAAATGCAGCTCCTCTATCAAAAAAACCTAACATAATCCAGAAAAATCGAAGTTGGGTTCAACAAAATTTTATAAAATTTTACAACAATCTGCACAAAAATCGAAAAATTCGAAGTTAATTGCAACTAAAATTACTCAAATGCAGCTCCTCTATCCAAAAAACCTAACATAATCCAGAAAAATCGAAGTTGGTTTCAACAAAATTTTTTAAAATTTGACAAATATCTGTACAAAAATCCAAAAATTCGAAATTAATTTCAACTAAAATTACTCAAATGCAGCTCCTCTATCAAAAAAACTTTACATAATCCAGAAAAATCGAAGTTGGTTTCAACAAAAATTTTTTAAAATTTGACAAACATCTGTACAAGAATCCCAAAATTCGAAGTTAATTTCAACTAAAATTACTCAAATGCAGCTCCTCTATCCAAAAAACCTAACATAATCCAGAAAAATCGAAGTTGGTTTCAACAAAATTTTTTAAAATTTCACAAAAATCTGTACAAAAATCCAAAAATTCGAAGTTAATTTCAACTAAAATTACTCAAATGCAGCTCCATTATCAAAAAAACCTAACACATTCCAGAAAAATCGAAGTTGGTTCCAACAAAATTTTATAAAATTTAACAAAAATCTGCACAAAAATCCAAAAATTCGAAGTTAATTTCAACTAAAATTACTCAAATGCAGCTCCTCTAACAAAAAAACTTTACATAATCCAGAAAAATCGAAGTTGGTTTCAACAAAATTTTTTAAAATTTGACAAAAATCTGTACAAAAATCCAAAAATTCGAAGTTAATTTCAACTAGAATTACTCAAATGCAGCTCCATTATCAAAAAAACCTAACATAATCCAGAAAAATTGAAGTTGGTTCCAACAAAATTTTTTAAAATTTGACAAACATCTGTACAAAAATCCCAAAATTCGAAGTTAACTTCAACTAAAATTACTCAAATGCAGCTCCTCCATCAAAAAAACCTAACATAATCCAGAAAAATCGAAGTTGGTTTCAACAAAATTTTTTAAAATTTCACAAAAATCTGTACAAAAATCCAAAAATTCGAAGTTAATTTCAACTAAAATTACTCAAATGCAGCTCCATTATCAAAAAAACCTAACACATTCCAGAAAAATCGAAGTTGGTTCCAACAAAATTTTATAAAATTTAACAAAAATCTGCACAAAAATCCAAAAATTCGAAGTTAATTTCAACTAAAATTACTCAAATGCAGCTCCTCTAACAAAAAAACTTTACATAATCCAGAAAAATCGAAGTTGGTTTCAACAAAATTTTTTAAAATTTGACAAAAATCTGTACAAAAATCCAAAAATTCGAAGTTAATTTCAACTAGAATTACTCAAATGCAGCTCCATTATCAAAAAAACCTAACATAATCCAGAAAAATTGAAGTTGGTTCCAACAAAATTTTTTAAAATTTGACAAACATCTGTACAAAAATCCCAAAATTCGAAGTTAACTTCAACTAAAATTACTCAAATGCAGCTCCTCCATCAAAAAAACCTAACATAATCCAGAAAAATCGAAGTAGGTTTAAACAAAATTTTTTAAAATTTGACAAAAATCTGTACAAAAATCCAAAAATTCGAAGTTATTTTCAACTAAAAATACTCAAATGCAGCTCCTCAATCAAAAAAACCTAACATAATCCAGAAAAATCGCAGTTGGTTTCAACAAAATTTTTTAAAATTTGACAAAAATCTGTACAAAAATCCCAAAATTCGAAGTTAATTTCAACTAAAATTACTCAAATGCAGCTTCTCTATCCAAAAAACCTAACATAATCCAGAAAAATCGAAGTTGGTTTCAACAAAATTTTTTTAAAATTTGACAAGAATCTGTACAAAAATCCAAAAATTCGAAGTTATTTTCAACTAAAATTACTCAAATGCAGCTCCTCTATCAAAAAAACTTTACATAATCCAGAAAAATCGAAGTTGGTTTCAACAAAATTTTTTAAAATTTGACAAAAATCTGTACAAAAATCCAAAAATTCGAAGTTATTTTCAACTAAAATTACTCAAATGCAGCTCCTCTATCAAAAAAACTTTACATAATCCAGAAAAATCGATGTTGGTTTCAACAAAATTTTTTAAAATTTGACAAAAATCTGTACAAAAATCTAAAAATTCGAAGTTAATTTCAACTAAAATTACTCGAAAGCTGCTCCTCTATCAAAAAAACCTAACATAATCCTGAGAAATCGAAGTTGGTTTCAACAAAATTTTTTAAAATTTGACAAGAATCTGTACAAAAATTCAAAAATTCGAGGTTATTTTCAACTAAAATTACTCAAATGCAGCTCCTCTATCAAAAAAACTTTACATAATCCAGAAAAATCGAAGTTGGTTTCAACAAAATTTTTTAAAATTTGACAAATATCTGTAGAAAAATCTAAAAATTCGAAGTTAATTACAAACTAAAATTACTCAAAAGCTGCTCCTCTATCAAAAAAACCTAACATAATCCAGAGAAATCGAAGTTGGTTTCAACAAAATTTTTTAAAATTTGACAAAAATCTGTACAAAAATCCAAAAATTCGAAGTTATTTTCAACTAAAATTACTCAAATGCAGCTCCTCTATCAAAAAAACTTTACATAATCCAGAAAAATCGAAGTAGGTTTAATCAAAATTTTTTAAATTTGACAGAAATCTGTACAAAAATCCAAAAATTCGAAGTTATTTTCAACTAAAATTACTCAAATGCAGCTCCTCTATCAAAAAAACTTTACATAATCCAGAAAAATCGAAGTTGGTTTCAACAAAATTTTTTAAAATTTGACAAAAATCTGTACAAAAATCTAAAAATTCGAAGTTAATTTCAACTAAAATTACTCGAAAGCTGCTCCTCTATCAAAAAAACCTAACATAATCCAGAGAAATCGAAGTTGGTTTCAACAAAATTTTTTAAAATTTGACAAGAATCTGTACAAAAATTAAAAAATTCGAGGTTATTTTCAACTAAAATTACTCAAATGCAGCTCCTCTATCAAAAAAACTTTACATAATCCAGAAAAATCGAAGTTGGTTTCAACAAAATTTTTTAAAATTTGACAAAAATCTGTACAAAAATCCAAAAATTCGAAGTTAATTTCAACTAAAATTACTCGAAAGCTGCTCCTCTATCAAAAAACCTAACATAATCCAGAGAAATCGAAGTTGGTTTCAACAAAATTTTTTAAAATTTGACAAAAATCTGTACAAAAATCCAAAAATTCGAAGTTAATTTCAACTAAAATTACTCAAATGCAGCTCCTCTAACAAAAAAACTTTACATAATCCAGAAAAATCGAAGTTGGTTTCAACAAAATTTTTTAAAATTTGACAAAAATCTGTACAAGAATCCAAAAATTCGAAGTTAATTTCAACTAAAATTACTCAAATGCAGCTCCGCTACCAAAAAAACCTAACGTAATCCAGAAAAATCGAAGTTGAGTTCAACTAAATTTTATAATATTTGACAAAAATCTGCACAAAAATCCAAAAATTCGAAGTTAATTACAACTAAAATTACTCAAATGCAGCTCCTCTATCAAAAAAACCTAACGTAATCCAGAAAAATCGAAGTTGGTTCCAAAAAAATTTTTTAAAATTTGACAAAAATCTGTACAAAAATCCAAAAATTCGAAGTTAATTTCAACTAAAATTACTCAAATGCAGCTCCTCTATCCAAAAAACCTAACATATTCCAGAAAAATCGAAGTTGGTTTCAACAAAATTTTTTAAAATTTGACAAATATCTGTACAAGAATCCAAAAATTCGATGTTAATTTCAACTAAAATAACTCAAATGCAGCTCCTCTATCAAAAAAACCTAACATAATCCAGAAAAATCGAAGTAGGTTTAAACAAAATTTTTTAAAATTTGACAAAAATCTGTACAAAAATCCCAAAATTCGAAGTTAATTTCAACTAAAATTACTCAAATGCAGCTCCTTTATCAAAAAAAACTAACATATTCCAAAAAAATCGAAGTTGGTTTCAACAAAATTTTTTAAAATTTTACAAAAATCTGTACAAAAATCCAAAAATTCGAAGTTATTTTCAACTAGAATTACTCAAATGCCATCTCGTCTATCAAAAAAACCTAACATAATCCAGAAAAATCGAAGTTGGGTTCAACAATATTTTATAAAATTTTACAACAATCTGCACAAAAATCCAAAAATTCGAAGTTAATTGCAACTAAAATTACTCAAATGCAGCTCCTCTATCCAAAAAACCTAACATAATCCAGAAAAATCGAAGTTGGTTTCAACAAAATTTTTTAAAATTTGACAAATATCTGTACAAAAATCCAAAAATTCGAAGTTAATTTCAACTAAAATTACTCAAATGCAGCTCCTCTATCAAAAAAACCTAACATAATCCAGAAAAATCGAAGTTGGTTCCAACAAAATTTATTAAAATTTGACAAACATCTGTACAAAAATCCCAAAATTCGAAGTTAATTTCAACTAAAATTACTCAAATGCAGCTTCTCTATCCAAAAAACCTAACATAATCCACAAAAATCGAAGTTGGTTTCAACAAATTTTTTTAAAATTTCACAAAAATCTGTACAAAAATCCAAAAATTCGAAGTTAATTTCAACTAAAATTACTCAAATGCAGTTCCTTTATCAAAAAAACCTAACATATTCCAGAAAAATCGAAGTTGGTTTCAACAAAATTTGACAAATATCTGTACAAGAATCCGAAAATTCGAAGTTAATTTCAACTAAAATTACTCAAATGCAGCTCCTCTATCAAAAAAACTTTACATAATCCAGAAAAATCGAAGTTGGTTTCAACAAAAATTTTTTAAAATTTGACAAACATCTGTACAAGAATCCCAAAATTCGAAGTTAATTTCAACTAAAATTACTCAAATGCAGCTCCTCTATCAAAAAAACCTAACATAATCCAGAAAAATCGAAGTAGGTTTAAACAAAATTTTTTAAAATTTGACAAAAATCTGTACAAAAATCCAAAAATTCGAAGTTATTTTCAACTAAAAATACTCAAATGCAGCTCCTCTATCAAAAAAACCTAACATAATCCAGAAAAATCGAAGTTGGTTTCAACAAAATTTTTTAAAATTTGACAAAAATCCGTACAAAAATCCAAAAATTCGAAGTTAATTACAACTAAAATTACTCAAATGCAGCTCCTCTATCCAAAAACCTAAAATAATCCAGAAAAATCGAAGTTGGTTTCAACAAAATTTTTTAAAATTTGACAAATATCTGTACAAAAATCCAAAAAATCGAAGTTAATTTCAACTAGAATTACTCAAATGCCATCTCGTCTATCAAAAAAACCTAACATAATCCAGAAAAATCGAAGTAGGTTTAAACAAAATTTTTAAAAATTTGACAAAAATCTGTACAAAAATCCAAAAATTCGAAGTTATTTTCAACTAAAAATACTCAAATGCAGCTCCTCTATCAAAAAAACCTAACATAATCCAGAAAAATCGAAGTTGGGTTCAACAAAATTTTATAAAATTTTACAACAATCTGCACAAAAATCCAAAAATTCGAAGTTAATTGCAACTAAAATTACTCAAATGCAGCTCCTCTATCCAAAAAACCTAACATAATCCAGAAAAATCGAAGTTGGTTTCAACAAAATTTTTTAAAATTTGACAAATATCTGTACAAAAATCCAAAAATTCGAAATTAATTTCAACTAAAATTACTCAAATGCAGCTCCTCTATCAAAAAAACCTAACATAATCCAGAAAAATCGAAGTTGGTTCCAACAAAATTTATTAAAATTTGACAAACATCTGTACAAAAATCCCAAAATTCGAAGTTAATTTCAACTAAAATTACTCAAATGCAGATTCTCTATCCAAAAAACCTAACATAATCCACAAAAATCGAAGTTGGTTTCAACAAATTTTTTTAAAATTTCACAAAAATCTGTACAAAAATCCAAAAATTCGAAGTTAATTTCAACTAAAATTACTCAAATGCAGTTCCTTTATCAAAAAAACCTAACATATTCCAGAAAAATCGAAGTTGGTTTCAACAAAATTTGACAAATATCTGTACAAGAATCCGAAAATTCGAAGTTAATTTCAACTAAAATTACTCAAATGCAGCTCCTCTATCAAAAAAACTTTACATAATCCAGAAAAATCGAAGTTGGTTTCAACAAAAATTTTTTAAAATTTGACAAACATCTGTACAAGAATCCCAAAATTCGAAGTTAATTTCAACTAAAATTACTCAAATTCAGCTCCTCTATCAAAAAAACCTAACATAATCCAGAAAAATCGAAGTAGGTTTAAACAAAATTTTTTAAAATTTGACAAAAATCTGTACAAAAATCCAAAAATTCGAAGTTATTTTCAACTAAAAATACTCAAATGCAGCTCCTCTATCAAAAAAACCTAACATAATCCAGAAAAATCGAAGTTGGGTTCAACAAAATTTTATAAAATTTTACAACAATCTGCACAAAAATCCAAAAATTTGAAGTTAATTGCAACTAAAATTACTCAAATGCAGCTCCTCTATCCAAAAAACCTAACATAATCCAGAAAAATCGAAGTTGGGTTCAACAAAATTTTATAAAATTTTACAACAATCTGCACAAAAATCCAAAAATTTGAAGTTAATTGCAACTAAAATTACTCAAATGCAGCTCCTCTATCCAAAAAACCTAACATAATCCAGAAAAATCGAAGTTGGTTTCAACAAAATTTTTTAAAATTTCACAAAAATCTGTACAAAAATCCAAAAATTCGAAGTTAATTTCAACTAAAATTACTCAAATGCAGCTCCATTATCAAAAAAACCTAACACATTCCAGAAAAATCGAAGTTGGTTCCAACAAAATTTTATAAAATTTAACAAAAATCTGCACAAAAATCCAAAAATTCGAAGTTAATTTCAACTAAAATTACTCAAATGCAGCTCCTCTAACAAAAAAACTTTACATAATCCAGAAAAATCGAAGTTGGTTTCAACAAAATTTTTTAAAATTTGACAAAAATCTGTACAAAAATCCAAAAATTCGAAGTTAATTTCAACTAGAATTACTCAAATGCAGCTCCATTATCAAAAAAACCTAACATAATCCAGAAAAATTGAAGTTGGTTCCAACAAAATTTTTTAAAATTTGACAAACATCTGTACAAAAATCCCAAAATTCGAAGTTAACTTCAACTAAAATTACTCAAATGCAGCTCCTCCATCAAAAAAACCTAACATAATCCAGAAAAATCGAAGTAGGTTTAAACAAAATTTTTTAAAATTTGACAAAAATCTGTACAAAAATCCAAAAATTCGAAGTTATTTTCAACTAAAAATACTCAAATGCAGCTCCTCAATCAAAAAAACCTAACATAATCCAGAAAAATCGCAGTTGGTTTCAACAAAATTTTTTAAAATTTGACAAAAATCTGTACAAAAATCCCAAAATTCGAAGTTAATTTCAACTAAAATTACTCAAATGCAGCTTCTCTATCCAAAAAACCTAACATAATCCAGAAAAATCGAAGTTGGTTTCAACAAAAATTTTTTAAAATTTCACAAAAATCTGTACAAAAATCCCAAAATTCGAAGTTAATTTCAACTAAAATTACTCAAATGCAGCTCCTCTATCAAAAAAACCTAACATAATCCAGAAAAATCGAAGTAGGTTTAAACAAAATTTTTTAAAATTTGACAAAAATCTGTACAAAAATCCAAAAATTCGAAGTTATTTTCAACTAAAAATACTCAAATGCAGCTCCTCTATCAAAAAAACCTAACATAATCCAGAAAAATCGAAGTTGGTTTCAACAAAATTTTTTAAAATTTGACAAAAATCCGTACAAAAATCCAAAAATTCGAAGTTAATTACATCTAAAATTACTCAAATGCAGCTCCTCTATCCAAAAAACCTAAAATAATCCAGAAAAATCGAAGTTGGTTTCAACAAAATTTTTTAAAATTTGACAAATATCTGTACAAAAATCCAAAAAATCGAAGTTAATTTCAACTAGAATTACTCAAATGCCAGCTCGTCTATCAAAAAAACCTAACATAATCCAGAAAAATCAAAGTAGGTTTAAACAAAATTTTTAAAAATTTGACAAAAATCTGTACAAAAATCCAAAAATTCGAAGTTATTTTCAACTAAAAATACTCAAATGCAGCTCCTCTATCAAAAAAACCTAACATAATCCAGAAAATCGAAGTTGGGTTCAACAAAATTTTATAAAATTATACAACAATCTGCACAAAAATCCAAAAATTTGAAGTTAATTGCAACTAAAATTACTCAAATGCAGCTCCTCTATCCAAAAAACCTAACATAATCCAGAAAAATCGAAGTTGGTTTCAACAAATTTTTAAAAATTGACAAAAATCTGTACAAAAATCCAAAAATTCGAAGTTATTTTCAACTAAAAATACTCAAATGCAGCTCCTCTATCAAAAAAACCTAACATAATCCAGAAAAATCGAAGTTGGTTCCAACAAAATTTTTTAAAATTTGACAAACATCTGTACAAAAATCCCAAAATTCGAAGTTAATTTCATTACTCAAATGCAGCTCCTCTATCCAAAAAACCTAACATATTCCAGAAAAATCGAAGTTGGTTTCAACAAAATTTTTTAAAATTTGACAAATATCTGTACAAGAATCCAAAAATTCGATGTTAATTTCAACTAAAATAACTCAAATGCAGCTCCTCTATCAAAAAAACCTAACATAATCCAGAAAAATCGAAGTTGGTTTCAACAAAATTTTTTAAAATTTGACAAAAATCTGTACAAAAATCCAAAAATTCGAAGTTTTTTTCAACTAAAATTACTCAAATGCAGCTCCTCTATCAAAAAAACTTTACATAATCCAGAAAAAAAGAAGTTGGTTTCAACAAAATTTTTTAAAATTTGACAAAAATCTGTACAAAAATCCAAAAATTCGAAGTTATTTTCAACTAAAATTACTCAAATGCAGCCCCTCTAACAAAAAAACATTACATAATCCAGAAAAATCGAAGTTGGTTTCAACAAAATTTTTTAAAATTTGACAAAAATCTGTACAAAAATCCAAAAATTCGAAGTTATTTTCAACTAAAATTACTCAAATGCAGCTCCTCTAACAAAAAAACTTTACATAATCCAGAAAAATCGAAGTTGGTTTCAACAAAATTTTTTAAAATTTGACAAAAATCTGTACAAGAATCCAAAAATTCGAAGTTAATTTCAACTAAAATTACTCAAATGCAGCTCCTCTATCAAAAAAACTTTTACATAATCCAGAAATATCGAAGTTGGTTTCAACAAAATTTTGTAAAATTTGACAAAAATCTGTACAAAAATCCAAAAATTCGAAGTTGTTTTCAACTAAAATTACTCAACTGCAGCCCCTCTAACAAAAAAACTTTACATAATCCAGAAAAATCGAAGTTGGTTTCAACAAAATTTTTTAAAATTTGACAAAAATCTGTACAAAAATCCAAAAATTCGAAGTTATTTTCAACTAAAAATACTCAAATGCAGCTCCTCTATCAAAAAAACCTAACATAATCCAGAAAAATCGAAGTTGGTTCCAACAAAATTTTTTAAAATTTGACAAACATCTGTACAAAAATCCCAAAATTCGAAGTTAATTTCAACTAAAATTACTCAAATGCAGCTCCGCTACCAAAAAAACCTAACGTAATCCAGAAAAATCGAAGTTGGGTTCAACAAAATTTTATAAAATTTGACAAAAATCTGCACAAAAATCCAAAAATTCGAAGTTAATTACAACTAAAATTACTCAAATGCAGCTCCTCTATCAAAAAAACCTAACGTAATCCAGAAAAATCGAAGTTGGTTTCAACAAAATTTTTTAAAATTTGACAAATATCTGTACAAAAATCCAAAAATTCGAAGTTATTTTCAACTAAAAATACTCAAATGCAGCTCCTCTATCAAAAAAACCTAACATAATCCAGAAAAATCGAAGTTGGTTTCAACAAAATTTTTAGAAATTTGACAAAAATCCGTACAAAAATCCAAAAATTCGAAGTTAATTACAACTAAAATTACTCAAATGCAGCTCCTCTATCCAAAAACCTAAAATAATCCAGAAAAATCGAAGTTGGTTTCAACAAAATTTTTTAAAATTTGACAAATATCTGTACAAAAATCCAAAAAATCGAAGTTAATTTCAACTAGAATTACTCAAATGCCAGCTCGTCTATCAAAAAAACCTAACATAATCCAGAAAAATCGAAGTAGGTTTAAACAAAATTTTTAAAAATTTGACAAAAATCTGTACAAAAATCCAAAAATTCGAAGTTACTTTCAACTAAAAATACTCAAATGCAGCTCCTCTATCAAAAAAACCTAACATAATCCAGAAAAATCGAAGTTGGGTTCAACAAAATTTTATAAAATTTTACAACAATCTGCACAAAAATCCAAAAATTCGAAGTTAATTGCAACTAAAATTACTCAAATGCAGCTCCTCTATCCAAAAAACCTAACATAATCCAGAAAAATCGAAGTTGGTTTCAACAAAATTTTTTAAAATTTGACAAATATCTGTACAAAAATCCAAAAATTCGAAGTTAATTTCAACTAAAATTACTCAAATGCAGCTCCTCTATCAAAAAAACCTAACATAATCCAGAAAAATCGAAGTTGGTTCCAACAAAATTTATTAAAATTTGACAAACATCTGTACAAAAATCCCAAAATTCGAAGTTAATTTCAACTAAAATTACTCAAATGCAGCTTCTCTATCCAAAAAACCTAACATAATCCACAAAAATCGAAGTTGGTTTCAACAAATTTTTTTAAAATTTCACAAAAATCTGTACAAAAATCCAAAAATTCGAAGTTAATTTCAACTAAAATTACTCAAATGCAGTTCCTTTATCATAAAAACCTAACATATTCCAGAAAAATCGAAGTTGGTTTCAACAAAATTTGACAAATATCTGTACAAGAATCCGAAAATTCGAAGTTAATTTCAACTAAAATTACTCAAATGCAGCTCCTCTATCAAAAAAACTTTACATAATCCAGAAAAATCGAAGTTGGTTTCAACAAAAATTTTTTAAAATTTGACAAACATCTGTACAAAAATCCCAAAATTCGAAGTTAATTTCAACTAAAATTACTCAAATGCAGCTCCTCTATCAAAAAAACCTAACATAATCCAGAAAAATCGAAGTAGGTTTAAACAAAATTTTTTAAAATTTGACAAAAATCTGTACAAAAATCCAAAAATTCGAAGTTATTTTCAACTAAAAATACTCAAATGCAGCTCCTCTATCAAAAAAACCTAACATAATCCAGAAAAATCGAAGTTGGGTTCAACAAAATTTTATAAAATTTTACAACAATCTGCACAAAAATCCAAAAATTTGAAGTTAATTGCAACTAAAATTACTCAAATGCAGCTCCTCTATCCAAAAAACCTAACATAATCCAGAAAAATCGAAGTTGGTTTCAACAAAATTTTTTAAAATTTGACAAATATCTGTACAAGAATCCAAAAATTCGATGTTAATTTCAACTAAAATAACTCAAATGCAGCTCCTCTATCAAAAAAACCTAACATAATCCAGAAAAATCGAAGTAGGTTTAAACAAAATTTTTTAAAATTTGACAAAAATCTGTACAAATATCCCAAAATTCGAAGTTAATTTCAACTAAAATACTCAAATACAGCTCCTTTATCAAAAAAAACTAACATATTCCAGAAAAATCGAAGTTGGTTTCAACAAAATTTTTTAAAATTTGACAAAAATCTGTACAAAAATCCAAAAATTCGAAGTTATTTTCAACTAAAAATACTCAAATGCAGCTCCTCTATCAAAAAAACCTAACATAATCCAGAAAAATCGACGTTGGTTTCAACAAAATTTTTTAAAATTTGACAAAAATCCGTACAAAAATCCAAAAATTCGAAGTTAATTACAACTAAAATTACTCAAATGCAGCTCCTCTATCCAAAAACCTAAAATAATCCAGAAAAATCGAAGTTGTTTTCAACAAAATTTTATAAAATTTTACAACAATCTGCACAAAAATCCAAAAATTTGAAGTTAATTGCAACTAAAATTACTCAAATGCAGCTCCTCTATCCAAAAAACCTAACATAATCCAGAAAAATCGAAGTTGGTTTCAACAAAATTTTTTAAAATTTGACAAAAATCCGTACAAAAATCCAAAAATTCGAAGTTAATTACAACTAAAATTACTCAAATGCAGCTCCTCTATCCAAAAAACCTAAAATAATCCAGAAAAATCGAAGTTGGTTTCAACAAAATTTTTTAAAATTTGACAAATATCTGTACAAAAATCCAAAAAATCGAAGTTAATTTCAACTAGAATTACTCAAATGCCAGCTCGTCTATCAAAAAAACCTAACATAATCCAGAAAAATCAAAGTAGGTTTAAACAAAATTTTTTAAAATTTGACAAAAATCTGTACAAAAATCCAAAAATTCGAAGTTATTTTCAACTAAAAATACTCAAATGCAGCTCCTCTATCAAAAAAACCTAACATAATCCAGAAAAATCGAAGTTGGGTTCAACAAAATTTTATAAAATTATACAACAATCTGCACAAAAATCCAAAAATTCGAAGTTATTTTCAACTAAAAATACTCAAATGCAGCTCCTCTATCAAAAAAACCTAACATAATCCAGAAAAATCGAAGTTGGTTTCAACAAAATTTTTTAAAATTTGACAAAAATCCGTACAAAAATCCAAAAATTCGAAGTTATTACAACTAAAATTACTCAAATGCAGCTCCTCTATCCAAAAACCTAAAATAATCCAGAAAAATCGAAGTTGGTTCCAATAAAATTTTATAAAATTTAACAAAAATCTGCACAAAAATCCAAAAATTCGAAGTTAACTTCAACTAAAATTACTCAAATGCAGCTCCTCCATCAAAAAAACCTAACATAATCCAGAAAAATCGAAGTAGGTTTAAACAAAATTTTTTAAAATTTGACAAAAATCTGTACAAAAATCCAAAAATTCGAAGTTATTTTCAACTAAAAATACTCAAATGCAGCTCCTCAATCAAAAAACCTAACATAATCCAGAAAAATCGAAGTTGGTTTCAACAAAATTTTTTAATATTTGACAAAAATCTGTACAAAAATCCAAAAATTCGAAGTTAATTACAACTAAAATTACTCAAATGCAGCTCCTCTATCCAAAAAACCTAAAATAATACAGAAAAATCGAAGTTGGTTTCAACAAAATTTTTTAAAATTTGACAAATATCTGTACAAAAATCCAAAAAATCGAAGTTAATTTCAACTAGAATTACTCAAATGCCAGCTCGTCTATCAAAAAAACCTAACATAATCCAGAAAAGTCGAAGTTCGTTTCAACAAAATTTTTTAAAACTTTACAAAAATCTGTACAAAAATCCAGAAATTCGAATTTAATTTCAACTAAAATTACTCAAATGCAGATCCTCTATCAAAAAAACTTTACATAATCCAGAAAAAAAGAAGTTGGTTTCAACAAAATTTTTAAAAATTTGACAAAAATCTGTACAAAAATCCAAAAATTCGAAGTTATTTTCAACTAAAAATACTCAAATGCAGCTCCTCTATCAAAAAAACCTAACATAATCCAGAAAAATCGAAGTTGGTTCCAACAAAATTTTTTAAAATTTGACAAACATCTGTACAAAAATCCCAAAATTCGATGTAAATTTCAACTAAAATTACTCAAATGCAGCTCCGCTACCAAAAAAACCTAACGTAATCCAGAAAAATCGAAGTTGGGTTCAACAAAATTTTATAAAATTTGACAAAAATCTGCACAAAAATCCAAAAATTCGAAGTTAATTACAACTAAAATTACTCAAATGCAGCTCCTCTATCAAAAAAACCTAACGTAATCCAGAAAAATCGAAGTTGGTTTCAACAAAAATTTTTTAAAATGTGACAAACATCTGTACAAAAATCCCAAAATTCGAAGTTAATTTCAACTAAAATTACTCAAATGCAGCTCCTCTATCAAAAAAACCTAACATAATCCAGAAAAATCGAAGTAGGTTTAAACAAAATTTTTTAAAATTTGACAAAAATCTGTACAAAAATCCCAAAATTCGAAGTTAATTTCAACTAAAATTACTCAAATGCAGCTCCGCTACCAAAAAAACCTAACGTAATCCAGAAAAATCGAAGTTGGGTTCAACAAAATTTTATAAAATTTGACAAAAATCTGCACAAAAATCCAAAAATTCGAAGTTAATTACAACTAAAATTACTCAAATGCAGCTCCTCTATCAAAAAAACCTAACGTAATCCAGAAAAATCGAAGTTGGTTTCAACAAAAATTTTTTAAAATTTGACAAACATCTGTACAAAAATCCCAAAATTCGAAGTTAATTTCAACTAAAATTACTCAAATGCAGCTCCTCTATCAAAAAAACCTAACATAATCCAGAAAAATCGAAGTAGGTTTAAACAAAATTTTTTAAAATTTGACAAAAATCTGTACAAAAATCCAAAAATTCGAAGTTATTTTCAACTAAAAATACTCAAATGCAGCTCCTCTATCCAAAAAACCTAAAATAATCCAGAAAAATCGAAGTTGGTTTCAACAAAATTTTTTAAAATTTGACAAATATCTGTACAAAAATCCAAAAAATCGAAGTTAATTTCAACTAGAATTACTCAAATGCCAGCTCGTCTATCAAAAAAACCTAACATAATCCAGAAAAATCGAAGTAGGTTTAAACAAAATTTTTAAAAATGTGACAAAAATCTGTACAAAAATCCAAAAATTCGAAGTTATTTTCAACTAAAAATACTCAAATGCAGCTCCTCTATCAAAAAAACCTAACATAATCCAGAAAAATCGAAGTTGGGTTCAACAAAATTTTATAAAATTTTACAACAATCTGCACAAAAATCCAAAAATTCGAATTTAATTACAACTAAAATTACTCAAATGCAGCTCCTCTATCCAAAAAACCTAACATAATCCAGAAAAATCGAAGTTGGTTTCAACAAAATTTTTTAAAATTTTACAAAAATCTGTACAAAAATCCAGAAATTCGAATTTAATTTCAACTAAAATTACTCAAATGCAGATCCTCTATCAAAAAAACTTTACATAATCCAGGAAAAATGAAGTTGGTTTCAACAAAATTTTTTAAAATTTGACAAAAATCTGTACAAAAATCCCAAAATTCGAAGTTAATTTCAACTAAAATTACTCAAATGCAGCTTCTCTATCCAAAAAACCTAACATAATCCAGAAAAATCGAAGTTGGTTTCAACAAATTTTTTTAAAATTTCACAAAAATCTGTACAAAAATCCAAAAATTCGAAGTTAATTTCAACTAAAATTACTCAAATGCAGTTCCTTTATCAAAAAAACCTAACATATTCCAGAAAAATCGAAGTTGGTTTCAACAAAATTTGACAAATATCTGTACAAGAATCCGAAAATTCGAAGTTAATTTCAACTAAAATTACTCAAATGCAGCTCCTCTATCAAAAAAACTTTACATAATCCAGAAAAATCGAAGTTGGTTTCAACAAAAATTTTTTAAAATTTGACAAACATCTGTACAAAAATCCCAAAATTCGAAGTTAATTTCAACTAAAATTACTCAAATGCAGCTCCTCTATCAAAAAAACCTAACATAATCCAGAAAAATCGAAGTAGGTTTAAACAAAATTTTTTAAAATTTGACAAAAATCTGTACAAAAATCCAAAAATTCGAAGTTATTTTCAACGAAAAATACTCAAATGCAGCTCCTCTATCAAAAAAACCTAACATAATCCAGAAAAATCGAAGTTGGTTTCAACAAAATTTTTTAAAATTTGACAAATATCCGTACAAAAATCCAAAAATTCGAAGTTAATTACAACTAAAATTACTCAAATGCAGCTCCTCTATCCAAAAAACCTAAAATAATCCAGAAAAATCGAAGTTGGTTTCAACAAAATTTTTTAAAATTTGACAAATATCTGTACAAAAATCCAAAAAATCGAAGTTAATTTCAACTAGAATTACTCAAATGCCAGCTCGTCTATCAAAAAAACCTAACATAATCCAGAAAAATCAAAGTAGGTTTAAACAAAATTTTTAAAAATTTGACAAAAATCTGTACAAAAATCCAAAAATTCGAAGTTATTTTCAACTAAAAATACTCAAATGCAGCTCCTCTATCAAAAAAACCTAACATAATCCAGAAAAATCGAAGTTGGGTTCAACAAAATTTTATAAAATTTTACAACAATCTGCACAAAAATCCAAAAATTTGAAGTTAATTGCAACTAAAATTACTCAAATGCAGCTCCTCTATCCAAAAAACCTAACATAATCCAGAAAAATCGAAGTTGGTTTCAACAAAATTTTTTAAAATTTCACAAAAATCTGTACAAAAATCCAAAAATTCGAAGTTAATTTCAACTAAAATTACTCAAATGCAGCTCCTTTATCAAAAAAACCTAACACATTCCAGAAAAATCGAAGTTGGTTCCAACAAAATTTTATAAAATTTAATAAAAATCTGCACAAAAATCCAAAAATTCGAAGTTAACTTCAACTAAAATTACTCAAATGCAGCTCCTCCATCAAAAAAACCTAACATAATCCAGAAAAATCGAAGTAGGTTTAAACAAAATTTTTTAAAATTTGACAAAAATCTGTACAAAAATCCAAAGATTCGAAGTTATTTTCAACTAAAAATACTCAAATGCAGCTCCTCAATCAAAAAAACCTAACATAATCCAGAAAAATCGAAGTTGGTTTCAACAAAATTTTTTAATATTTGACAAAAATCTGTACAAAAATCCAAAAATTCGAAGTTAATTACAACTAAAATTACTCAAATGCAGCTCCTCTATCCAAAAAACCTAAAATAATACAGAAAAATCGAAGTTGGTTTCAACAAAATTTTTTAAAATTTGACAAATATCTGTACAAAAATCCAAAAAATCGAAGTTAATTTCAACTAGAATTACTCAAATGCCAGCTCGTCTATCAAAAAAACCTAACATAATCCAGAAAAATCGAAGTAGGTTTAAACAAAATTTTTAAAAATGTGACAAAAATCTGTACAAAAATCCAAAAATTCGAAGTTATTTTCAACTAAAAATACTCAAATGCAGCTCCTTTATCAAAAAAACCTAACATAATCCAGAAAAATCGAAGTTGGGTTCAACAAAATTTTATAAAATTTTACAACAATCTGCACAAAAATCCAAAAATTCGAATTTAATTACAACTAAAATTACTCAAATGCAGCTCCTCTATCCAAAAAACCTAACATAATCCAGAAAAATCGAAGTTGGTTTCAACAAAATTTTTTAAAATTTTACAAATATCTGTACAAAAATCCCAAAATTCGAAGTTAATTTCAACTAAAATTACTCAAATGCAGCTCCGCTACCAAAAAAACCTAACGTAATCCAGAAAAATCGAAGTTGGGTTCAACAAAATTTTATAAAATTTGACAAAAATCTGTACAAAAATCCCAAAATTCGAAGTTAATTTCAACTAAAATTACTCAAATGCAGCTCCTCTATCAAAAAAACCTAACATAATCCAGAAAAATCGAAGTAGGTTTAAACAAAATTTTTTAAAATTTGACAAAAATCTGTACAAAAATCCAAAAATTCGAAGTTATTTTCAACTAAAAATACTCAAATGCAGCTCCTCTATCAAAAAAACCTAACATAATCCAGAAAAATCGAAGTTGGGTTCAACAAAATTTTATAAAATTTGACAAAAATCTGCACAAAAATCCAAAAATTCGAAGTTAATTACAACTAAAATTACTCAAATGCAGCTCCTCTATCAAAAAAACCTAACGTAATCCAGAAAAATCGAAGTTGGTTTCAACAAAAATTTTTTAAAATTTGACAAACATCTGTACAAAAATCCCAAAATTCGAAGTTAATTTCAACTAAAATTACTCAAATGCAGCTCCTCTATCAAAAAAACCTAACATAATCCAGAAAAATCGAAGTAGGTTTAAACAAAATTTTTTAAAATTTGACAAAAATCTGTACAAAAATCCAAAAATCCGAAGTTATTTTCAACTTAAATTACTCAAATGCAGCCCCTCTATCAAAAAACCTAACATAATCCAGAAAAAACGAAGTTGGTTTCAACACAATTTTTTAAAATTTGACAAAAATCTGTACAAAAATCCAAAAATTCGAAGTTAATTTCAACTACAATTAATCGAAAGCTGCTCCTCTATCAAAAAAACCTAACATAATCCAGAGAAGTCGAAGTTGGTTTCAACAAAATTTTTTAAAATTTGACAAAAATCTGTACAAGTATCCAAAAATTCGAAGTTAAGGGGGTAGACACGTCACGTGACCTGGCCGATTCGGCAGGTCGGTATTACAGCAGGTTTTTTCTGCACAGAAATGGTAATACCGATAGATCGCCGATTGCCCGGTAAACGCGAGAGGGAGCTGTTTGCTATTTCCGTATTTTATTCTGAATAAGGAAAGAAATTCTCAGCTGTTGCGTTGTACTTATAAAAATTTTAACGGAAAGTCGGCTGGTACTGCAAACGTAGAAAATTAATTGTAAATTTTAATTACTTGAAATGTGCGTATGCTACAATATTCTACGTTAGCAGTAAGGAATTATAAGTGAAAAGGGAAAATAGATGAGGGGATGTCCCCAGAAAATGAAGTTTGTTAGGTTAGACATTTTTTTACTAGCAAAGCACCGAAACGGAACATGAAATACACTTATTTCACGTCCTATGCAGAAAGCAGTTATGAAGAAACATTATATATCAAATTGTGTTGGATGTTGAATTGGACTAGTGAAAATGCGCAGGCTGGATGCGCGTGATTATTATATGGTCGGCTCCTCGAAGTGACAGAAAATATAACCTAAGTATATGCTATATGACAACAAATGTTTAGTGGCTATTTCGTTCTTTTACGAAACATTTGTGAACTTTTTATCATCCTTTCAAAACATTATTATTACGCCACAACAGTATCTTTACGAAATCGGGTATAGCATATAGGTTATATTTTCTGTCACTTCGAGGAGCCGACCACATAATAATCACGCGCATCCAGCGTGCGCATTTTCAGTAGCGGATTTCATGAACGAATTCTGAACTGGATGTATTATGAAACACAATGTTTACGGGGTTTATTACAATTTTATTTGTAAAAGATGCTTCAATTCTTTTAATGTTTCTGTCCATATAACCGTTGGCTATTAACAAATAATATAAAAAAAAAAGTATTAAAAAATATTGGGAAACACCGAAGTTATGAGATTTTTTCAGAGGATAGAATAATGATTACAAGGGAGTACACACGACTGAACTATATTGTTACATAGAGCAATATCGGTTACAAAACAGTTCGGTACAAGACAGTCTTCTGGTCGTCGTCCAGATCGTCCTCTCGAAGGGGGCCGACCTTCTTCTATCTTCAGCTACGAGCACCAGCAGGTTATGCACGGGCCTATACCCGGTGCTCGCAACACTGCTCTCCCCTCTGGAAGAGCGGTCGTCTCGGCCGCATTGAATCCTTTTCGGAATCTTCGTACCCCTGCCTGAAGAAGTGGTCGTGCAGCCCCGTGGCTTCTTCAGACATCCGCCTCGGCATTTGCCTTCTCGCTCAGGGGAAAACCACGGAAAAACCCCGAGCAAGGCGTGGGTACAACGGGACTTCTCGATCTGCCACGACGAAACGCTCCAACTTCTGGTCCCGCGACGTCTCTGGAACTCTGCAGCTTCCTGTCCCACAACGTCTCTGGAACCCTGCGGCTCTTGGTCCCACGACGATATCCACGGGGAGCTCCGGGCGCGTTCCTCTTCCGTGTGTCCCAGGACGAAATCCACGGAGAGCTCCGGGTCCAGCAGTTAGGCACGGGTACCGCGGGGCTTCTAATTCTCCCTCGACGAAACACCCGTGGTCCTTGTCCCGCGATGTCCCTGGAACTCCACTCTGGAACGTCCCACGTCGACTCCAACGCTCCGACGCTGCATCCTCCTTCGTGCAGCCTCCGGAACCCCGTGCAGACTCCAGCCCAGAGATGGGCAAAAAATTATTTCAAATAAAAAATTGATTTCGAATAAAAGACAAAAATTTTATTCGAGGCTCATCAAATAAAAATAACCCAGATTTATTTTTATTTCAAATAAAAATAAGCCAGAGTTACTTTTATTTGAAACGTCACAAATAATTTTTTTTTGTTCGACGTGAATTTATCCAACGGCCACAAATAATTTTTTTGTTTGACGGGAATTCATTTTAACCTTCAAATAATTTTGTCGTCTTTTCGTTCATTTGTATTTGAAAATTATTTGAAGCTCAAATAACTCTGGGAGTAGAGAGCTAGAGAGAGGGGGAGCGTGTGCTAGAGAGCGGTAAGCAGGAGAGCATGATGCAAGGAGGTAGTTGTTAGAGCGAGAGGGAACGGGGATTAGAAAGAGAAAGGAATATTAGGAACGGGCCTCTCGCTCCCTCCCGTTCCCTCTCACTCTAACAACTACCTCCTCGCATCATGCTCTCCTGCTTACTGCTCTCTAGCACACGCTCCCCCTCTCTCTAGCTCTCTACTCCCAGAGTTATTTGAGCTTCAAATAATTTTCAAATACAAATGAATGAATAGACGACAAAATTATTTGAAGGTTAAAATAAATTCCAGTCAAATAAAAAAATTATTTGTGGCCATCAGATAAATTGCCGTCAAGCAAAAAAATTATATGCGGCAGTCGGATAAATTCCCGTCAAACAAAAAAATGATTTGTGGCCGTCGAATAAATTCACGTCGAACAAAAGAAATTATTTAATGACAAATAAAGATAAAGTCTCTTTTATTTGATACGTTATTTAAATAATTTTTTATTTAAATAATGCCCATCTCTGCAGTCCAGCCCTGCCTCGTTTGCAGGCAGCCTCCTCCAGAAGGACGTCCGACGACGTCTCCACTGCTTCGGCGACGTTCCCTCCTCCTCGTCGAATCCTTGGTCGCAGTCGACCCTCTCCCCCAGGGACTCGTCCTCGATGTCCTTCCAGTGGCCGTACGAGCTTGAGACTTCAATCCTTTCGCGGCTCCGGATTCCATGCAAAAGAGACGGAGAAGCATTAACATTTACTTTCATTTGAGAGAATCCGTTGGAGCTGAAAGAACCGGGAAGATGGAAAGGCGAGACGGAACCGATAACAGGGGATCACAGCTCATGAGCATGTTATCGGCCCGTTCCCCGATCAATCTGCCCAGCATCCCAGCTCGTCTGCATTTTCTTTCTTCTGGGCTTCTTGTCCTCTTCTCCCTCTCTCAGGCCTTGGCTTTGAGATGGCCCCATTCCTCTTCGTGGCTTCTGGTGCTGACCCAGGGGACCGTCCTGTGCGTCCTGTTAACGCTCCCGTCTCCGCGACATCTCCTCCAGCCGATCCAAGCAGTCGCACCGCTTGTCCGACTGGTGGTTGGAGATGCCATTTCCCGGCTGCTGTCCACCCTGTCGACGCGGACCTCTTGGTTTGCACAAACCGGGGAGAAGCCAAGATCCACGCCAACAGGGCTAGAGAAGCGGTTCCACGTATGTCCGCGCTCCACTGCGGACTGCTACTCTGTCGTAGCACAGACGGGGAATTCGGGAACGCGTATCCAGGCCGCGGTGGCAGTCCCCCGACACCTTGTCCCTCGTCGTGGGGTTTCGTGCTCTCTGAAACACTTTAAAGAAACAGAGGGCTGGGCTACGAAGGTAGCCTCCGCAGCCCAGTCCAGTAAATTAGCTTAGACTAATCTTCAGACTCTTCGTTCAGAATTTCAAACTCTCTCCTCGAGCGAGAGACTTCCTGGATCTTTGGTCGGCGAACAACCCATCCTGTCTAAACAACTCCACTATTCGGGGCTCTCTCTTATGGGGAATTCGGCCATTCTGCGACGATGTTCGCTCTCGAACTGCCTTCGTCGTAGCTCAGTAACTCTGCGCACTCCAGGCGCTTCCACGTTGCTTATTCGCCAGCTCTTCATATGCGCTGGATGCACTCGCCGGTGCATTAGTGACTTTGTATTGCAATTGCTTATTGGACAGCTCTTCATATGCGCTGGATGCACTCGCCGGTGCATTAGTGACTTTGTATTGCAATTGCTTACTGGACAGCTCTTCATATGCGCTGGATGCACTCGCCGGTGCATTAGTGACTTTGTATTGCAATTGCTTATTGGACAGCTCTTCATATGCGCTGGATGCACTCGCCAGTGCATTAGTGACTTTGTATTGCAATTGCTTACTGGACAGCTCTTCATATGCGCTGGATGCACTCGCCGGTGCATTAGTGACTTTGTATTGCAATTGCTTATTGGACAGCTCTTCATATGCGCTGGATGCACTCGCCGGTGCATTAGTGACTTTGTATTGCAAATGCTTATTGGACAGCTCTTCATATGCGCTGGATGCACTCGCCGGTGAATTAGTCACTTTGTATTGCAATTGCTTATTGGACAGCTCTTCATATGCGCTGGATGCACTCGCCGGTGCATTAGTCACTTTGTATTGCAATTGCTTATTGGACAGCTCTTCATATGCGCTGGATGCACTCGCCGGTGCATTAGTCACTTTGGATTGCCATTGCTTATTCGACAGCTCTTCATATCCGCTGGATGCACTCGCCGGTGCTATTGCGATGTTGTCATCCATCGTTTTATGTACTTTATTTTCTACTCGTACATGTTCCTCCTGTTTTTATGTACGGAGGTTCTCTAATCGGCTGTTGTCGATTGTATCTGCTATCTATTATTTCTGGCAACATGCAGTCCTCATAGAACTTCCTCAGTTTTTCTTCCATCTCTGTTGCCCAGAAACTATCATCTCTTGGTACTATTATAACTTTCATTCCTTTCGGCGTCCATAAACAGAATAAAGCCCGTTGCCTATTCGTTATGTGCAATTGTCCTTGCACTTGATAATAGTAGTGATGATTTTTATTCATTTCATCACCCCGGAAAATACGCCGTATTGCAGGAAGATGCTCTATTGCTTCAGCAGGCGACAAATCCTTCGCCGATTCGGGACATTTTACTTCGATGATGGTATCATCGTCCACGAGGCCGTCAGGAGTTGCACCTAAGTGAGGCACAGTGGCATCGATGAAGAGGCCACACGTTAGAATAGTGATTCCTAATTCTTCTTCCATTTGTCGCAAGGCGTTTGCCTCATTTTCTCTTCCGTATTGGAGAGAACGTAAATTTTCGAGTTGCGGGTACATTATACTCTTCAAAGTATTTGCCCGTGGTGTTTTCTTTTGTAATCGGCATACCTTGCCGAAATTGGATGCAGTTAATAATTTCTTCCTATAACCGATCCACTTTTCGCTATTCGCCTGATCGCGAGTTTCCATTTCGATCTTGTATCGCGTCGTTTGCCACTCGTGAAGTATAGCCGCGTGCCTTTTACACTCGGAAGAGTATACTGTCTCTTCCATATCTGGTTTTTCTGCACTGGGGCCGTAATCCTGGTCGCACGATTGTTTTTTATTTCGGAAGGAGGATGCTTTCGCTTCTTTTTTATATTCCATTGCCTTTTCTGCTGCACGCTTCCGCCGTTTTTCCAGCTTTCTTACTATGGTTGTCGGCTCTTTATTCATTGCCATACTCAATTTGCTAAACACCTCTTTTGTGTTATATTGGACGACTGCAGCGGAGACTCTACCCTGATACGAGCCCCCTCGTCCAAAGTTTATCCTTTTGCCTCCGATGAATTTAGCAATGATATTATTAAAACTTTCAACGGCATTGTTATTTAGACCGTGCAGGAAACTGTCAGCTTTAGTGAAAAGTGGCTGCATCGCTTCTTCGATACTTTGATAAATACCAGCTTCTCTCAGTTGTGGAACGTAGTCTACTCTGTTGGGATCAGAGTATTTATTACAGAAGTATGCTAACCTCTGACACTCTTTGTGTTCACCGAAAACGTGACTCGGTACATTCGTCAAGTCTTCCTTCAAATTTTGTATTCGTTGATCGAGTGTTATTTCTTCTTGGAACCGGTATTCCGCAGCTTTCTTTATACCAGTGCGCAGGCGGAGAGCATTATTATGTACGACAGCTCTTAGTTCTTTATTGCGGCCTTTTGCTACGATTTCGCTTATTTTTCTACTGAAATTGCGTAGCAGGTGATTGGTGCATTCTATTTTTCGTACCCGCACCATGTACATTTCATATGGATCATTATCCAATATCTTCTTGTACACACTGCTATCGCCATCGGCAACTAGTGTAGAATATATTAGTCCGTGCATATCTATGCTGCATTTGAAGCCTTCGACAATAGCGACACTT
The DNA here is from genome assembly GCA_951215215.1 of Andrena trimmerana. NCBI lineage: Eukaryota > Metazoa > Arthropoda > Insecta > Hymenoptera > Andrenidae > Andrena > Andrena trimmerana. Next base: position 110,783 of record CATNUO010000088.1, read on the forward strand.
TCCATGCCAGTTGAACTCTGATTACGACCCCAGTTCTTGAAGCAACGATGCTCGCGCGGTTCATTCTTCTTCGTAGATGCTATTTGGCAAGTCATGCAGAATTTATTCTTCACGCTGATGTACAGCACTTTCTTCGTGTAGTATCCCACGATGGCTCCTACGCCCGAAAGAGAATTGTAATCTCCTCCGCGGTATGACCTTTTCATCCAGCTACCATCTGCGACAACTGGGATAAAGGGTACACCGGATTCTGGATATACGTCGCCTCTTGCTATAGCTAATGCTTTTTCTTCTTTTCCAGCATCTTCCATTTCGCGTTGTGCGGCCTCTTCGAGGGCATCGATTAGGTCATTCTGACAGTTCTCATAGATCCTTTTCGTCATACAGGGCACGTTCACGGCAGTCATTATGTCCTCCAGTTGATTATATCCGCCGCCCGTCATCATTGTTGCGGAAACAGCGGCGCGGTTGATATCCATAGTGGCATCACTCTTCCGAAGACAGGATATGTGCTCTGTGTATTTGCACATTTTGCATTCTACATAATACACATTTTCTAGTCCATTCCGTTGACATCTAATTATTTCAAAATTTTCGATGCCACAGCCAATAGTCGAATGTTTTCGAAGATTTTTTATTTGTTCGAAAACATACGGAAAATCAACGAAATCTATTCCTTCTGAAATTGAATTTTCCGGCTGTTCTGGTTCTGCATTTTCTACCATCCAGTAATCGGCATCACTTCCAACATCTTGATTCGTTTCTTCGTTGATGTCTCTTACGGAATGTATCTCATCCCTGTCTGTGCCCAAATCTATTTCTTGTACAATTTCTTCTTCGTTCGACTCGAAATGCACTTGTTCCACAATTTCCTCTTCGTCCGCGTTGAAATGTATTTCTTCTAAAATATCTTCCGTGTCCGTATCGAAATGTACTTGCTCCACAATTCCTTCGATAATTGGGAAGTCTTGAAAATTTCCTACGTCTGCTTCGTGTGTTTTGTCCGTAGGAAACTCATACGCAGCAGATGTGTTTGGCAGTGTTTCGTCGTACGAGGTATCTGCACGCGTACCTGCTTCCGCCACGGTGCCCTGACCTACCGTGAGGCACGCTGCTGTTTTCAAACGTTGCCTGCACGTAAAGAGTCAATAATCAGTAACACGTGGTACATACATAAAAATAAGATAAACATACATTAGAAAAGAAAAGCAGGCATAGTAAAAGAAGATATACAGTAAAGTCTCGATGTAAGCGAAAGCCTCGGAACGAAGCAAGTTTAAATGCCCGCTTTTCGCGGAGTACGTGTGAGACAATACTAACGCAATCAAAATTTAAAATTAAAACTTTTGTATTTTTGGTTCCATTTTCATGAAACTTTTACCAACATGTTTGTTAGAATCCCCTGATTAAAATGATACCAAATACGACATAAATCGGACAACTTTTACTTATCGTGGATACGAATCATTTATATTTATATAATTGTCCAAACCATATTGTGTTTGGTGTCATTTTAATCAGAAAATCCTCACAAATATGTTGGTAAAAAAATTATAAAAATGAACCAAAAATAAAATACTTTTAATTGTGAACCTCGTTTACATCAGTGTTGTCTCTCACCGATTTTCGATTTCGGATCGGGTTACACGATCGGCGCACGAGCCATATTACACGCTTCACTGGTTCCAGGGGCTACCACCCCAACTAGGGGTGATAGAAATTAATACTAAAGTTATATAGTCACAATTTTGAACTCTAATCGAAATTTTACTGTAGATCCTACATTTTTAGAAGTTTGTCGACAGTCTCGAACGTAGGAGAAGAGAGCAAGTGGAAAAAAGGACTGCCGATTGTCTCCATCTTTTTCATTCGCTATCCTTCTCTGCGGCCGAAACTTATTACCACTAAATATGTATTATCAAAATTATACCGTGTTTGGTGTAATTAATCATTACAGAAACATCACAAATGTTACGATACTTTGTTTATGAAAATATTATTATTATTATTTCATTACTGTGAACATCATTCTAAAATATCTTGATGATACGAAGAGGGACGTCTTAGACAACGTGATTCCCTCGCTATGCAAACCGAAGAAAATGCACATTTCGCCTGTTTTCTTTTCACACGCACACCGTCTCCGCTACTCGCAAGCGAAGGCAGCCACAAGCAAACATGTCTGAGTTGCGATACGCGGCTGTGCGAGTATACAGGCACGTGTGCACTTGACCGCGTATGAAAAGAAGACTCTTCGCATTTCAATCCTGGGTCATTCCACGCGAATTCGGACACTTTTCGGAGTAACATTTGGGATTTTTGTGAAACTTGAATAAGATGTAGTCTTTAGTGATATATATACGTATTTCAAAGGATTTTTAAAAAATTTCAAAATTGTGGAAATTGACTTTCTTTCATTAAATTATAACTGATGAACTAAGAGACAGATAATAATGAGCTTTTAAGTGCTTACACTGGGGAAGTAAGAGTACCTAATAAAAATTATTTCACTGAAACGAAATAAATTTTTGATCATTTATTTTGCAATTTTTCTAAACAAATGCCATGTTTTAATAGCGGGACACTATTTAAAAATTTGAAAAAAATGAGGGTACAGTCCTACATGTCCTCTTTACGGGACCGTTTTCAGAAATACGGACACTTTAAAATTTGCCCCAATGAAAATTAATTGAATGTGACGCTGCGGCGCCCAATACCGACTGGACTGGCTAATTGTAAGCCGTGCGGTACTAGCAGCGGCCAAGCGGCTATACCTGATATTGTTATATAGGGTTCTCGCAAATGGTAAGTAATTGAAAAAAACTAAAACAGGAAAACTTTTACTATTTTTTATACCCAACATAATACGGTATGTCAACTTTTGGTGTTCGCGATATTATCCGTGAACCGAAGGTGAGCATCAGTTTTGGAATGCTACATATTTGATTACCCGTTATGAATGTGACTGTCAAGACAAATTGAGGGCTCGGATGCAATAAAGGGACTAGCTCTCGGAAATGAGAAAAACATTTGTCCAAACGCTAAGAAAAATTGGAAAATTACATTTAGTTAAACTGGATTTTAAAAAATATAGTGTTGTAAAGCTCATCACGGCACACATTTTTTCTATTTACACTTTCTTTATCGAATCATTAGTATTCGAAATAAAAATTATAAACAAAAAAAATTTCTTCGACCAAAATCATTATTTCGTTAAACATAAATTGCGATAACTTGAGTAAATATTAACGAATCGTTATGAGACTTGCAACATAAAACTCAGAAAACTCTAGCGAAGCCGTAAACTATATGCGCAAAACCCTTATGTTAAAAAATATAATAATATTTAATTAAAAAGTAATACTGGACATAACCCATGTTTTTCAACGTTCGCCGTTAAAAAGTATCGAGGCAATATTTAGGTACATATAACTTGCAGCGACAAAGTTTTTCCTTAATATACAAGGAAGATTTTCACAAATTTTCACACTGATTAATAAATAATTGTAGAAGATACGACGATATATATAATTCTCGCACGGCGCCAACTGTCAACGCGAGTGCTAAAACTGCTAAATAGCGCATTATACGCGGCTGTTGACTGTTGGTGGCGCGCGAGATTTATATATATCGTCGTATCTTCTACAATTATTTATTAATCAGTGTGAAAATTTGTCAAAATCTTCCTTGTATATTAAGGAAAAACTTTGTCGCTGAAAGTTACACGTACCTCAAAATTGTCTCGATACTTTTTAACGGCGAACGTTGAAAAGCATGGGTTATGTGCAGTATTACTTTTTAAATAAATATTATTATATTTTTTAACATAAGAGTTTTGTCCATACAGTCTACGGCTTCGCTAGAGTTTTCTGAGTTTTATGTTTCAAGTCTCATAACGATCCGTCAATATTTACTCAATTTATCGCAATTTATGTTTAAAAAGATATTGATTTTGGTCGAAGAAATTTTTTTGTTTATAATTGTTATCTCGAATCCTAATGATTCGATAAAAAAACTGTAAATAGAAAAAATGAGTGCCGTGGTGAGCTCTAAACACTATATTTTTTAAAATTCAGTGTAACAAAATTTAATTTTCCAATTTTTCTTAGCGTTTGGACAATAATTTTTCGTATTTTCGAGCGCTAGTCCTCTTATTGCATTCGGGCCCTCATTATTCAACCATATGGTATACTATAACTTTCAAGGCCACGCAAGATTAGAAATGAAAGACATAAAATAGTTTCATATTGTAGCACGCACGGCTCAGCCAGTCGAGCCGGTGCTGGGCGACACAGCGTCACATTCAATTCATTTTCATGCGACCAATTTTAAAGTGTCCTTATTTTTTTCAAATGTGTAAATAGTGCCTTGCTAGTATAAAATTGCATTTGTTTAAAACAATTACAGCATAAATGGTCTAAACTTTGCTTTTTTTAAGTGATGTAGGATTTCTCCTGTTGTTGTTCCAATTCTTGGACGAATGGGACGCGGAGCTAGAGGTCTTATAAAGAATTGAGGACCCGTTGATATTAAAATAAATCCGATTCAATATAAGGGGTGATTATACCGGCAAAAATAAGATGAAAATGAAGAGTGACGAAATTGCGGTAAACGCTTCGTTTTCGAGAAAATTGACTTTGAATTTCACGTAAATACGCGTGCATCGTAGGCGCTTGAGGGGTACGCGGAGGCGAGCGGAACGCGTCAGCTGTCCGTAGGACGTTCACCCTGTACAATAAGAATAGGATCCGCAAGCACGCGGCAGTCCTGCTGGACGACCGATACGCGGAACCCCTCGCCTCGCCTTCGTTCGCCTCACGCCACGCGACAATGCCGGCGCGCTTTTCGGTTGTTTTCCTGACGCGTCACGCGCTACGCCTCGACCAGCGCTCATCGGCATCTCACAGTGATATAATTTTTATTAGGTACTCTTACTTCCCCAGTGTAAGCACCCAAAAGCTCATTCTTATCTGTCTCTTAGTTCAACAATTATAATTTAATGAAAGAAAGTCAATATTTACAATTTTGAAAAAATCCTTTGAAATACATATCATCATACATATTATATATCACTAAAGACTATAAGATATACAAGTTTCACAAAAATCCCAAATGCTACTCCGAAAAGTGTCCGATTTCGCGTGGAATGACCCTGCTTGAAAGTTGAGAATACTGTAGAGAGAGAGTTGGTAATAATATAACTAAAATGGTACAACATTGTATGCGACACACAGGACCACATAGGTATCTAATAAGTTATAACCTGAAGGAATACAAATACAGTATTATCTCCGTATGTACTCGCTGGTCGGGACCGGCGTGGAACCCTTATCGCGAACAGAGCCCTAATTCCGAGTGTTCGTTTCTCGCTTCTTTCTGGCCGAAGGGGGGAGCGAGATGGAACGCTTCGTGTGCGCGACAGGCGCGAGCGCTCAGATGGAATCGTGACTGCTAGACGCATGCGCGCGACGCTCAGATAGTCAGGCACGGCACGAGTCTTTTTTGCGACCTGGGCGAGCTGGCCAAATTCCCCAATTTATTATAATATATTTAATTGAGCTTCTTCATATCCTTACTCTTAATTCTTACTCGTAGTTTAAAACCGTTGCAGTACAATTTGTAGTATTTCATTTAAAAATTTATTTTCAACAATGCCAACAATGAAAAGACCATTTTGCGCCTCTTGTCAACCTTACGCCCTAGCAGTTGCCTGATTTTGCAGAATAACGTCATAAATAATCTCAAATGAATGTATTATAATAAATAGCGCAATTTGCCAACTTCGCCTAGGGTGCAAAAAAGACTTGAGTCGAGCCTGTGTCAACATTTTGCAAAGCGGTTCCTGTGCTCACCGTATGTGCTTGCGACCATCGCGCACGCCCGTCGCGCACGCAAAGGACGGAGTGTCACGGCGACCGAAAGACGGAACGAGACAAAACATCAACACGTCGTCCGTCTCGTACCGTCCTGGCTCGCTTTCAGTGGCTCTTGCTCGCTCTCGTTCCATCTCGCTCTTGCCTTCGCCAGACAAGAGTGAGACAGAAGTGGTGGGGATAGCGACAAACCCGTAGCCACCTGAGGGGCACGCGGAGGTAAGGCGGGCAGGATGAATCCCCGTTCAGCGGCCTGTAGACGGTCGATATTATTGTGCAATATTAAATATTCAATAATATTCAATAATATTCAATAATATTCAATAATATTCAATAATATTCAATAATACTGAATATTCAAAATTGCACAATAATATTGAGCGTCTACAGGCTGTTTTAGGACTACGTGTATACAGTTCAAAAAAATAATTTGTAAAAAAGTTAACAATGGGGCCATTCGGAATTATATCCCAAATCATTATCACATTGTGTCTCTTAAAATTCAACGAGGAACTGCAGGGTGGTACTTCGCTTTATGGAACGTTGTAAAATAACGAAGAAACGAAGCGTCCGAAACCCTACTTGACCTTGCCGGTAACAGAAATTAGACCCACTCCATTGTTTGAAACATTTTCTGCAAACAGTTTTTCGAACTGTTCACAATTATTGTGTAAGGAAGTCATAACGCCCAATGCGGGAATATTGAAAACAGCACTGGGTATCGCTCGCCGTCTTGGAAGGCGAGGCCCAGGAGGATGCATAACGCTATACAATGTCGTTTCAACGCACAAGCAAGGCCGATGACGTCAGGGTCATCGACGAGCGTTTGAGAGCATAGCACGCATCGGAAGCCATTGCTTACAAATCAGAGTTGGACGTTATTCAAATAAAATACCGAATAAATTTTTTCGAATACTAAGTTATTCGAGAATAACGAATAAAAGTTTATTCGAATAAGAATTTATTGGAATAAATCGTCGAATAAAAGATAGCCGCTAAACAGGCAATCTGCTAACATAGTAATTAAAAACTAGAGGTTTCTTAGAATGCAGAAAGCGAATACGAACTCTGTTTTGTGGAGAAAAATTATTTACGACCACGTTATTTAGAATGAATTCTACGTTTTAGCTCCTAACATCATCATTTCTCGACATAGAATTATTTTAATTATGTATAAAAATTATGTAGAGTTGCAAATATTTGCCGCTATAAATTTTGAATATGTACTCTATAAAGTAAATAGAACAAACAGCACAACAATTTTCAAGTTCCATGAGGTTGCTGGATATCTAGAGCTTTTCCAACGAAAGTTATTGAAAAATTCCATCATTTTTATGATTATATTTTAATTCTACACGTTCGAAATTAAAGCACTCATAGCCGAAGCTTTATTTACTACTTATTTGTACCTCTGCAATCCATTATTCGAAATACTAGCAATTATCGCGATACAATTGAGCACTTTTGATATATAGCTGATACTGACGCATTCTAACAATCGGGGTTACTATGTAAGCGGCAGACTCGCGTTCGCCAAGCCGACTCGCCGTCTGACTTCACCTGAAGACTGGGCCTTTCAATGAGACAATTTCGCTAGAGATACACGAATGGACGTACATATTGCGGTCAAAAATCCACAAAAGAAGAAGCAATGTGTACATATTTCATATTCAACAAGCAACTACATATGCTCAACATCGAATCGCAAAACATCGATGACTGTTGCTACTTTTAAATATCTTCTACATCACAGAAATACAATCTGAATTACATTTTTTATCCATTAAAAACTACGTACAAATATGGAAATAATCACAACTGCATTATAAAGGAAGCATATCTAACGAAGCGCGTATACTGGTTTGAACGTTTGATACTAACAAAACGCATATAGTTTGTATAATATTATAACGAAATTTAAAATTCCTACATTTCATCTAATCGGCACGAAAGTTGCACGAACGTGCTGCTGACATCTTTCACATGAAAATTAGTCCAAACACGGTAGACATCGGATTATTTATTAATTAAATAATGATGAACACACGATTTGGAAAATAATGAGTGAGACAAGAGGGGTAAAGTAATGACATGCGTCGCGGTGCGCATAGTATAGAATATGTTTACGTAAAGTGTCAAAGATAGCTGTTGATATACATATTTGAAGAATATGAATACTGTATTATATACAACAAAATACCATGTTGCTACTACTACATCACAAACAGTAACTGTATTCAAATCTGTACCATAAAATATAACTTACATTTGTCGACGCCTTTTATTTTTTGATAAACGCTTTGCAGATAACTTGGGTCGCTTCGCGTTTGCATCACCCTTCAAATAACGATTGTTCCTTGCATCTATGACTTCCTTCTTTGATTCCATGGCAATGGAATGATCACACACACTTATCAACACTACAGTAACGAACCACGCAGGAATGGAACAATTCACAAAATTATGAATATTCCATATGTAGCAATATCTGCGCAGTAAATAAAAACCCGATTGCTTTCTGTGTCTTCACCGTAGTGCAAACGGCAGAAAATTGATCAGCTCGCGTTGTCGCTGCGTTACAGATGCTGAGAAGCAGAACAAAAGATAGTGGGAAAAGGACAGATATATTCTGTTCCTCTCTTTCTCATTAGGATTGGAGGAAATAGGAAATATCGATACGCATCGAAATGTTATGTATTTGGTATCAATCATCGATACCAATTCTTCTTCAACCGATACCATATCAATACTATACCGAATCAAAACCGGTTTGATACTTTACGATATTATCAATACTTATTTGATACTTACGAAATTATCGATACTTGTCAGTCATTTGGTATACATTTAATATTTACACTTCAGCGTGAGGTAAAGATATTGCAGGTATCGATATTCTCGTATAGGTATCAAGTAGGTATCGGTATTTTTGTGTAGGTATCAAACAGGTATCGATACATTCTGATATGCAAGTATCAAAGAAGCATCGATTCCTTTTGATGCCTTTGACTTTGATATGTATCAATACCAGATTGAAATTTGTAGAAGGGTATCGATATGTATCGATACGGTATCAGTCCCATCACTAAGTATGCTGATACATTTACATAGAGTATGTACTTCCGGGAATACTTTTTGGTGCAGAAATGTGCACAGGAAAGGATTTTTGATTATCCTGTGCATATACTTTTGACGTATCACCTTGGCGCGCTTGAACCTTTACGCGGGCCGAGATGTGTCGCTCGATCCTTGGTGCAAGCGAAATACAAAATATTGAGTGAGTGAGAAAGACAGATTGTGCCCCGTCCAGCGATTTCAGGAAAGAATCGCAAGTTGTGTAATATAATCACCTTCAGGAGAGGTGGTCATGTGTGCGTGAACCGACCCCGGCGTTTGTTTTCTGGCAACGCTGGCCCTTGAGGCTAGCAAAGGCTCGATCATCAGAAATACGAGTGACTGTCGAACAGTAAAGATCGTAAGTACCTTCACGCTTACTACTCCTGTCTTGTTCACTATATGTGCCGGTTATTATGAAAGTGGTCTAAGTCCAAATTTTTCGTTTATTACATTTCACTTCTTTTTTACGGATTATATCAACATGATACATAATAAACGTAAAGTTCATTTCTTTTTTTTAAATTTCGACCAACGCCACTTTCGTAATAACTGACATACTTCTACATTTTACTTCCAACCCAAGACTGTATTTAGACATATTCCGGGTAAAGTTTCATTACCGTCATAGTATTGTTGTAATTTTTTGTGCAAAATCTATCGGGTGAGCCGTGATTGTTTGAGTGCCCGCGTGATTCTCAAGCTGCGTAATGCGTATCGCCATTGCGAGGCTGCGTCGCGTGGCACACCTCGCGGAGTGGAGAGTCTGGAGACTACCTCGACCATTATTCCTTTACGAGGCATCAGTCGTCGATTTTTCGACGTGCTCAAAAGTGCCTCGCGGCCCCAAGATCAAAAATCGCATGGCTCGGGCGACGCAAATATCATGCTGGAGGTAGCGCGAGACTGTCGCACGAGCGAGCCTGCCTCGCAAAGTAATCATGATCGAGGCAGTCTCCAGACTCTCCACTCCGCGAAACGTGCCTCGCGCGGCAGCCTCGCAAAGTCATCATGATCAAGGTAGTCTCCAGACTCTCCACTCTGCGAAGCGTGCCTCGCGCGGCATCCTCGCAATGGCGATACGCAGCTTCCCGCTCAGGGATTCGTGTATTCATTCTCCCGTAGAATAAGAAAGTTATGTTATAATTTACCCGCGAAATGTCTAGAAACGGTATATACATTCGGGTGCAATATAGACTTCTTTTAGTTGAAACTGAAGACAAGTAATGAAAATTAAACAGTTTCTACACATCAGAAGTGGAAAAATCGGAAATTTGAAAATCACAATTATTGGACATTTGAAAATACAGATATTTTTAAACTTGATAACCTCATAATTACAAATTTTGGAAATGTCTGAATTTCAACGCTTTCGAACTTGGAAATTTCAACATTTAGATATCTGAAGATTCTCCTCCTGTACTAAATCTTGGCTAAAGGAAGCCTATATTGTACCCAAATGTACCAACTTCATAAACGTGTACTCCTCTCTCAGTTGAGCAAAATGTAATATAATTATAAATTATAAGTTACGATTAAAATGTAATTGTGTAATTGATTACACATTATTTTTTGCAATCGTTAATTTAGATAGTTGACAAAATTGTGGTCAACTACCTAAATTAACAATTACAGAAAATAATGTGTAGGTAATTCATTACACAATTACATTTTAATCGTAATATCTAATTTGTAATTAGATTACATTTTAGCTAACTCTGGCTCTTCCACAGCACTTTCAAATCCATTACGTTCAATAGTTTCACTGTTTTTTCGACTCTTTTTTAGATGTCTGGAACCAAAGGCGCAGAAAATATGGCTGGTGAAAAGCCTCCGTCCCCGGGACGGACGCAATCAAGTAGTAAGCCTCCGTCCCCGGGACGGACGCAATCAAGTAGTAAGCCTCCGTCCCCGGGACGGACGCAATCAAGTAGTAAGGCTCCGTCCCCGGGACGGACGCAAACAAACAGCAACACTCCGTCGCGAAGACGGAGTCGAACGAGTAGCAGGACTCCGTCCTCGCGACGGAGTCGGACGGGTAGCAGGGCTCCGTCCTCGCCACGGAGTCGGCGCAGAGAGCCGTCTCCGCTGCCGCGATGGATGGAGATCGCGTTGCGATTTCAGAAGCAGGTATGTAGATACGTAGATAATCTCGTGCAAACATTTCTTACATTTTAATGAAAGTTTTAAGATTTACTTATGTTTATTTTTCATATTACAGAACAGCGAGCTCAAAAAGCAGCTGAGAGAGTGGAAGTATGGGGGAGGAAGAGGAGGAAGAGGAGGCAGAGGAGGAAGAGGAGGTGGAGATGGTAGACGGGGAGGTGGAGGAAGAGGAGGTGGAGGTGGTAGACGGGGAAGTGGAGGAAGACGAGGAAGAAGAGGAAATATTAATAATTTTTATTTTAATTTGTAATTAATAAAACAAAAATAGTATTGAAAAGTCGTATATTTACAAAATAATTTTTTTATTCCAAGGTCTTTTATCCGTCGGCCATAAATAATTTTCTCGTATTTACTCATACTTTAGTTTATTTTATATAACTTGCAGCGACAAAGTTTTTCCTTATACAAGGAACATTTTCACCAATTTTCACGCTAAATAATTGTAGAAGATAAAGCGATATATATAAATTCCGCGCGCCACCAACAGTCAACAGCCGCGTATAATGCGTTACTTAGCAGTTTTAGCACTCGCGTTGACTGTTGATGCCGCGCGGAATTTATATATATCGCTTTATCTTCTACAATTATTTATTAATCAGTGTGAAAATTGGTGAAAATGTTCCTTGTATATTAAAGAAAAACTTTGTCGCCTCAAGTTATATGTACGTCAAAATTACCACGATACTTTTTAACGGCGAACGTTGAAAAACATGGGTTATGTCCAGTATTTCTTTTTAATTAAATATTATTACATTTTTAACACAAGGGTTTTGTGCATACATTTTACGACTTCGCTAGAGTTTTCCGAGTTTTATGTTTCAAGTCTCATAACAATCCGATAATAATTACTCAAGTTATCGCAATTTTTGTTTAAAAAGGTATTGACTTTGGTCGAAGACATTTGTTTGGTTTATAATTTTTATCTGGAATACTAATGATTCGATAAAGAAACTGTAAAAAGAAAAAATGTATGCCGTGACGAGCTTTACAACACCATATTTTTTAAAATCCAGTTTAATAAAATTTAATTTTCCAATTTTTCTTAGCGTTTGGACAATACTGTTTCGCATTTTCGATTTTCAAACGCTAGTCTTGCGCCCATCTCTTGTATTTTGCCATATAATTGCGGCAGTGAGAGTAACAACGGATTAACCCACATTTTTTCTCAATAGGCTATAGGTACTATCCATATACAATAGGAAAACAATTTTAATTTAGGTTAGTCCGTTGTTAATCTAACTGCCTCAATTACTATAACATAAATTTGACAGCGATTTCAATGATGTATGTGTTACGGTAAAAGCATTAATTTAGTAAATGTATACAGTTCGTAACAGTTCCTAGTCAATGTATGCCTAAAATGCATATAACCTAACCTACAATCCTACGAAAATGCATGCATTGACTGCATCATGCTTTTACTGTGGCACATGCGTCCAGCTAACGCTTCAGTTTTGCCATGATTCCACGTTGGCAGTCCTCCCGAATAGGCGCCATCTCGTATCCACTAGCTCAACTAAATTTGTCACGTGACTTGCTCTGTATTATCGCCAATATGGCGGAACTCGTATTTGGGAATGTAGTCGCGAAATTACGTTGTTTATCCTTATATGACCAGATTTTGGGCTGGGAGAGGTCTCATTCGAAAGTGGAAGGTTCAATGCAGCGCGCTCTGGTCATCGTTTGGGTCACAAAACTCTTTTAGTGACCTAAAAATACTTGGATTCTTGCGGGTGTATTTTGTCGACTTTTGCTCTACTTTTGAACACTCATATTATTAGATATCAACACAATCTCGTCGAACCATGACCAGAGCGCGCTGCACTGAACCTTCCTCTTTCGAATGAGGCCTCCCCCAACCCAAAATCTGCTCATATAAGGACAAACAACGTAATTTCCCAAACCCATGTTTCGGGCAAGATTGTGTCGGTATACAGCGCGCTGCATTACCCGTGTCTACCCCCTTAATTTCAACTAAAATTACTCAAATGCAGCTCCTCTATCAAAAAAACTTTACATAATCCAGAAAAATCGAAGTTGGTTTCAACAAAATTTTTTAAAATTTGACAAAAATCTGTACAAAAATCCAAAAATTCGAAGTTATTTTCAACTAAAATTACTCAAATGCAGCTCCTCTATCAAAAAAACTTTACATAATCCAGAAAAAAAGAAGTTGGTTTCAACAAAATTTTTTAAAATTTGACAACAATCTGTACAAAAATCCAAAAATTCGAAGTTATTTTCAACTAAAATTACATAAATGCAGCCCCTCTATCAAAAAAACCTAACATAATCCAGAAAAATCGAAGTTGGGTTCAATAAAATTTTTTAAAATTTGACAAAAATCTGAACAAAAATCCAAAAATTCGAAGATAATTTCAACTAAAATTACTCAAATGCAGCTCCTCTATCAAAAAAAATTTACATAATCCAGAAAAAAAGAAGTAGGTTTCAACAAAATTTTTTAAAATTTGACAAAAATCTGTACAAAAATCCAAAAATTCGAAGTTAATTTCAACTAGAATTACTCAAATGCAGCTCCTCTATCAAAAAAACCTAACATAATCCAGAAAAATCGAAGTTGGGTTCAACAAAATTTTATAAAATTTAACAAAAATCTGCACAAAAATCCAAAAATTCGAAGTTAATTACAACTAAAATTACTCAAATGCAGCTCCTCTATCCAAAAAACCTAACATAATCCAGAAAAATCGAAGTTGGTTTCAACAAAATATTTTAAAATTTTACAAAAATCTGTACAAAAATCCAAAAATTCGAAGTTAATTTCAACCAAAATTACTCAAATGCATCTCCTTTATCAAAAAAACCTAACATAATTCAGAAAAATCGAAGTTGGTTTCAACAAAATTTTTTAAAATTTGACAAAAATCTGTACAAAAATCCAAAAATTCGAAGTTATTTTCAACTAAAATTACTCAAATGCAGCTCCTCTATCAAAAAAACCTAACATAATCCAGAAAAAAAGAAGTTGGTTTCAACAAAATTTTTTAAAATTTGAGAAAAATCTGTACAAAAATCCAAAAATTCGAAGTTAATTTCAACTAGAATTAATCAAATGCAGCTCCTCTATCAAAAAAACCTAACATAATCCAGAAAAATCGAAGTTGGGTTCAACAAAATTTTATAAAATTTAACAAAAATCTGCACAAAAATCCAAAAATTCGAAGTTAATTTCAACTAAAATTACTCAAATGCAGCTCCTCTATCAAAAAAACCTAACATATTCCAGAAAAATCGATGTTGGTTTCAACAAAATTTTTTAAAATTTGACAAAAATCTGTACAAAAATCCAAAAATTCGAAGTTATTTTCAACTAAAATTACTCAAATGCAGCTCCTCTATCAAAAAAACTTCACATAATCCAGAAAAAAAAGAAGTTGGTTTCAACAAAATTTTTTAAAATTTGACAAAAATCTGTACAAAAATCCAAAAGTTCGAAGTTATTTTCAACTAAAATTACTCAAATGCAGCCCCTCTATCAAAAAAACCTAACATAATCCAGAAAAATCGAAGTTGGGTTCAATAAAATTTTTTAAAATTTGACAAAAATTGAACAAAAATCCAAAAATTCGAAGATAATTTCGACTAGAATTACTCAAATGCAGCTCCTCTATCAAAAAAACCTAACATAATCCAGAAAAATCGAAGTTGGTTTCAACAAAATTTTTTAAAATTTGACAAAAATCTGTACAAAAATCCAAAAATTCGAAGTTAATTACAACTAAAATTACTCAAATGCAGCTCCTCTATCAAAAAAACCTAACATAATCCAGAAAAATCGAAGTTGGGTTCAACAAAATTTTATAAAATTTAACAAAAATCTGCACAAAAATCCAAAAATTCGAAGTTAATTTCAACTAAAATTACTCAAATGCAGCTCCTCTATCAAAAAAAACCTAACATTATCCAAAAAAATCGAAGTAGGTTTAAACAAAATTTTTTAAAATTTGATAAAAATCTGTACAAAAATCCAAAAATTCGAAGTTAATTTCAACTAAAATTACTCAAATGCAGCTCCTCTATCAAAAAAACCTAACATATTCCAGAAAAATCGATGTTGGTTTCAACAAAATTTTTTAAAATTTGACAAAAATCTGTACAAAAATCCAAAAGTTCGAAGTTATCTTCAACTAAAATTACTCAAATGCAGCCCCTCTATCAAAAAAACCTAACATAATCCAGAAAAATCGAAGTTGGGTTCAATAAAATTTTTTAAAATTTGACAAAAATCTGTACAAAAATCCAAAAATTCGAAGTTATTTTCAACTAAAATTACTCAAATGCAGCTCCTCTAACAAAAAAACTTTACATAATCCAGAAAAATCGAAGGTGCTTTCAACAAAATTTTATAAAATTTAACAAAAAACTTTACATAATCCAGAAATATCGAAGTTGGTTTCAACAAAATATTTTAAAATTTTACAAAAATCTGTACAAAAATCCAAAAATTCGAAGTTAATTTCAACCAAAATTACTCAAATGCATCTCCTTTATCAAAAAAACCTAACATAATTCAGAAAAATCGAAGTTGGTTTCAACAAAATTTTTTAAAATTTGACAAAAATCTGTACAAAAATGCAAAAATTCGAAGTTATTTTCAACTAAAATTACTCAAATGCAGCTCCTCTATCAAAAAAACTTTACATAATCCAGAAAAAAAGAAGTTGGTTTCAACAAAATTTTTTAAAATTTGAGAAAAATCTGTACAAAAATCCAAAAATTCGAAGTTAATTTCAACTAGAATTAATCAAATGCAGCTCCTCTATCAAAAAAACCTAACATAATCCAGAAAAATCGAAGTTGGGTTCAACAAAATTTTATAAAATTTAACAAAAATCTGCACAAAAATCCAAAAATTCGAAGTTAATTTCAACTAAAATTACTCAAATGCAGCTCCTCTATCAAAAAAAACCTAACATTATCCAAAAAAATCGAAGTAGGTTTAAACAAAATTTTTTAAAATTTGATAAAAATCTGTACAAAAATCCAAAAATTCGAAGTTAATTTCAACTAAAATTACTCAAATGCAGCTCCTCTATCAAAAAAACCTAACATATTCCAGAAAAATCGATGTTGGTTTCAACAAAATTTTTTAAAATTTGACAAAAATCTGTACAAAAATCCAAAAATTCGAAGTTATTTTCAACTAAAATTACTCAAATGCAGCTCCTCTATCAAAAAAACTTCACATAATCCAGAAAAAAAGAAGTTGGTTTCAACAAAATTTTTTAAAATTTGACAAAAATCTGTACAAAAATCCAAAAGTTCGAAGTTATTTTCAACTAAAATTACTCAAATGCAGCCCCTCTATCAAAAAAACCTAACATAATCCAGAAAAATCGAAGTTGGGTTCAATAAAATTTTTTAAAATTTGACAAAAATTGAACAAAAATCCAAAAATTCGAAGATAATTTCGACTAGAATTACTCAAATGCAGCTCCTCTATCAAAAAAACCTAACATAATCCAGAAAAATCGAAGTTGGTTTCAACAAAATTTTTTAAAATTTGACAAAAATCTGTACAAAAATCCAAAAATTCGAAGTTAATTACAACTAAAATTACTCAAATGCAGCTCCTCTATCCAAAAAACCTAACATAATCCAGAAAAATCGAAGTTGGTTTCAACAAAATATTTTAAAATTTTACAAAAATCTGTACAAAAATCCAAAAATTCGAAGTTAATTTCAACCAAAATTACTCAAATGCATCTCCTTTATCAAAAAAACCTAACATAATTCAGAAAAATCGAAGTTGGTTTCAACAAAATTTTTTAAAATTTGACAAAAATCTGTACAAAAATCCAAAAATTCGAAGTTATTTTCAACTAAAATTACTCAAATGCAGCTCCTCTATCAAAAAAACTTTACATAATCCAGAAAAAAAGAAGTTGGTTTCAACAAAATTTTTTAAAATTTGAGAAAAATCTGTACAAAAATCCAAAAATTCGAAGTTAATTACAACTAAAATTACTCAAATGCAGCTCCTCTATCCAAAAAACCTAATATAATCCAGAAAAATCGAAGTTGGTTTCAACAAAATTTTTTAAAATTTGACAAAAATCTGTACAAAAATCCAAAAAATCGAAGTTAATTTCAACTAGAATTACTCAAATGCAGCTCGTCTATCAAAAAAACCTAACATAATCCAGAAAAATCGAAGTTGGGTTCAACAAATTTTATAAAATTTGACAAACATCTGCACAAAAATCCAAAAATTCGAAGTTAATTACAACTAAAATTACTCAAATGCAGCTCCTCTATCCAAAAAACCTAACATAATCCAGAAAAATCGAAGTTGGTTTCAACAAAATTTTTTATAATTTGAAAAAAATCTGTACAAACATCCAAAAATTCGAAGTTAATTTCAACTAAAATTACTCAAATGCAGCTCCTCTATCAAAAAAACCTAACATAATCCAGAAAAATCGAAGTTGATTTCAACAAAATTTTATAAAATTTGACAAAAATCTGTACAAAAATCCAAAAATTCGAAGATAATTTCAACTAAAATTACTCAAATGCAGCTCCTCTATCCAAAAAACCTAACATAATCCAGAAAAATCGAAGTTGGTCTCAACAAAATTTTTTAAAATTTGACAAATATCTATACAAAAATCCAAAAATTCGAAGTTAATTTCAACTAAAATTACTCAAATGCAGCTCCTCTATCAAAAAACCTAACATAATCCAGAAAAATCGAAGTTGGTTTCAACAAAATTTTTTAAAATTTGACAAAAATCTGTACAAAAATCCAAAAATTCGAAGTTAATTTCAACTAGAATTACTCAAATGCAGCTCCTCCATCAAAAAAACCTAACATAATCCAGAAAAATCGAAGTTGGGTTCAACAATATTTTATAAAATTTGACAAAAATCTGTACAAAAATCCAAAAATTCGAAGATAATTTCAACTAAAATTACTCAAATGCAGCTCCTCTATCCAAAAAACCTAACATAATCCAGAAAGATCTAAGTTGGTTTCAACAAAATAATTTAAAATTTGACAAATATCTGTACAAAAATCCAAAAATTCGAAGATAATTTCAACTAGAATTACACAAATGCAGCTCCTCTATCCAAAAAACTTAACATAATCCAGAAAAATCGAAGTTGGTTTCAACAAAATTTTTTATAATTTGAAAAAAATCTGTACAAACATCCAAAAATTCGAAGTTAATTTCAACTAAAATTACTCAAATGCAGCTCCTCTATCAAAAAAACCTAACATAATCCAGAAAAATCGAAGTTGGTTTCAACAAAATAATTTAAAATTTGACAAAAATCTGTACAAACATCCAAAAATTCGAAGTTAATTTCAACTAGAATTACTCAAATGCAGCTCCTCTATCAAAAAAAACCTAACATAATCCAGAAAAATCGAAATTGGGTTCAACAAAATTTTATAAAATTTGACAAAAATCTGTACAAAAATCCAAAAATTCGAAGTTAATTTCAACTAAAATTACTCAAATGCAGCTCCTCTATCAAAAAAACCTAACATATTCCAGAAAAATCGAAGTTGGTTTCAACAAAATTTTTTAAAATTTCACAAAAATCTGTACAAAAATCCAAAAATTCGAAGTTAATTTCAACTAGAATTACTCAAATGCAGCTCCTCTATCAAAAAGCCTAACGTAATCCAGAGTAATCGAAGTTGGTTTCAACAAAATTTTTTAAAATTTGACAAAAATCTGTACAAAAATCCAAAAATTCGAAGTTATTTTCAACTAAAATTACTCAAATGCAGCTCCTCTATCAAAAAAACTTTACATAATCCAGAAAAATCGAAGTTGGTTTCAACAAAATTTTTTAAAATTTGACAAAAATCTATACAAAAATCCAAAAATTCGAAGTTAATTTCAACTAGAATTACTCAAATGCAGCTCCTCTATCAAAAAAACCTAACATAATCCAGAAAAATCGAAGTTGGTTTCAACAAAATATTTTAAAATTTGACAAAAATCTGTACAAAAATCCAAAAATTCGAAGTTATTTTCAACTAAAATTACTCAAATGCAGCTCCTCTATCAAAAAAACTTTACATAATCCAGAAAAATCGAAGTTGGTTCCAAAAAAATTTTTAAAAATTTGGCAAATATCTATACAAAAATCCAAAAATTCGAAGTTAATTTCAACTAGAATTACTCAAATGCAGCTCCTCTATCAAAAAACCTAACATAATCCAGAAAAATCGAAGTTGGTTTCAACAAAATTTTTTATAATTTGAAAAAAATCTGTACAAACATCCAAAAATTCGAAGATAATTTCAACTAAAATTACTCAAATGCAGCTCCTCTATCCAAAAAACCTATCATAATCCAGAAAAATCGAAGATGGTTTCAACAAAAATTTTTAAAATTTGACAAAAATCTGTACAAAAATCCAAAAATTCGAAGTTAATTTCAACTAAAATTACTCAAATGCAGCTCCTCTATCAAAAAAACCTAACATATTCCAGAAAAATCGAAGTTGGTTTCAACAAAGTTTTTTAAAATTTCACAAAAATCTGTACAAAAATCCAAAAATTCGAAGTTAATTTCAACTAGAATTACTCAAATGCAGCTCCTCTATCAAAAAAACCTAACATAATCCAGAAAAATCGAAGTAGGTTTCAACAAAATTTTTTAAAATTTGACAAAAATCTGTACAAAAATCCAAAAATTCGAAGTTAATTTCAACTAGAATTACTCAAATGCAGCTCCGCTACCAAAAAAACCTAACGTAATCCAGAATAATCGAAGTTGGTTTCAACAAAATTTTTTAAAATTTTACAAAAATCTGTACAAAAATCCAAAATTTCGTAGTTAATTTCAACTAAAATTACTCAAATGCAGCTCCTCTATTAAAAAAACCTAACATAATCCAGAATAATCGAAGTTGGTTTCAACAAAATTTTTTAAAATTTTACAAAAATCTGTACAAAAATCCAAAAATTCGAAGTTAATTTCAACTAAAATTACTCAAATGCAGCTCCTCTATCAAAAAACCTAACATAATCCAGAAAAATCGAAGTTGGTTTCAACAAATTTTTTTAAAATTTTACAAGATTCTGTACAAAAATCCAAAAATTCGAAGTTATTTTCAACTAAAATTACTCAAATGCAGCTCCTCTATCAAAAAAACTTTACATAATCCAAAAAAATCGAAGTTGGTTTCAACAAAATTTTTTAAAATTTGACAAAAATCTGTACAAAAATCCAAAAATTCGAAGTTAATTTCAACTAAAATTACTCGAAAGCTGCTCCTCTATCAAAAAAACCTAACATAATCCTGAGAAATCGAAGTTGGTTTCAACAAAATTTTTTAAAATTTGACAGAAATCTGTACAAAAATCCAAAAATTCGAAGTTAATTTCAACTAAAATTACTCAAATGCAGCTCCTCTATCAAAAAAACCTAACATAATCCAAAAAAATCGAAGTAGGTTTAAACAAAATTTTTTAAAATTTGACAAAAATCTGTACAAAAATCCAAAAATTCGAAGTTAATTTCAACTAAAATTACTCGAAAGCTGCTCCTCTATCCAAAAAACCTAACATAATCCAGAAAAATCGAAGTTGGTTTCAACAAAATATTTTAAAATTTCACCTAAATCTGTACAAAAATCCAAAAATTCGAAGTTAATTTCAACTAAAATTACTCAAATGCAGCTCCTTTATCAAAAAAACCTAACACATTCCAGAAAAATCGAAGTTGGTTTCAACAAAATTTTTTAAAATTTGACGAAAATCTGTACAAAAATCCAAAAATTCGAAGTTATTTTCAACTAAAATTACTCAAATGCAGCTCCTCTATCAAAAAAACCTAACATAATCCAGAAAAATCGAAGTTGGTTTCAACAAAATTTTTTAAAATTTGACAAGAATCTGTACAAAAATCCAAAAATTCGAAGTTTATTTAAACTAAGATTACTGAAATGCAGCTCCTCTATAAAAAAAACCTAACATAATGCAGAGAAATCGAAGTTGGTTTCAACAAAATTTTTTAAAATTTGACAAAAATCTGTACAAGAATCCAAAAATTCGAAGTTAATTACAACTAAAATTACTCAAATGCAGCTCCTCTACCCAAAAAACCTAACATAATCCAGAAAAATCGAAGTTGGTTTCAACAAAATTTTTTAAAATTTGACAAAAATCTGTACAAAAATCCAAAAATTCGAAGTTATTTTCAACTAAAATTACTCAAATGCAGCTCCTCTATCAAAAAAACTTTACATAATCCAGAAAAATCGAAGTTGGTTTCAACAAAATTTTTTAAAATTTGACAAAAATCTATACAAAAATCCAAAAATTCGAAGTTAATTTCAACTAGAATTACTCAAATGCAGCTCCTCTATCAAAAAAACCTAACATAATCCAGAAAAATCGAAGTTGGTTTCAACAAAATATTTTAAAATTTGACAAAAATCTGTACAAAAATCCAAAAATTCGAAGTTATTTTCAACTAAAATTACTCAAATGCAGCTCCTCTATCAAAAAAACTTTACATAATCCAGAAAAATCGAAGTTGGTTCCAACAAAATTTTTTAAAATTTGGCAAATATCTATACAAAAATCCAAAAATTCGAAGTTAATTTCAACTAGAATTACTCAAATGCAGCTCCTCTATCAAAAAACCTAACATAATCCAGAAAAATCGAAGTTGGTTTCAACAAAATTTTTTATAATTTGAAAAAAATCTGTACAAACATCCAAAAATTCGAAGATAATTTCAACTAAAATTACTCAAATGCAGCTCCTCTATCCAAAAAACCTATCATAATCCAGAAAAATCGAAGATGGTTTCAACAAAAATTTTTAAAATTTGACAAAAATCTGTACAAAAATCCAAAAATTCGAAGTTAATTTCAACTAAAATTACTCAAATGCAGCTCCTCTATCAAAAAAACCTAACATATTCCAGAAAAATCGAAGTTGGTTTCAACAAAGTTTTTTAAAATTTCACAAAAATCTGTACAAAAATCCAAAAATTCGAAGTTAATTTCAACTAGAATTACTCAAATGCAGCTCCTCTATCAAAAAAACCTAACATAATCCAGAAAAATCGAAGTAGGTTTCAACAAAATTTTTTAAAATTTGACAAAAATCTGTACAAAAATCCAAAAATTCGAAGTTAATTTCAACTAGAATTACTCAAATGCAGCTCCGCTACCAAAAAAACCTAACGTAATCCAGAAAAATCGAAGTTGGTTTCAACAAAATTTTTTAAAATTTGACAAATATCTATACAAAAATCCAAAAATTCGAAGTTAATTTCAACTAAAATTACTCAACTGCAGCTCCTCTATCAAAAAACCTAACATAATCCAGAAAAATCGAAGTTGGTTTCAACAAAATTTTTTAAAATTTGACAAAAATCTGTACAAAAATCCAAAAATTCGAAGTTATTTTCAACTAAAATTACTCAAATGCAGCTCCTCTATCAAAAAAACTTTACATAATCCAGAAAAATCGAAGTTGGTTCCAACAAAATTTTTTAAAATTTGGCAAATATCTATACAAAAATCCAAAAATTCGAAGTTAATTTCAACTAGAATTACTCAAATGCAGCTCCTCTATCAAAAAACCTAACATAATCCAGAAAAATCGAAGTTGGTTTCAACAAAATTTTTTATAATTTGAAAAAAATCTGTACAAACATCCAAAAATTCGAAGATAATTTCAACTAAAATTACTCAAATGCAGCTCCTCTATCCAAAAAACCTATCATAATCCAGAAAAATCGAAGATGGTTTCAACAAAAATTTTTAAAATTTGACAAAAATCTGTACAAAAATCCAAAAATTCGAAGTTAATTTCAACTAAAATTACTCAAATGCAGCTCCTCTATCAAAAAAACCTAACATATTCCAGAAAAATCGAAGTTGGTTTCAACAAAGTTTTTTAAAATTTCACAAAAATCTGTACAAAAATCCAAAAATTCGAAGTTAATTTCAACTAGAATTACTCAAATGCAGCTCCTCTATCAAAAAAACCTAACATAATCCAGAAAAATCGAAGTAGGTTTCAACAAAATTTTTTAAAATTTGACAAAAATCTGTACAAAAATCCAAAAATTCGAAGTTAATTTCAACTAGAATTACTCAAATGCAGCTCCGCTACCAAAAAAACCTAACGTAATCCAGAATAATCGAAGTTGGTTTCAACAAAATTTTTTAAAATTTTACAAAAATCTGTACAAAAATCCAAAATTTCGTAGTTAATTTCAACTAAAATTACTCAAATGCAGCTCCTCTATCAAAAAAACCTAACATAATCCAGAATAATCGAAGTTGGTTTCAACAAATTTTTTTAAAATTTTACAAAAATCTGTACAAAAATCCAAAAATTCGAAGTTAATTTCAACTAAAATTACTCAAATGCAGCTCCTCTATCAAAAAACCTAACATAATCCAGAAAAATCGAAGTTGGTTTCAACAAATTTTTTTAAAATTTTACAAGATTCTGTACAAAAATCCAAAAATTCGAAGTTATTTTCAACTAAAATTACTCAAATGCAGCTCCTCTATCAAAAAAACTTTACATAATCCAAAAAAATCGAAGTTGGTTTCAACAAAATTTTTTAAAATTTGACAAAAATCTGTACAAAAATCCAAAAATTCGAAGTTAATTTCAACTAAAATTACTCGAAAGCTGCTCCTCTATCAAAAAAACCTAACATAATCCTGAGAAATCGAAGTTGGTTTCAACAAAATTTTTTAAAATTTGACAGAAATCTGTACAAAAATCCAAAAATTCGAAGTTAATTTCAACTAAAATTACTCAAATGCAGCTCCTCTATCAAAAAAACCTAACATAATCCAAAAAAATCGAAGTAGGTTTAAACAAAATTTTTTAAAATTTGACAAAAATCTGTACAAAAATCCAAAAATTCGAAGTTAATTTCAACTAAAATTACTCGAAAGCTGCTCCTCTATCCAAAAAACCTAACATAATCCAGAAAAATCGAAGTTGGTTTCAACAAAATATTTTAAAATTTCACCTAAATCTGTACAAAAATCCAAAAATTCGAAGTTAATTTCAACTAAAATTACTCAAATGCAGCTCCTTTATCAAAAAAACCTAACACATTCCAGAAAAATCGAAGTTGGTTTCAACAAAATTTTTTAAAATTTGACGAAAATCTGTACAAAAATCCAAAAATTCGAAGTTATTTTCAACTAAAATTACTCAAATGCAGCTCCTCTATCAAAAAAACCTAACATAATCCAGAAAAATCGAAGTTGGTTTCAACAAAATTTTTTAAAATTTGACAAGAATCTGTACAGAAATCCAAAAATTCGAAGTTTATTTAAACTAAGATTACTGAAATGCAGCTCCTCTATAAAAAAAACCTAACATAATCCAGAGAAATCGAAGTTGGTTTCAACAAAATTTTTTAAAATTTGACAAAAATCTGTACAAGAATCCAAAAATTCGAAGTTAATTACAACTAAAATTACTCAAATGCAGCTCCTCTACCCAAAAAACCTAACATAATCCAGAAAAATCGAAGTTGGTTTCAACAAAATTTTTTAAAATTTGACAAAAATCTGTAAAAAATCCAAAAATGCGAAGTTATTTTCAACTAAAATTACTCAAATGCAGCTCCTCTATCAAAAAAACCTGACATAATCCAGAAAAATCTAAGTTGGGTTCAACAAAATTTTTTAAAATTTGACAAAAATCTGTACAAAAATCCAAAAATTCGAAGATAATTTCAACTAAAATTACTCAAATGCAGCTCCTCTATCCAAAAAACCTAACATATTCCAGAGTAATCGAAGTTGGTTTCAACAAAATTTTTTAAAATTTGACAAAAATCTGTACAAAAATCCAAAAATTCGAAGTTATTTTCAACTAAAATTACTCAAATGCAGCTCCTCTATCAAAAAAACTTTACATAATCCAGAAAAATCGAAGTTGGTTTCAACAAAATTTTTTAAAATTTGACAAAAATCTATACAAAAATCCAAAAATTCGAAGTTAATTTCAACTAGAATTACTCAAATGCAGCTCCTCTATCAAAAAAACCTAACATAATCCAGAAAAATCGAAGTTGGGTTCAACAAAATTTTATAAAATTTGACAAAAATCTGTACAAAAATCAAAAAATTCGAAGTTAATTTCAACTAAAATTACTCAAATGCAGCTCCTCTATCAAAAAAACGTAACATATTCCAGAAAAATCGATGTTGGTTTCAACAAAATTTTTTAAAATTTGACAAAAATCTGTACAAAAATCCAAAAATTCGAAGTTAATTTCAACTAGAATTACTCAAATGCAGCTCCTGTACCAAAAAAACCTAACATAATCCAGAAAAATCGAAGTTGGTTTCAACAAAAATTTTTAAAATTTGAAAAAAATCTGTACAAACATCCAAAAATTCGAAGTTATTTTCAACTAAAATTACTCAAATGCAGCTCCTCTATCAAAAAAACTTTACATAATCCAGAAAAATCGAAGTTGGTTTCAACAAAATTTTTTAAAATTTGACAAAAATCTGTACAAAAATTCAAAAATTCGAAGTTAATTTCAACTAGAATTACTCAAATGCAGCTCCTCCATCAAAAAAACCTAACATAATCCAGAAAAATCGAAGTTGGGTTCAACAATATTTTATAAAATTTGACAAAAATCTGTACAAAAATCCAAAAAATCGAAGTTAATTTCAACTAAAATTACTCAAATGCAGCTCCTCTATCCAAAAAACCTAACATATTCCAGAAAAATCGAAGTTGGTTTCAACAAAATTTTTTAAAATTTGACAAAAATCTGTACAAAAATCCAAAAATTCGAAGATAATTTCAACTAAAATTACTCAAATGCAGCTCCTCTATCAAAAAAACCTAACATATTCCAGAAAAAACGAAGTTGATTTCAACAAAATTTTTTAAAATTTGACAAAAATCTGTACAAAAATTCAAAAATTCGAAGATAATTTCAACTAAAATTACTCAAATGCAGCTCCTCTATCAAAAAAACCTAACATATTCCAAAAAAATCAAAGTTGATTTCAACAAAATTTTTTAAATTTTGACAAAAATCTGAACAAAAATTCAAAAATTCGAAGATAATTTCAACTAAAATTACTCAAATGCAGCTCCTCTATCAAAAAACCTAACATATTCCAGAAAAATCGAAGTTGATTTCAACAAAACTGTTTAAAATTTGACAAAAATCTGTACAAAAATCCAAAAATTCGAAGATAATTTCAACTAAAATTACTCAAATGCAGCTCCTCTATCAAAAAAACCTAACATATTCCAGAAAAATCGAAGTTGATTTCAACAAAATTTTTTAAAATTTGACAAAAATCTGTACAAAAATCCAAAAATTCGAAGTTAATTTCAACTAAAATTACTCAAATGCAGCTCCTCTATCAAAAAAACCTAATATAATCCAGAAAAATCGAAGTTGGTTTCAACAAAATTTTTTAAAATTTGACAAAAATCTGTACAAAAATCCAAAAATTCGAAGTTAATTTCAACTAAAATTACTCAAATGCAGCCCTCTATCAAAAAAACCTAACATAATCCAGAAAAATCGAAGTTGGTTTCAACAAAATTTTTTATAATTTGAAAAAAATCTGTACAAACATCCAAAAATTCGAAGTTAATTTCAACTAAAATTACTCAAATGCAGCTCCTCTATCCAAAAAACCTAACATAATACAGAAAAAACGAAGTTGATTTCAACAAAATTTTTAAAATTTGACAAAAATCTGTACAAAAATTCAAAAATTCGAAGATAATTTCAACTAAAATTACTCAAATGCAGCTCCTCTATCAAAAAAACCTAACATCTTCCAGAAAAATCGAAGTTGGTTTCAACAAAATTTTTTAAAATTTGACAAAAATCTGTACAAACATCCAAAAATTCGAAGTTAATTTCAACTAAAATTACTCAAATGCATCTCCACTATCAAAAAAACCTAACATAATCCAGAAAAATCGAAGTTGGTTTCAACAAAATTTTTTAAAATTTGACAAAAATCTGTACAAAAATCCAAAAATTCGAAGTTAATTTCAACTAAAATTACTCAAATGCAGCTCCTCTATCAAAAAAACCGAACATAATCCAGAAAAATCGAAGTTGGTTTCAACAAAATATTTTAAAATTTGACAAAAATCTGTACAAAAATCCAAAAATTCGAAGATAATTTCAACTAAAATTACTCAAATGCAGCTCCTCTATCCAAAAAACCTAACATAATCCAGAAAAATCGAAGTTGGTTTCAACAAAATTTTTTAAAATTTGTCAAAAATCTGTACAAAAATCCAAAAATTCGAAGATAATTTCAACTAAAATTACTCAAATGCAGCTCCTCTATCCAAAAAACCTAACATAATCCAGAAAAATCGAAGTTGGTTTCAACAAAATTTTTTAAAATTTGACAAAAATCTGTACAAAAATCCAAAAATTCGAAGTTAATTTCAACTAAAATTACTCGAATGCAGCTCCTCTATCAAAAAAACCTAACGTATTCCAGAAAAATCGAAGTTGGTTTCAACAAAATTTTTAAAATTTTACAAAAATCTGTACAAAAATCCAAAAATTCGAAGTTAATTTCAACTAGAATTACTCAAATGCAGCTCCTCTATCAAAAAACCTAACATATTCCAGAAAAATCGAAGTTGATTTCAACAAAATTGTTTAAAATTTGAAAAAAATCTGTACAAAAATCCAAAATTTCGAAGTTAATTTCAACTAGAATTACTCAAATGCAGCTCCTCTATCAAAAAAACCTAACATAATCCAGAAAAATCGAAGTTGGGTTCAACAAAATTTTATAAAATTTGACAAAAATCTGTACAAAAATCCAAAAATTCGAAGATAATTTCAACTAAAATTACTCAAATGCAGCTCCTCTATCCAAAAAACCTAACATAATCCAGAAAAATCGAAGTTGGTTTCAGCAAAATTTTTTATGATTTGAAAAAAATCTGTACAAACATCCAAAAATTCGAAGATAATTTCAACTAAAATTACTCAAATGCAGCTCCTCTATCCAAAAAACCTAACATAATCCAGAAAAATCGAAGTTGGTTTCAGCAAAATTTTTTATGATTTGAAAAAAATCTGTACAAACATCCAAAAATTCGAAGTTAATTTCAACTAAAATTACTCAAATGCACCTCCTCTATCAAAAAAAACTTTACATAATCCAGAAAAATCGAAGTTGGTTTCAACAAAATTTTTTAAAATTTGACAAAAATCTATACAAAAATCCAAAAATTCGAAGTTAATTTCAACTAGAATTACTCAAATGCAGCTCGTCTATCAAAAAAACCTAACATAATCCAGAAAAATCGAAGTTGGGTTCAACAAAATTTTATAAAATTTGAGAAAAATCTGTACAAAAATCCAAAAATTCGAAGATAATTTCAACTAAAATTACTCAAATGCAGCTCCTCTATCCAAAAAACCTAACATAATCCAGAAAAATCGAAGTTGGTTTCAACAAAATTTTTTAAAATTTGTCAAAAATCTGTACAAAAATCCAAAAATTCGAAGATAATTTCAACTAAAATTACTCAAATGCAGCTCCTCTATCCAAAAAACCTAACATAATCCAGAAAAATCGAAGTTGGTTTCAACAAAATTTTTTAAAATTTGACAAAAATCTGTACAAAAATCCAAAAATTCGAAGTTAATTTCAACTAAAATTACTCAAATGCAGCTCCTCTATCAAGAAAACCTAACGTAATCCAGAGTAATCGAAGTTGGTTTCAACAAAATTTTTTAAAATTTGACAAAAATATGTACAAAAATCCAAAAATTCGAAGTTAATTTCAACTAAAATTACTCAAATGCAGCTCCTCTATCAAAAAAACCTAACGTAATCCAGAGTAATCGAAGTTGGTTTCAACAAAATTTTTTAAAATTTGACAAAAATCTGTACAAAAATCCAAAAATTCGAAGTTAATTTCAACTAGAATTACTCAAATGCAGCTCCTCTATCATAAAAACCTAACATAATCCAGAAAAATCGAAGTTGGGTTCAACAAAATTTTATAAAATTTGACAAAAATCTGTACAAAAATCAAAAAATTCGAAGACAATTTCAACTAAAATTACTCAAATGCAGGTCCTCTATCCAAAAAACCTAACATAATCCAGAAAAATCGAAGTTGGTTTCAACAAAATTTTTTAAAATTTGACAAAAATCTGTACAAAAATCCAAAAATTCGAAGATAATTTCAACTAAAATTACTCAAATGCAGCTCCTCTATCCAAAAAACCTAACATATTCCAGAAAAATCGAAGTTGGTTTCAACAAAATTTTTTAAAATTTGACAAAAATCTGTACAAAAATCCAACAATTCGAAGTTAATTTCAACTAAAATTACTCAAATGCAGCTCCTCTATCCAAAAAACCTAACATAATCCAGAAAAATCGAAGTTGGTTTCAACAAAATTTTTTATAATTTGAAAAAAATCTGTACAAAAATCCAAAAATTCGAAGTTAATTTCAACTAAAATTACTCAAATGCAGCTCCTCTATCAAGAAAACCTAACGTAATCCAGAGTAATCGAAGTTGGTTTCAACAAAGTTTTTTATAATTTGAAAAAAATCTGTACAAACATCCAAAAATTCGAAGTTAATTTCAACTAAAATTACTGAAATGCAGCTCCTCTATCAAAAAAACCTAACATAATCCAGAAAAATCGAAGTTGGTTTCAACAAAATATTTTAAAATTTGACAAAAATCTGTACAAAAATCCAAAAATTCGAAGTTAATTTCAACTAGAATTACTCAAATGCAGCTCGTCTATCAAAAAAACCTAACATAATCCAGAAAAATCGAAGTTGGGTTCAACAAAATTTTATAAAATTTGAGAAAAATCTGTACAAAAATCCAAAAATTCGAAGATAATTTCAACTAAAATTACTCAAATGCAGCTCCTCTATCCAAAAAACCTAACATAATCCAGAAAAATCGAAGTTGGTTTCAACAAAATTTTTTAAAATTTGACAAAAATCTGTACAAAAATCCAAAAATTCGAAGATAATTTCAACTAAAATTACTCAAATGCAGCTCCTCTATCCAAAAAACCTAACATAATCCAGAAAAATCGAAGTTGGTTTCAACAAAATTTTTTAAAATTTGACAAAAATCTGTACAAAAATCCAAAAATTCGAAGTTAATTTCAACTAAAATTACTCAAATGCAGCTCCTCTATCAAGAAAACCTAACGTAATCCAGAGTAATCGAAGTTGGTTTCAACAAAATTTTTTAAAATTTGACAAAAATCTGTACAAAAATCCAAAAATTCGAAGTTAATTTCAACTAGAATTACTCAAATGCAGCTCGTCTATCAAAAAAACCTAACATAATCCAGAAAAATCGAAGTTGGGTTCAACAAAATTTTATAAAATTTGAGAAAAATCTGTACAAAAATCCAAAAATTCGAAGATAATTTCAACTAAAATTACTCAAATGCAGCTCCTCTATCCAAAAAACCTAACATAATCCAGAAAAATCGAAGTTGGTTTCAACAAAATTTTTTAAAATTTGACAAAAATCTGTACAAAAATCCAAAAATTCGAAGATAATTTCAACTAAAATTACTCAAATGCAGCTCCTCTATCCAAAAAACCTAACATAATCCAGAAAAATCGAAGTTGGTTTCAACAAAATTTTTTAAAATTTGACAAAAATCTGTACAAAAATCCAAAAATTCGAAGTTAATTTCAACTAAAATTACTCAAATGCAGCTCCTCTATCAAGAAAACCTAACGTAATCCAGAGTAATCGAAGTTGGTTTCAACAAAAATTTTTAAAATTTGACAAAAATCTGTACAAAAATCAAAAAATTCGAAGTTAATTTCGACTAGAATTACTCAAATGCAGCTCCTCTATCAAAAAACCTAACATAATCCAGAAAAATGGAAGTTGGTTTCAACAAAATTTTTTAAATTTGACAAAAATCTGTACAAAAATCCAAAAATTCGAAGTTAATTTCAACTAAAATTACTCAAATGCAGCTCCTCTATCAAAAAAACCTAACGTAATCCAGAGTAATCGAAGTTGGTTTCAACAAAATTTTTTAAAATTTGACAAAAATCTGTACAAAAATCCAAAAATTCGAAGTTAATTTCACCTAGAATTACTCAAATGCAGCTCCTCTATCATAAAAACCTAACATAATCCAGAAAAATCGAAGTTGGGTTCAACAAAATTTTATAAAATTTGACAAAAATCTGTACAAAAATCAAAAAATTCGAAGACAATTTCAACTAAAATTACTCAAATGCAGCTCCTCTATCCAAAAAACCTAACATAATCCAGAAAAATCGAAGTTGGTTTCAACAAAATTTTTTAAAATTTGACAAAAATCTGTACAAAAATCCAAAAATTCGAAGATAATTTCAACTAAAATTACTCAAATGCAGCTCCTCTATCCAAAAAACCTAACATATTCCAGAAAAATCGAAGTTGGTTTCAACAAAATTTTTTAAAATTTGACAAAAATCTGTACAAAAATCCAAAAATTCGAAGTTAATTTCAACTAGAATTACTCAAATGCAGCTCCTCTATCAAAAAGCCTAACGTAATCCAGAGTAATCGAAGTTGGTTTCAACAAAATTTTTTAAAATTTGACAAAAATCTGTACAAAAATCCAAAAATTCGAAGTTATTTTCAACTAAAATTACTCAAATGCATCTCCTCTATCAAAAAAACCTAACGTAATCCAGAGTAATCGAAGTTGGTTTCAACAAAATTTTTTAAAATTTGACAAAAATCTGTACAAAAATCCAAAAATTCGAAGTTACTTTCAACTAAAATTACTCAAATGCAGCGACGCTACCAAAAAAACCTAACATAATCCAGAAAAATCGAAGTTGGTTTCAACAAAATTTTTTAAAATTTGACAAAAATCTGTACAAAAATCCAAAAAATCGAAGATAATTTCAACTAAAATTACTCAAATGCAGCTCCTCTATCCAAAAAACCTAACATAATCCAGAAAAATCGAAGTTGGTTTCAACAAAATTTTTTAAAATTTGACAAAAATCTGTACAAAAATCCAAAAATTCGAAGTTAATTTCAACTAAAATTACTCAAATGCAGCTCCTCTATCCAAAAAACCTAACATAATCCAGAAAAATCGAAGTTGGTTTCGACAAAATTTTTTAAAATTTGACAAAAATCTGTACAAAAATCCAAAAATTCGAAATTATTTTCAACTAAAATTACTCAAATGCAGCTCCTCTACCAAAAAAAACTTTACATAATCCAGAAAAATCGAAGTTGGTTTCAACAAAATTTTTTAAAATTTGACAAAAATCTATACAAAAATCCAAACATCGAAGTTAATTTCAACTAGAATTACTCAAATGCAGCTCCTCTATCAAAAAAACCTAACATAATCCAGAAAAATCGAAGTTGGTTTCAACAAAATTTTTTTAAATTTGACAAATATCTGTACAAAAATCCAAAAATTCGAAGTTATTTTCAACTAAAATTACTCAAATGCAGCTCCTCTATCAAAAAAACTTTACATAATCCAGAAAAATCGAAGTTGGTTTCAACAAAATTTTTTAAAATTTGACAAAAATCTGTACAAAAATCCAAAAATTCGAAGATAATTTCAACTAAAATTACTCAAATGCAGCTCCTCTATCCAAAAAACCTAACATAATCCAGAAAAATCGAAGTTGGTTTCAACAAAATTTTTTAAAATTTGACAAAAATCTGTACAAAAATCCAAAAATTCGAAGTTAATTTCAACTAAAATTACTCAAATGCAGCTCCTCTATCCAAAAAACCTAACATAATCCAGAAAAATCGAAGTTGGTTTCGACAAAATTTTTTAAAATTTGACAAAAATCTGTACAAAAATCCAAAAATTCGAAATTATTTTCAACTAAAATTACTCAAATGCAGCTCCTCTATCAAAAAAAACTTTACATAATCCAGAAAAATCGAAGTTGGTTTCAACAAAATTTTTTAAAATTTGACAAAAATCTATACAAAAATCCAAAAATTCGAAGTTAATTTCAACAAGAATTACTCAAATGCAGCTCCCCTATCAAAAAACCTAACATAATCCAGAAAAATCGAAGTTGGTTTCAACAAAATTTTTTTAAATTTGACAAATATCTGTACAAAAATCCAAAAATTCGAAGTTATTTTCAACTAAAATTACTCAAATGCAGCTCCTCTATCAAAAAAACTTTACATAATCCAGAAAAAACGAAGTTGGTTTCAACAAAATTTTTTAAAATTTGACAAAAATCTGTACAAAAATCCAAAAATTCGAAGGTAGTTTCAAATAGAATTACTCAAATGCAGCTCCTCTATCAAAAAAACCTAACATAATCCAGAAAAATCGAAGTTGGGTTCAACAAATTTTATAAAATTTGACAAAAATCTGCACAAAAATCCAAAAATTCGAAGTTAATTTCAACCAAAATTACTCAAATGCAGCTCCTCTATCAAAAAAACCTAACGTAATCCAGAGTAATCGAAGTTGGTTTCAACAAAATTTTTTAAAATTTGACAAAAATCTGTACAAAAATCCAAAAATTCGAAGATAATTTCAACTAAAATTACTTAAAAGCAGCTCCTCTATCCAAAAAACCTAACATAATCCAGAAAAATCGAAGTTGGTTTCAACAAAATTTTTTAAAATTTGACAAAAATCTGTACAAAAATCCAAAAATTCGAAGATAATTTCAACTAAAATTACTCAAATGCAGCTCCTCTATCCAAAAAACCTAACATAATCCAGAAAAATCGAAGTTGGTTTCAACAAAATTTTTTAAAATTTGAAAAAATCTGTACAAAAATCCAAAAATTCGAAGTTAATTTCAAGTAAAATTACTCAAATGCAGCTCCTCTATAAAAAAAACCTAACATATTCCAGAAAAATCGAAGTTGGTTTCAACAAAATTTTTTAAAATTTGACAAAAATCTGTACAAAAATCCAAAAATTCGAAGTTAATTTCAACTAGAATTACTCAAATGCAGCTCCTCTATCAAAAAACCTAACATATTCCAGAAAAATCGAAGTTGGTTTCAACAAAATTGTTTAAAATTTGACAAAAATCTGTACAAAAATCCAAAAATTCGAAGATAATTTCAACTAAAATTACTCAAATGCAGCTACGCTACCAAAAAGCCTAACGTAATCCAGAGTAATCGAAGTTGGTTTCAACAAAATTTTTTAAAATTTGACAAAAATCTGAACAAAAATTCAAAAATTCGAAGATAATTTCAACTAAAATTACTCAAATGCAGCTCCTCTATCAAAAAAACCTAACATATTCCAGAAAAATCGAAGTTGATTTCAACAAAATTTTTTAAAATTTGTCAAAAATCTGTACAAAAATCCCAAAATTCGAAGTTAATTTCAACTAAAATTACTCAAATGCAGCTCCTCTATCCAAAAAACCTAACATAATCCAGAAAAATCGAAGTTGGTTTCAACAAAATTTTTTAAAATTTGACAAAAATCTGTACAAAAATCCAAAAAATCGAAGTTAATTTCAACTAGAATTACTCAAATGCAGCTCGTCTATCAAAAAAACCTAACATAATCCAGAAAAATCGAAATAGGCTTCAACAAAATTTTTTAAAATTTGAGAAAAATCTGTTCAAAAATCCAAAAATTCGAATTTAATTACAACTAAAATTACTCAAATGCAGCTCCTCTATCCAAAAAACCTAAGATAATCCAGAAAAATCGATGTTGGTTTCAACAAAATTTTTTAAAATTTTACAAAAATCTGTACAAAAATCCAAAAATTCGAAGTTATTTTCAACTAAAATTACTCAAATGCAGCTCCCCTATCCAAAAAACCTAACATAATCCAGAAAAATCGAAGTTGGGTTCAATAAAATTTTTTAAAATTTGAGAAATATCTGTTCAAAAATCCAAAAATTCGAATTTAATTACAACTAAAATTACTCAAATGCAGCTCCTCTATCCAAAAAACCTAACATAATTCAGAAAAATCGAAGTTGGGTTCCACAAAATTTTTTAAAATTTTACAAAAATCTGTACAAAAATCCAAAAATTCGAAGTTAAATTCAACTAAAATTACTCAAATGCAGCTCCTCTATCAAAAAAACCTAACATAATCCAGAAAAATCAAAGTAGGTTTAAACAAAATTTTTTAAAATTTGACAAAAATCTGTACAAAAATCCAAAAATTCGAAGTTATTTTCAACTAAAATTACTCAAATGCATCTCCACTATCAAAAAAACCTAACATAATCCAGAAAAATCGAAGTTGGGTTCAACAAAATTTTATAAAATTTGACAAAAATCTGTACAAAAATCCAAAAATTCGAAGACAATTTCAACTAAAATTACTCAAATGCAGCTCCGCTACCAAAAAGCCTAACGTAATCCAGAGTAATCGAAGTTGGTTTCAACAAAATTTTTTAAAATTTGACAAAAATCTGTACAAAAATCCAAAAATTCGAAGATAATTTCAACTAAAATTACTCAAATGCAGCTCCTCTATCAAAAAAACCTAACATATTCCAGAAAAATCGAAGTCGATTTCAACACAATTTTTTAAAATTTGACAAAAATCTGTACAAAAATCCAAAAATTCGAAGTTAATTTCAACTAAAATTACTCAAATGCAGCTCCGCTACCAAAAAGCCTAACGTAATCCAGAGTAATCGAAGTTGATTTCAACAAAATTTTTTAAAATTTGACAAAAATCTGTACAAAAATCCAAAAATTCGAAGATAATTTCAACTAAAATTACTCAAATGCAGCTCCTCTATCAAAAAAACCTAACATATTCCAGAAAAATCGAAGTCGATTTCAACAAAATTTTTTAAAATTTGACAAAAATCTGTACAAAAATCCAAAAATTCGAAGTTAATTTCAACTAAAATTACTCAAATGCAGCTCCGCTACCAAAAAGCCTAACGTAATCCAGAGTAATCGAAGTTGGTTTCAACAAAATTTTTTAAAATTTGACAAAAATCTGTACAAAAATCCAAAAATTCGAAGTTATTTTCAACTAAAATTACTCAAATGCAGCTCCTCTATCAAAAAAACTTTACATAATCCAGAAAAATCGAAGTTGGTTTCAACAAAATTTTTTAAAATTTGGCAAATATCTATACAAAAATCCAAAAATTCGAAGTTAATTTCAACTAGAATTACTCAAATGCAGCTCCTCTATCCAAAAAACCTAACATAATCCAGAAAAATCGAAGTTGGTTTCAGCAAAATTTTTTATGATTTGAAAAAAATCTGTACAAACATCCAAAAATTCGAAGATAATTTCAACTAAAATTACTCAAATGCAGCTCCTCTATCCAAAAAACCTAACATAATCCAGAAAAATCGAAGTTGGTTTCAGCAAAATTTTTTATGATTTGAAAAAAATCTGTACAAACATCCAAAAATTCGAAGTTAATTTCAACTAAAATTACTCAAATGCACCTCCTCTATCAAAAAAAACTTTACATAATCCAGAAAAATCGAAGATGGTTTCAACAAAATTTTTTAAAATTTGACAAAAATCTATACAAAAATCCAAAAATTCGAAGTTAATTTCAACTAGAATTACTCAAATGCAGCTCGTCTATCAAAAAAACCTAACATAATCCAGAAAAATCGAAGTTGGGTTCAACAAAATTTTATAAAATTTGAGAAAAATCTGTACAAAAATCCAAAAATTCGAAGATAATTTCAACTAAAATTACTCAAATGCAGCTCCTCTATCCAAAAAACCTAACATAATCCAGAAAAATCGAAGTTGGTTTCAACAAAATTTTTTAAAATTTGTCAAAAATCTGTACAAAAATCCAAAAATTCGAAGATAATTTCAACTAAAATTACTCAAATGCAGCTCCTCTATCCAAAAAACCTAACATAATCCAGAAAAATCGAAGTTGGTTTCAACAAAATTTTTTAAAATTTGACAAAAATCTGTACAAAAATCCAAAAATTCGAAGTTAATTTCAACTAAAATTACTCAAATGCAGCTCCTCTATCAAGAAAACCTAACGTAATCCAGAGTAATCGAAGTTGGTTTCAACAAAATTTTTTAAAATTTGACAAAAATATGTACAAAAATCCAAAAATTCGAAGTTAATTTCAACTAAAATTACTCAAATGCAGCTCCTCTATCAAAAAAACCTAACGTAATCCAGAGTAATCGAAGTTGGTTTCAACAAAATTTTTTAAAATTTGACAAAAATCTGTACAAAAATCCAAAAATTCGAAGTTAATTTCAACTAGAATTACTCAAATGCAGCTCCTCTATCATAAAAACCTAACATAATCCAGAAAAATCGAAGTTGGGTTCAACAAAATTTTATAAAATTTGACAAAAATCTGTACAAAAATCAAAAAATTCGAAGACAATTTCAACTAAAATTACTCAAATGCAGGTCCTCTATCCAAAAAACCTAACATAATCCAGAAAAATCGAAGTTGGTTTCAACAAAATTTTTTAAAATTTGACAAAAATCTGTACAAAAATCCAAAAATTCGAAGATAATTTCAACTAAAATTACTCAAATGCAGCTCCTCTATCCAAAAAACCTAACATATTCCAGAAAAATCGAAGTTGGTTTCAACAAAATTTGTTAAAATTTGACAAAAATCTGTACAAAAATCCAACAATTCGAAGTTAATTTCAACTAAAATTACTCAAATGCAGCTCCTCTATCCAAAAAACCTAACATAATCCAGAAAAATCGAAGTTGGTTTCAACAAAATTTTTTATAATTTGAAAAAAATCTGTACAAAAATCCAAAAATTCGAAGTTAATTTCAACTAAAATTACTCAAATGCAGCTCCTCTATCAAGAAAACCTAACGTAATCCAGAGTAATCGAAGTTGGTTTCAACAAAGTTTTTTATAATTTGAAAAAAATCTGTACAAACATCCAAAAATTCGAAGTTAATTTCAACTAAAATTACTGAAATGCAGCTCCTCTATCAAAAAAACCTAACATAATCCAGAAAAATCGAAGTTGGTTTCAACAAAATATTTTAAAATTTGACAAAAATCTGTACAAAAATCCAAAAATTCGAAGTTAATTTCAACTAGAATTACTCAAATGCAGCTCGTCTATCAAAAAAACCTAACATAATCCAGAAAAATCGAAGTTGGGTTCAATAAAATTTTTTAAAATTTGAGAAATATCTGTTCAAAAATCCAAAAATTCGAATTTAATTACAACTAAAATTACTCAAATGCAGCTCCTCTATCCAAAAAACCTAACATAATTCAGAAAAATCGAAGTTGGGTTCCACAAAATTTTTTAAAATTTTACAAAAATCTGTACAAAAATCCAAAAATTCGAAGTTAAATTCAACTAAAATTACTCAAATGCAGCTCCTCTATCAAAAAAACCTAACATAATCCAGAAAAATCAAAGTAGGTTTAAACAAAATTTTTTAAAATTTGACAAAAATCTGTACAAAAATCCAAAAATTCGAAGTTATTTTCAACTAAAATTACTCAAATGCATCTCCACTATCAAAAAAACCTAACATAATCCAGAAAAATCGAAGTTGGGTTCAACAAAATTTTATAAAATTTGACAAAAATCTGTACAAAAATCCAAAAATTCGAAGACAATTTCAACTAAAATTACTCAAATGCAGCTCCGCTACCAAAAAGCCTAACGTAATCCAGAGTAATCGAAGTTGGTTTCAACAAAATTTTTTAAAATTTGACAAAAATCTGTACAAAAATCCAAAAATTCGAAGATAATTTCGACTAAAATTACTCAAATGCAGCTCCTCTATCAAAAAAACCTAACATATTCCAGAAAAATCGAAGTCGATTTCAACAAAAATTTTTAAAATTTGACAAAAATCTGTACAAAAATCCAAAAATTCGAAGTTAATTTCAACTACAATTACTCAAATGCAGCTCCGCTACCAAAAAGCCTAACGTAATCCAGAGTAATCGAAGTTGATTTCAACAAAATTTTTTAAAATTTGACAAAAATCTGTACAAAAATCCAAAAATTCGAAGATAATTTCAACTAAAATTACTCAAATGCAGCTCCTCTATCAAAAAAACCTAACATATTCCAGAAAAATCGAAGTCGATTTCAACAAAATTTTTTAAAATTTGACAAAAATCTGTACAAAAATCCAAAAATTCGAAGTTAATTTCAACTAAAATTACTCAAATGCAGCTCCGCTACCAAAAAGCCTAACGTAATCCAGAGTAATCGAAGTTGGTTTCAACAAAATTTTTTAAAATTTGACAAAAATCTGTACAAAAATCCAAAAATTCGAAGTTATTTTCAACTAAAATTACTCAAATGCAGCTCCTCTATCAAAAAAACTTTACATAATCCAGAAAAATCGAAGTTGGTTTCAACAAAATTTTTTAAAATTTGGCAAATATCTATACAAAAATCCAAAAATTCGAAGTTAATTTCAACTAGAATTACTCAAATGCAGCTCCTCTATCCAAAAAACCTAACATAATCCAGAAAAATCGAAGTTGGTTTCAGCAAAATTTTTTATGATTTGAAAAAAATCTGTACAAACATCCAAAAATTCGAAGATAATTTCAACTAAAATTACTCAAATGCAGCTCCTCTATCCAAAAAACCTAACATAATCCAGAAAAATCGAAGTTGGTTTCAGCAAAATTTTTTATGATTTGAAAAAAATCTGTACAAACATCCAAAAATTCGAAGTTAATTTCAACTAAAATTACTCAAATGCACCTCCTCTATCAAAAAAAACTTTACATAATCCAGAAAAATCGAAGATGGTTTCAACAAAATTTTTTAAAATTTGACAAAAATCTATACAAAAATCCAAAAATTCGAAGTTAATTTCAACTAGAATTACTCAAATGCAGCTCGTCTATCAAAAAAACCTAACATAATCCAGAAAAATCGAAGTTGGGTTCAACAAAATTTTATAAAATTTGAGAAAAATCTGTACAAAAATCCAAAAATTCGAAGATAATTTCAACTAAAATTACTCAAATGCAGCTCCTCTATCCAAAAAACCTAACATAATCCAGAAAAATCGAAGTTGGTTTCAACAAAATTTTTTAAAATTTGTCAAAAATCTGTACAAAAATCCAAAAATTCGAAGATAATTTCAACTAAAATTACTCAAATGCAGCTCCTCTATCCAAAAAACCTAACATAATCCAGAAAAATCGAAGTTGGTTTCAACAAAATTTTTTAAAATTTGACAAAAATCTGTACAAAAATCCAAAAATTCGAAGTTAATTTCAACTAAAATTACTCAAATGCAGCTCCTCTATCAAGAAAACCTAACGTAATCCAGAGTAATCGAAGTTGGTTTCAACAAAATTTTTTAAAATTTGACAAAAATATGTACAAAAATCCAAAAATTCGAAGTTAATTTCAACTAAAATTACTCAAATGCAGCTCCTCTATCAAAAAAACCTAACGTAATCCAGAGTAATCGAAGTTGGTTTCAACAAAATTTTTTAAAATTTGACAAAAATCTGTACAAAAATCCAAAAATTCGAAGTTAATTTCAACTAGAATTACTCAAATGCAGCTCCTCTATCATAAAAACCTAACATAATCCAGAAAAATCGAAGTTGGGTTCAACAAAATTTTATAAAATTTGACAAAAATCTGTACAAAAATCAAAAAATTCGAAGACAATTTCAACTAAAATTACTCAAATGCAGGTCCTCTATCCAAAAAACCTAACATAATCCAGAAAAATCGAAGTTGGTTTCAACAAAATTTTTTAAAATTTGACAAAAATCTGTACAAAAATCCAAAAATTCGAAGATAATTTCAACTAAAATTACTCAAATGCAGCTCCTCTATCCAAAAAACCTAACATATTCCAGAAAAATCGAAGTTGGTTTCAACAAAATTTTTTAAAATTTGACAAAAATCTGTACAAAAATCCAACAATTCGAAGTTAATTTCAACTAAAATTACTCAAATGCAGCTCCTCTATCCAAAAAACCTAACATAATCCAGAAAAATCGAAGTTGGTTTCAACAAAATTTTTTATAATTTGAAAAAAATCTGTACAAAAATCCAAAAATTCGAAGTTAATTTCAACTAAAATTACTCAAATGCAGCTCCTCTATCAAGAAAACCTAACGTAATCCAGAGTAATCGAAGTTGGTTTCAACAAAGTTTTTTATAATTTGAAAAAAATCTGTACAAACATCCAAAAATTCGAAGTTAATTTCAACTAAAATTACTGAAATGCAGCTCCTCTATCAAAAAAACCTAACATAATCCAGAAAAATCGAAGTTGGTTTCAACAAAATATTTTAAAATTTGACAAAAATCTGTACAAAAATCCAAAAATTCGAAGTTAATTTCAACTAGAATTACTCAAATGCAGCTCGTCTATCAAAAAAACCTAACATAATCCAGAAAAATCGAAGTTGGGTTCAACAAAATTTTATAAAATTTGAGAAAAATCTGTACAAAAATCCAAAAATTCGAAGATAATTTCAACTAAAATTACTCAAATGCAGCTCCTCTATCCAAAAAACCTAACATAATCCAGAAAAATCGAAGTTGGTTTCAACAAAATTTTTTAAAATTTGACAAAAATCTGTACAAAAATCCAAAAATTCGAAGATAATTTCAACTAAAATTACTCAAATGCAGCTCCTCTATCCAAAAAACCTAACATAATCCAGAAAAATCGAAGTTGGTTTCAACAAAATTTTTTAAAATTTGACCAAAATCTGTACAAACATCCAAAAATTCGAAGTTAATTTCAACTAAAATTACTCAAATGCACCTCCTCTATCAAAAAAAACTTTACATAATCCAGAAAAATCGAAGATGGTTTCAACAAAATTTTTTAAAATTTGACAAAAATCTGTACAAAAATCCAAAAATTCGAAGTTAATTTCACCTAGAATTACTCAAATGCAGCTCCTCTATCATAAAAACCTAACATAATCCAGAAAAATCGAAGTTGGGTTCAACAAAATTTTATAAAATTTGACAAAAATCTGTACAAAAATCAAAAAATTCGAAGACAATTTCAACTAAAATTACTCAAATGCAGCTCCTCTATCCAAAAAACCTAACATAATCCAGAAAAATCGAAGTTGGTTTCAACAAAATTTTTTAAAATTTGACAAAAATCTGTACAAAAATCCAAAAATTCGAAGATAATTTCAACTAAAATTACTCAAATGCAGCTCCTCTATCCAAAAAACCTAACATATTCCAGAAAAATCGAAGTTGGTTTCAACAAAATTTTTTAAAATTTGACAAAAATCTGTACAAAAATCCAAAAATTCGAAGTTAATTTCAACTAGAATTACTCAAATGCAGCTCCTCTATCAAAAAGCCTAACGTAATCCAGAGTAATCGAAGTTGGTTTCAACAAAATTTTTTAAAATTTGACAAAAATCTGTACAAAAATCCAAAAATTCGAAGTTATTTTCAACTAAAATTACTCAAATGCATCTCCTCTATCAAAAAAACCTAACGTAATCCAGAGTAATCGAAGTTGGTTTCAACAAAATTTTTTAAAATTTGACAAAAATCTGTACAAAAATCCAAAAGTTCGAAGTTACTTTCAACTAAAATTACTCAAATGCAGCGACGCTACCAAAAAAACCTAACATAATCCAGAAAAATCGAAGTTGGTTTCAACAAAATTTTTTAAAATTTGACAAAAATCTGTACAAAAATCCAAAAAATCGAAGATAATTTCAACTAAAATTACTCAAATGCAGCTCCTCTATCCAAAAAACCTAACATAATCCAGAAAAATCGAAGTTGGTTTCAACAAAATTTTTTAAAATTTGACAAAAATCTGTACAAAAATCCAAAAATTCGAAGTTAATTTCAACTAAAATTACTCAAATGCAGCTCCTCTATCCAAAAAACCTAACATAATCCAGAAAAATCGAAGTTGGTTTCGACAAAATTTTTTAAAATTTGACAAAAATCTGTACAAAAATCCAAAAATTCGAAATTATTTTCAACTAAAATTACTCAAATGCAGCTCCTCTATCAAAAAAAACTTTACATAATCCAGAAAAATCGAAGTTGGTTTCAACAAAATTTTTTAAAATTTGACAAAAATCTATACAAAAATCCAAA
Organism: Andrena trimmerana; assembly: GCA_951215215.1. NCBI lineage: Eukaryota > Metazoa > Arthropoda > Insecta > Hymenoptera > Andrenidae > Andrena > Andrena trimmerana. Next base: position 153,988 of record CATNUO010000088.1, read on the forward strand.
CATCGAAGTTAATTTCAACTAGAATTACTCAAATGCAGCTCCTCTATCAAAAAAACCTAACATAATCCAGAAAAATCGAAGTTGGTTTCAACAAAATTTTTTTAAATTTGACAAATATCTGTACAAAAATCCAAAAATTCGAAGTTATTTTCAACTAAAATTACTCAAATGCAGCTCCTCTATCCAAAAAACCTAACATAATTCAGAAAAATCGAAGTTGGGTTCCACAAAATTTTTTAAAATTTTACAAAAATCTGTACAAAAATCCAAAAATTCGAAGTTAAATTCAACTAAAATTACTCAAATGCAGCTCCTCTATCAAAAAAACCTAACATAATCCAGAAAAATCAAAGTAGGTTTAAACAAAATTTTTTAAAATTTGACAAAAATCTGTACAAAAATCCAAAAATTCGAAGTTATTTTCAACTAAAATTACTCAAATGCATCTCCACTATCAAAAAAACCTAACATAATCCAGAAAAATCGAAGTTGGGTTCAACAAAATTTTATAAAATTTGACAAAAATCTGTACAAAAATCCAAAAATTCGAAGACAATTTCAACTAAAGTTACTCAAATGCAGCTCCGCTACCAAAAAGCCTAACGTAATCCAGAGTAATCGAAGTTGGTTTCAACAAAATTTTTTAAAATTTGACAAAAATCTGTACAAAAATCCAAAAATTCGAAGATAATTTCAACTAAAATTACTCAAATGCAGCTCCTCTATCAAAAAAACCTAACATATTCCAGAAAAATCGAAGTCGATTTCAACAAAAATTTTTAAAATTTGACAAAAATCTGTACAAAAATCCAAAAATTCGAAGTTAATTTCAACTAAAATTACTCAAATGCAGCTCCGCTACCAAAAAGCCTAACGTAATCCAGAGTAATCGAAGTTGATTTCAACAAAATTTTTTAAAATTTGACAAAAATCTGTACAAAAATCCAAAAATTCGAAGATAATTTCAACTAAAATTACTCAAATGCAGCTCCTCTATCAAAAAAACCTAACATATTCCAGAAAAATCGAAGTCGATTTCAACAAAATTTTTTAAAATTTGACAAAAATCTGTACAAAAATCCAAAAATTCGAAGTTAATTTCAACTAAAATTACTCAAATGCAGCTCCGCTACCAAAAAGCCTAACGTAATCCAGAGTAATCGAAGTTGGTTTCAACAAAATTTTTTAAAATTTGACAAAAATCTGTACAAAAATCCAAAAATTCGAAGTTATTTTCAACTAAAATTACTCAAATGCAGCTCCTCTATCAAAAAAACTTTACATAATCCAGAAAAATCGAAGTTGGTTTCAACAAAATTTTTTAAAATTTGGCAAATATCTATACAAAAATCCAAAAATTCGAAGTTAATTTCAACTAGAATTACTCAAATGCAGCTCCTCTATCCAAAAAACCTAACATAATCCAGAAAAATCGAAGTTGGTTTCAGCAAAATTTTTTATGATTTGAAAAAAATCTGTACAAACATCCAAAAATTCGAAGATAATTTCAACTAAAATTACTCAAATGCAGCTCCTCTATCCAAAAAACCTAACATAATCCAGAAAAATCGAAGTTGGTTTCAGCAAAATTTTTTATGATTTGAAAAAAATCTGTACAAACATCCAAAAATTCGAAGTTAATTTCAACTAAAATTACTCAAATGCACCTCCTCTATCAAAAAAAACTTTACATAATCCAGAAAAATCGAAGATGGTTTCAACAAAATTTTTTAAAATTTGACAAAAATCTATACAAAAATCCAAAAATTCGAAGTTAATTTCAACTAGAATTACTCAAATGCAGCTCGTCTATCAAAAAAACCTAACATAATCCAGAAAAATCGAAGTTGGGTTCAACAAAATTTTATAAAATTTGAGAAAAATCTGTACAAAAATCCAAAAATTCGAAGATAATTTCAACTAAAATTACTCAAATGCAGCTCCTCTATCCAAAAAACCTAACATAATCCAGAAAAATCGAAGTTGGTTTCAACAAAATTTTTTAAAATTTGTCAAAAATCTGTACAAAAATCCAAAAATTCGAAGATAATTTCAACTAAAATTACTCAAATGCAGCTCCTCTATCCAAAAAACCTAACATAATCCAGAAAAATCGAAGTTGGTTTCAACAAAATTTTTTAAAATTTGACAAAAATCTGTACAAAAATCCAAAAATTCGAAGTTAATTTCAACTAAAATTACTCAAATGCAGCTCCTCTATCAAGAAAACCTAACGTAATCCAGAGTAATCGAAGTTGGTTTCAACAAAATTTTTTAAAATTTGACAAAAATATGTACAAAAATCCAAAAATTCGAAGTTAATTTCAACTAAAATTACTCAAATGCAGCTCCTCTATCAAAAAAACCTAACGTAATCCAGAGTAATCGAAGTTGGTTTCAACAAAATTTTTTAAAATTTGACAAAAATCTGTACAAAAATCCAAAAATTCGAAGTTAATTTCAACTAGAATTACTCAAATGCAGCTCCTCTATCATAAAAACCTAACATAATCCAGAAAAATCGAAGTTGGGTTCAACAAAATTTTATAAAATTTGACAAAAATCTGTACAAAAATCAAAAAATTCGAAGACAATTTCAACTAAAATTACTCAAATGCAGGTCCTCTATCCAAAAAACCTAACATAATCCAGAAAAATCGAAGTTGGTTTCAACAAAATTTTTTAAAATTTGACAAAAATCTGTACAAAAATCCAAAAATTCGAAGTTAATTTCAACTAAAATTACTCAAATGCAGCTCCTCTATCAAGAAAACCTAACGTAATCCAGAGTAATCGAAGTTGGTTTCAACAAAGTTTTTTATAATTTGAAAAAAATCTGTACAAACATCCAAAAATTCGAAGTTAATTTCAACTAAAATTACTGAAATGCAGCTCCTCTATCAAAAAAACCTAACATAATCCAGAAAAATCGAAGTTGGTTTCAACAAAATATTTTAAAATTTGACAAAAATCTGTACAAAAATCCAAAAATTCGAAGTTAATTTCAACTAGAATTACTCAAATGCAGCTCGTCTATCAAAAAAACCTAACATAATCCAGAAAAATCGAAGTTGGGTTCAACAAAATTTTATAAAATTTGAGAAAAATCTGTACAAAAATCCAAAAATTCGAAGATAATTTCAACTAAAATTACTCAAATGCAGCTCCTCTATCCAAAAAACCTAACATAATCCAGAAAAATCGAAGTTGGTTTCAACAAAATTTTTTAAAATTTGACAAAAATCTGTACAAAAATCCAAAAATTCGAAGATAATTTCAACTAAAATTACTCAAATGCAGCTCCTCTATCCAAAAAACCTAACATAATCCAGAAAAATCGAAGTTGGTTTCAACAAAATTTTTTAAAATTTGACAAAAATCTGTACAAAAATCCAAAAATTCGAAGTTAATTTCAACTAAAATTACTCAAATGCAGCTCCTCTATCAAGAAAACCTAACGTAATCCAGAGTAATCGAAGTTGGTTTCAACAAAATTTTTTAAAATTTGACAAAAATCTGTACAAAAATCCAAAAATTCGAAGTTAATTTCAACTAGAATTACTCAAATGCAGCTCGTCTATCAAAAAAACCTAACATAATCCAGAAAAATCGAAGTTGGGTTCAACAAAATTTTATAAAATTTGAGAAAAATCTGTACAAAAATCCAAAAATTCGAAGATAATTTCAACTAAAATTACTCAAATGCAGCTCCTCTATCCAAAAAACCTAACATAATCCAGAAAAATCGAAGTTGGTTTCAACAAAATTTTTTAAAATTTGACAAAAATCTGTACAAAAATCCAAAAATTCGAAGATAATTTCAACTAAAATTACTCAAATGCAGCTCCTCTATCCAAAAAACCTAACATAATCCAGAAAAATCGAAGTTGGTTTCAACAAAATTTTTTAAAATTTGACAAAAATCTGTACAAAAATCCAAAAATTCGAAGTTAATTTCAACTAAAATTACTCAAATGCAGCTCCTCTATCAAGAAAACCTAACGTAATCCAGAGTAATCGAAGTTGGTTTCAACAAAAATTTTTAAAATTTGACAAAAATCTGTACAAAAATCAAAAAATTCGAAGTTAATTTCGACTAGAATTACTCAAATGCAGCTCCTCTATCAAAAAACCTAACATAATCCAGAAAAATGGAAGTTGGTTTCAACAAAATTTTTTAAATTTGACAAAAATCTGTACAAAAATCCAAAAATTCAAAGTTAATTTCAACTAAAATTACTCAAATGCAGCTCCTCTATCAAAAAAACCTAACGTAATCCAGAGTAATCGAAGTTGGTTTCAACAAAATTTTTTAAAATTTGACAAAAATCTGTACAAAAATCCAAAAATTCGAAGTTAATTTCACCTAGAATTACTCAAATGCAGCTCCTCTATCATAAAAACCTAACATAATCCAGAAAAATCGAAGTTGGGTTCAACAAAATTTTATAAAATTTGACAAAAATCTGTACAAAAATCAAAAAATTCGAAGACAATTTCAACTAAAATTACTCAAATGCAGCTCCTCTATCCAAAAAACCTAACATAATCCAGAAAAATCGAAGTTGGTTTCAACAAAATTTTTTAAAATTTGTCAAAAATCTGTACAAAAATCCAAAAATTCGAAGATAATTTCAACTAAAATTACTCAAATGCAGCTCCTCTATCCAAAAAACCTAACATATTCCAGAAAAATCGAAGTTGGTTTCAACAAAATTTTTTAAAATTTGACAAAAATCTGTACAAAAATCCAAAAATTCGAAGTTAATTTCAACTAGAATTACTCAAATGCAGCTCCTCTATCAAAAAGCCTAACGTAATCCAGAGTAATCGAAGTTGGTTTCAACAAAATTTTTTAAAATTTGACAAAAATCTGTACAAAAATCCAAAAATTCGAAGTTATTTTCAACTAAAATTACTCAAATGCATCTCCTCTATCAAAAAAACCTAACGTAATCCAGAGTAATCGAAGTTGGTTTCAACAAAATTTTTTAAAATTTGACAAAAATCTGTACAAAAATCCAAAAGTTCGAAGTTACTTTCAACTAAAATTACTCAAATGCAGCGACGCTACCAAAAAAACCTAACATAATCCAGAAAAATCGAAGTTGGTTTCAACAAAATTTTTTAAAATTTGACAAAAATCTGTACAAAAATCCAAAAAATCGAAGATAATTTCAACTAAAATTACTCAAATGCAGCTCCTCTATCCAAAAAACCTAACATAATCCAGAAAAATCGAAGTTGGTTTCAACAAAATTTTTTAAAATTTGACAAAAATCTGTACAAAAATCCAAAAATTCGAAGTTAATTTCAACTAAAATTACTCAAATGCAGCTCCTCTATCCAAAAAACCTAACATAATCCAGAAAAATCGAAGTTGGTTTCGACAAAATTTTTTAAAATTTGACAAAAATCTGTACAAAAATCCAAAAATTCGAAATTATTTTCAACTAAAATTACTCAAATGCAGCTCCTCTATCAAAAAAAACTTTACATAATCCAGAAAAATCGAAGTTGGTTTCAACAAAATTTTTTAAAATTTGACAAAAATCTATACAAAAATCCAAACATCGAAGTTAATTTCAACTAGAATTACTCAAATGCAGCTCCTCTATCAAAAAAACCTAACATAATCCAGAAAAATCGAAGTTGGTTTCAACAAAATTTTTTTAAATTTGACAAATATCTGTACAAAAATCCAAAAATTCGAAGTTATTTTCAACTAAAATTACTCAAATGCAGCTCCTCTATCAAAAAAACTTTACATAATCCAGAAAAATCGAAGTTGGTTTCAACAAAATTTTTTAAAATTTGACAAAAATCTGTACAAAAATCCAAAAATTCGAAGGTAGTTTCAAATAGAATTACTCAAATGCAGCTCCTCTATCAAAAAAACCTAACATAATCCAGAAAAATCGAAGTTGGGTTCAACAAATTTTATAAAATTTGACAAAAATCTGCACAAAAATCCAAAAATTCGAAGTTAATTTCAACCAAAATTACTCAAATGCAGCTCCTCTATCAAAAAAACCTAACGTAATCCAGAGTAATCGAAGTTGGTTTCAACAAAATTTTTTAAAATTTGACAAAAATCTGTACAAAAATCCAAAAATTCGAAGATAATTTCAACTAAAATTACTTAAAAGCAGCTCCTCTATCCAAAAAACCTAACATAATCCAGAAAAATCGAAGTTGGTTTCAACAAAATTTTTTAAAATTTGACAAAAATCTGTACAAAAATCCAAAAATTCGAAGATAATTTCAACTAAAATTACTCAAATGCAGCTCCTCTATCCAAAAAACCTAACATAATCCAGAAAAATCGAAGTTGGTTTCAACAAAATTTTTTAAAATTTGTCAAAAATCTGTACAAAAATCCAAAAATTCGAAGATAATTTCAACTAAAATTACTCAAATGCAGCTCCTCTATCCAAAAAACCTAACATAATCCAGAAAAATCGAAGTTGGTTTCAACAAAATTTTTTAAAATTTGACAAAAATCTGTACAAAAATCCAAAAATTCGAAGTTAATTTCAACTAAAATTACTCAAATGCAGCTCCTCTATCAAGAAAACCTAACGTAATCCAGAGTAATCGAAGTTGGTTTCAACAAAATTTTTTAAAATTTGACAAAAATATGTACAAAAATCCAAAAATTCGAAGTTAATTTCAACTAAAATTACTCAAATGCAGCTCCTCTATCAAAAAAACCTAACGTAATCCAGAGTAATCGAAGTTGGTTTCAACAAAATTTTTTAAAATTTGACAAAAATCTGTACAAAAATCCAAAAATTCGAAGTTAATTTCAACTAGAATTACTCAAATGCAGCTCCTCTATCATAAAAACCTAACATAATCCAGAAAAATCGAAGTTGGGTTCAACAAAATTTTATAAAATTTGACAAAAATCTGTACAAAAATCAAAAAATTCGAAGACAATTTCAACTAAAATTACTCAAATGCAGGTCCTCTATCCAAAAAACCTAACATAATCCAGAAAAATCGAAGTTGGTTTCAACAAAATTTTTTAAAATTTGACAAAAATCTGTACAAAAATCCAAAAATTCGAAGATAATTTCAACTAAAATTACTCAAATGCAGCTCCTCTATCCAAAAAACCTAACATATTCCAGAAAAATCGAAGTTGGTTTCAACAAAATTTTTTAAAATTTGACAAAAATCTGTACAAAAATCCAACAATTCGAAGTTAATTTCAACTAAAATTACTCAAATGCAGCTCCTCTATCCAAAAAACCTAACATAATCCAGAAAAATCGAAGTTGGTTTCAACAAAATTTTTTATAATTTGAAAAAAATCTGTACAAAAATCCAAAAATTCGAAGTTAATTTCAACTAAAATTACTCAAATGCAGCTCCTCTATCAAGAAAACCTAACGTAATCCAGAGTAATCGAAGTTGGTTTCAACAAAGTTTTTTATAATTTGAAAAAAATCTGTACAAACATCCAAAAATTCGAAGTTAATTTCAACTAAAATTACTGAAATGCAGCTCCTCTATCAAAAAAACCTAACATAATCCAGAAAAATCGAAGTTGGTTTCAACAAAATATTTTAAAATTTGACAAAAATCTGTACAAAAATCCAAAAATTCGAAGTTAATTTCAACTAGAATTACTCAAATGCAGCTCGTCTATCAAAAAAACCTAACATAATCCAGAAAAATCGAAGTTGGGTTCAACAAAATTTTATAAAATTTGAGAAAAATCTGTACAAAAATCCAAAAATTCGAAGATAATTTCAACTAAAATTACTCAAATGCAGCTCCTCTATCCAAAAAACCTAACATAATCCAGAAAAATCGAAGTTGGTTTCAACAAAATTTTTTAAAATTTGACAAAAATCTGTACAAAAATCCAAAAATTCGAAGATAATTTCAACTAAAATTACTCAAATGCAGCTCCTCTATCCAAAAAACCTAACATAATCCAGAAAAATCGAAGTTGGTTTCAACAAAATTTTTTAAAATTTGACAAAAATCTGTACAAAAATCCAAAAATTCGAAGTTAATTTCAACTAAAATTACTCAAATGCAGCTCCTCTATCAAGAAAACCTAACGTAATCCAGAGTAATCGAAGTTGGTTTCAACAAAATTTTTTAAAATTTGACAAAAATCTGTACAAAAATCCAAAAATTCGAAGTTAATTTCAACTAGAATTACTCAAATGCAGCTCGTCTATCAAAAAAACCTAACATAATCCAGAAAAATCGAAGTTGGGTTCAACAAAATTTTATAAAATTTGAGAAAAATCTGTACAAAAATCCAAAAATTCGAAGATAATTTCAACTAAAATTACTCAAATGCAGCTCCTCTATCCAAAAAACCTAACATAATCCAGAAAAATCGAAGTTGGTTTCAACAAAATTTTTTAAAATTTGACAAAAATCTGTACAAAAATCCAAAAATTCGAAGATAATTTCAACTAAAATTACTCAAATGCAGCTCCTCTATCCAAAAAACCTAACATAATCCAGAAAAATCGAAGTTGGTTTCAACAAAATTTTTTAAAATTTGACAAAAATCTGTACAAAAATCCAAAAATTCGAAGTTAATTTCAACTAAAATTACTCAAATGCAGCTCCTCTATCAAGAAAACCTAACGTAATCCAGAGTAATCGAAGTTGGTTTCAACAAAAATTTTTAAAATTTGACAAAAATCTGTACAAAAATCAAAAAATTCGAAGTTAATTTCGACTAGAATTACTCAAATGCAGCTCCTCTATCAAAAAACCTAACATAATCCAGAAAAATGGAAGTTGGTTTCAACAAAATTTTTTAAATTTGACAAAAATCTGTACAAAAATCCAAAAATTCAAAGTTAATTTCAACTAAAATTACTCAAATGCAGCTCCTCTATCAAAAAAACCTAACGTAATCCAGAGTAATCGAAGTTGGTTTCAACAAAATTTTTTAAAATTTGACAAAAATCTGTACAAAAATCCAAAAATTCGAAGTTAATTTCACCTAGAATTACTCAAATGCAGCTCCTCTATCATAAAAACCTAACATAATCCAGAAAAATCGAAGTTGGGTTCAACAAAATTTTATAAAATTTGACAAAAATCTGTACAAAAATCAAAAAATTCGAAGACAATTTCAACTAAAATTACTCAAATGCAGCTCCTCTATCCAAAAAACCTAACATAATCCAGAAAAATCGAAGTTGGTTTCAACAAAATTTTTTAAAATTTGACAAAAATCTGTACAAAAATCCAAAAATTCGAAGATAATTTCAACTAAAATTACTCAAATGCAGCTCCTCTATCCAAAAAACCTAACATATTCCAGAAAAATCGAAGTTGGTTTCAACAAAATTTTTTAAAATTTGACAAAAATCTGTACAAAAATCCAAAAATTCGAAGTTAATTTCAACTAGAATTACTCAAATGCAGCTCCTCTATCAAAAAGCCTAACGTAATCCAGAGTAATCGAAGTTGGTTTCAACAAAATTTTTTAAAATTTGACAAAAATCTGTACAAAAATCCAAAAATTCGAAGTTATTTTCAACTAAAATTACTCAAATGCATCTCCTCTATCAAAAAAACCTAACGTAATCCAGAGTAATCGAAGTTGGTTTCAACAAAATTTTTTAAAATTTGACAAAAATCTGTACAAAAATCCAAAAGTTCGAAGTTACTTTCAACTAAAATTACTCAAATGCAGCGACGCTACCAAAAAAACCTAACATAATCCAGAAAAATCGAAGTTGGTTTCAACAAAATTTTTTAAAATTTGACAAAAATCTGTACAAAAATCCAAAAAATCGAAGATAATTTCAACTAAAATTACTCAAATGCAGCTCCTCTATCCAAAAAACCTAACATAATCCAGAAAAATCGAAGTTGGTTTCAACAAAATTTTTTAAAATTTGACAAAAATCTGTACAAAAATCCAAAAATTCGAAGTTAATTTCAACTAAAATTACTCAAATGCAGCTCCTCTATCCAAAAAACCTAACATAATCCAGAAAAATCGAAGTTGGTTTCGACAAAATTTTTTAAAATTTGACAAAAATCTGTACAAAAATCCAAAAATTCGAAATTATTTTCAACTAAAATTACTCAAATGCAGCTCCTCTATCAAAAAAAACTTTACATAATCCAGAAAAATCGAAGTTGGTTTCAACAAAATTTTTTAAAATTTGACAAAAATCTATACAAAAATCCAAACATCGAAGTTAATTTCAACTAGAATTACTCAAATGCAGCTCCTCTATCAAAAAAACCTAACATAATCCAGAAAAATCGAAGTTGGTTTCAACAAAATTTTTTTAAATTTGACAAATATCTGTACAAAAATCCAAAAATTCGAAGTTATTTTCAACTAAAATTACTCAAATGCAGCTCCTCTATCAAAAAAACTTTACATAATCCAGAAAAATCGAAGTTGGTTTCAACAAAATTTTTTAAAATTTGACAAAAATCTGTACAAAAATCCAAAAATTCGAAGGTAGTTTCAAATAGAATTACTCAAATGCAGCTCCTCTATCAAAAAAACCTAACATAATCCAGAAAAATCGAAGTTGGGTTCAACAAATTTTATAAAATTTGACAAAAATCTGCACAAAAATCCAAAAATTCGAAGTTAATTTCAACCAAAATTACTCAAATGCAGCTCCTCTATCAAAAAAACCTAACGTAATCCAGAGTAATCGAAGTTGGTTTCAACAAAATTTTTTAAAATTTGACAAAAATCTGTACAAAAATCCAAAAATTCGAAGATAATTTCAACTAAAATTACTTAAAAGCAGCTCCTCTATCCAAAAAACCTAACATAATCCAGAAAAATCGAAGTTGGTTTCAACAAAATTTTTTAAAATTTGACAAAAATCTGTACAAAAATCCAAAAATTCGAAGATAATTTCAACTAAAATTACTCAAATGCAGCTCCTCTATCCAAAAAACCTAACATAATCCAGAAAAATCGAAGTTGGTTTCAACAAAATTTTTTAAAATTTGACAAAAATCTGTACAAAAATCCAAAAATTCGAAGTTAATTTCAACTAAAATTACTCAAATGCAGCTCCTCTATCCAAAAAACCTAACATAATCCAGAAAAATCGAAGTTGGTTTCGACAAAATTTTTTAAAATTTGACAAAAATCTGTACAAAAATCCAAAAATTCGAAATTATTTTCAACTAAAATTACTCAAATGCAGCTCCTCTATCAAAAAAAACTTTACATAATCCAGAAAAATCGAAGTTGGTTTCAACAAAATTTTTTAAAATTTGACAAAAATCTATACAAAAATCCAAAAATTCGAAGTTAATTTCAACAAGAATTACTCAAATGCAGCTCCTCTATCAAAAAACCTAACATAATCCAGAAAAATCGAAGTTGGTTTCAACAAAATTTTTTTAAATTTGACAAATATCTGTACAAAAATCCAAAAATTCGAAGTTATTTTCAACTAAAATTACTCAAATGCAGCTCCTCTATCAAAAAAACTTTACATAATCCAGAAAAATCGAAGTTGGTTTCAACAAAATTTTTTAAAATTTGACAAAAATCTGTACAAAAATCCAAAAATTCGAAGGTAGTTTCAAATAGAATTACTCAAATGCAGCTCCTCTATCAAAAAAACCTAACATAATCCAGAAAAATCGAAGTTGGGTTCAACAAATTTTATAAAATTTGACAAAAATCTGCACAAAAATCCAAAAATTCGAAGTTAATTTCAACCAAAATTACTCAAATGCAGCTCCTCTATCAAAAAAACCTAACGTAATCCAGAGTAATCGAAGTTGGTTTCAACAAAATTTTTTAAAATTTGACAAAAATCTGTACAAAAATCCAAAAATTCGAAGATAATTTCAACTAAAATTACTTAAAAGCAGCTCCTCTATCCAAAAAACCTAACATAATCCAGAAAAATCGAAGTTGGTTTCAACAAAATTTTTTAAAATTTGACAAAAATCTGTACAAAAATCCAAAAATTCGAAGATAATTTCAACTAAAATTACTTAAAAGCAGCTCCTCTATCCAAAAAACCTAACATAATCCAGAAAAATCGAAGTTGGTTTCAACAAAATTTTTTAAAATTTGACAAAAATCTGTACAAAAATCCAAAAATTCGAAGATAATTTCAACTAAAATTACTCAAATGCAGCTCCTCTATCCAAAAAACCTAACATAATCCAGAAAAATCGAAGTTGGTTTCAACAAAATTTTTTAAAATTTGAAAAAATCTGTACAAAAATCCAAAAATTCGAAGTTAATTTCAAGTAAAATTACTCAAATGCAGCTCCTCTATAAAAAAAACCTAACATATTCCAGAAAAATCGAAGTTGGTTTCAACAAAATTTTTTAAAATTTGACAAAAATCTGTACAAAAATCCAAAAATTCGAAGTTAATTTCAACTAGAATTACTCAAATGCAGCTCCTCTATCAAAAAACCTAACATATTCCAGAAAAATCGAAGTTGGTTTCAACAAAATTGTTTAAAATTTGACAAAAATCTGTACAAAAATCCAAAAATTCGAAGATAATTTCAACTAAAATTACTCAAATGCAGCTACGCTACCAAAAAGCCTAACGTAATCCAGAGTAATCGAAGTTGGTTTCAACAAAATTTTTTAAAATTTGACAAAAATCTGAACAAAAATTCAAAAATTCGAAGATAATTTCAACTAAAATTACTCAAATGCAGCTCCTCTATCAAAAAAACCTAACATATTCCAGAAAAATCGAAGTTGATTTCAACAAAATTTTTTAAAATTTGTCAAAAATCTGTACAAAAATCCCAAAATTCGAAGTTAATTTCAACTAAAATTACTCAAATGCAGCTCCTCTATCCAAAAAACCTAACATAATCCAGAAAAATCGAAGTTGGTTTCAACAAAATTTTTTAAAATTTGACAAAAATCTGTACAAAAATCCAAAAAATCGAAGTTAATTTCAACTAGAATTACTCAAATGCAGCTCGTCTATCAAAAAAACCTAACATAATCCAGAAAAATCGAAATAGGCTTCAACAAAATTTTTTAAAATTTGAGAAAAATCTGTTCAAAAATCCAAAAATTCGAATTTAATTACAACTAAAATTACTCAAATGCAGCTCCTCTATCCAAAAAACCTAAGATAATCCAGAAAAATCGATGTTGGTTTCAACAAAATTTTTTAAAATTTTACAAAAATCTGTACAAAAATCCAAAAATTCGAAGTTATTTTCAACTAAAATTACTCAAATGCAGCTCCCCTATCCAAAAAACCTAACATAATCCAGAAAAATCGAAGTTGGGTTCAATAAAATTTTTTAAAATTTGAGAAATATCTGTTCAAAAATCCAAAAATTCGAATTTAATTACAACTAAAATTACTCAAATGCAGCTCCTCTATCCAAAAAACCTAACATAATTCAGAAAAATCGAAGTTGGGTTCCACAAAATTTTTTAAAATTTTACAAAAATCTGTACAAAAATCCAAAAATTCGAAGTTAAATTCAACTAAAATTACTCAAATGCAGCTCCTCTATCAAAAAAACCTAACATAATCCAGAAAAATCAAAGTAGGTTTAAACAAAATTTTTTAAAATTTGACAAAAATCTGTACAAAAATCCAAAAATTCGAAGTTATTTTCAACTAAAATTACTCAAATGCATCTCCACTATCAAAAAAACCTAACATAATCCAGAAAAATCGAAGTTGGGTTCAACAAAATTTTATAAAATTTGACAAAAATCTGTACAAAAATCCAAAAATTCGAAGACAATTTCAACTAAAATTACTCAAATGCAGCTCCGCTACCAAAAAGCCTAACGTAATCCAGAGTAATCGAAGTTGGTTTCAACAAAATTTTTTAAAATTTGACAAAAATCTGTACAAAAATCCAAAAATTCGAAGATAATTTCAACTAAAATTACTCAAATGCAGCTCCTCTATCAAAAAAACCTAACATATTCCAGAAAAATCGAAGTCGATTTCAACAAAATTTTTTAAAATTTGACAAAAATCTGTACAAAAATCCAAAAATTCGAAGTTAATTTCAACTAAAATTACTCAAATGCAGCTCCGCTACCAAAAAGCCTAACGTAATCCAGAGTAATCGAAGTTGATTTCAACAAAATTTTTTAAAATTTGACAAAAATCTGTACAAAAATCCAAAAATTCGAAGATAATTTCAACTAAAATTACTCAAATGCAGCTCCTCTATCAAAAAAACCTAACATATTCCAGAAAAATCGAAGTCGATTTCAACAAAATTTTTTAAAATTTGACAAAAATCTGTACAAAAATCCAAAAATTCGAAGTTAATTTCAACTAAAATTACTCAAATGCAGCTCCGCTACCAAAAAGCCTAACGTAATCCAGAGTAATCGAAGTTGGTTTCAACAAAATTTTTTAAAATTTGACAAAAATCTGTACAAAAATCCAAAAATTCGAAGTTATTTTCAACTAAAATTACTCAAATGCAGCTCCTCTATCAAAAAAACTTTACATAATCCAGAAAAATCGAAGTTGGTTTCAACAAAATTTTTTAAAATTTGGCAAATATCTATACAAAAATCCAAAAATTCGAAGTTAATTTCAACTAGAATTACTCAAATGCAGCTCCTCTATAAAAAAAACCTAACATAATCCAGAAAAATCGAAGTTGATTTCAACAAAATTTTATAAAATTTGACAAAAATCTGTACAAAAATCCAAAAATTCGAAGATAATTTCAACTAGAATTACTCAAATGCAGCTCCTCTATCAAAAAAACCTAACATATTCCAGAAAAATCGAAGTTGATTTCAACAAAATTTTTTAAAATTTGACAAAAATCTGTACAAAAATCCAAAAATTCGAAAATAATTTCAACTAAAATTACTCAAATGCAGCTCCTCTATCAAAAAAACCTAACATATTCCAGAAAAATCGAAATTGATTTCAACAAAATTTTTTAAAATTTGACAAAAATCTGAACAAAAATTCAAAAATTCGAAGATAATTTCAACTAGAATTACTCAAATGCAGCTCCTCTATCCAAAAAACCTAACATATTCCAGAAAAATCGAAGTTGGTTTCAACAAAATTTTTTAAAATTTGACAAAAATCTGTACAAAAATCAAAAAATTCGAAGTTAATTTCAACTAGAATTACTCAAATGCAGCTCCTCTATCAAAAAAACCTAACATAATCCAGAAAAATCGAAGTTGGGTTCAACAAAACTTTATAAAATTTGACAAAAATCTGTACAAAAATCCAAAAATTCGAAGATAATTTCAACTAAAATTACTCAAATGCAGCTCCTCTATCCAAAAAACCTAACATAATCCAGAAAAATCGAAGTTGGTTTCAACAAAATTTTTTAAAATTTAACAAAAATCTGTACAAAAATCCAAAAATTCGAAGTTAATTTCAACTAAAATTACTCAAATGCAGCTCCTCTATCAAAAAACCTAACATAATCCAGAAAAATCGAAGTTGGGTTCAACAAAATTTTATAAAATTTGACAAAAATCTGTACAAAAATCCAAAAATTCGAAGATAATTTCAACTGAAATTACTCAAATGCAGCTCCTCTATCCAAAAAACTTTACATATTCCAGAAAAATCGAAGTTGGTTTCAACAAAATTTTTTAAAATTTGACAAAAATCTGTACAAAAATCCAAAAATTCGAAGTTATTTTCAACTAAAATTACTCAAATGTAGCGACGCTACCAAAAAAACCTAACATAATCCAGAAAAATCGAAGTTGGTTTCAACAAAATTTTTTATAATTTGAAATAAATCTGTACAAACATCCAAAAATTCGAAGTTATTTTCAACTAAAATTACTCAAATGCAGCTCCTCTATCAAAAAAACTTTACATATTCCAGAAAAATCGAAGTTGGTTTGAACAGAATTTTTTAAAATTTGACAAAAATCTGTACATAAATCCCAAAAATCCAAGTTAATTTCAACTAAAATTACTCAAATGTAGCGACGCTGCCAAAAAAACCTAACATAATCCAGAAAAATCGAAGTTGGTTTCAACAAAATTTTATAAAATTTGACAAAAATCTGTACAAAAATCCAAAAATTCGAAGTTAATTACAACTAAAATTACTCAAATGCAGCTCCTCTATCCAAAAAACCTAACATAATCCAGAAAAATCGAAGTTGGTTTCAACCAAATTTTTAAAAATTTGACAAAAATCTGTACAAAAATCCAAAAATTCGAAGTTATTTTCTACTAAAATTACTCAAATGCAGCTCCTCTATCAGAAAAACCTAACATAATCCAGAAAAATCGAAGTTGGTTTCAACAAAATTTTTTAAAATTTGACAAAAATCTGTACAAAAATCCAAAAATTCGAAGTTAATTTCTACTAAAATTACTCAAATGCAGCTCCTCTATCAAGAAAACCTAACGTAATCCAGAGTAATCGAAGTTGGTTTCAACAAAATTTTATAAAATTTGACAAAAATCTGTACAAAAATCCAAAAATTCGAAGATAATTTCAACTAAAATTACTCAAATGCAGCTCCTCTATCCAAAAAACCTAACATAATCCAGAAAAATCGAAGTTGGTTTCAACAAAATTTTTTAAAATTTGACAAAAATCTGTACAAAAATCCAAAAATTCGAAGTTATTTTCAACTAAAATTACTCAAATGCAGCTCCTCTATCAAAAAAACTTTACATAATCCAGAAAAATCGAAGTTGGTTTCAACAAAATTTTTTAAAATTTGGCAAATATCTATACAAAAATCCAAAAATTCGAAGTTAATTTCAACTAGAATTACTCAAATGCAGCTCCTCTATCAAAAAAACCTAACATAATCCAGAAAAATCGAAGTTGATTTCAACAAAATTTTATAAAATTTGACAAAAATCTGTACAAAAATCCAAAAATTCGAAGATAATTTCAACTAGAATTACTCAAATGCAGCTCCTCTATCAAAAAAACCTAACATATTCCAGAAAAATCGAAGTTGATTTCAACAAAATTTTTTAAAATTTGACAAAAATCTGTACAAAAATCCAAAAATTCGAAAATAATTTCAACTAAAATTACTCAAATGCAGCTCCTCTATCAAAAAAACCTAACATATTCCAGAAAAATCGAAGTTGGTTTCAACAAAATTTTTTAAAATTTGACAAAAATCTGTACAAAAATCCAAAAATTCGAAGATAATTTCAACTAAAATTACTCAAATGCAGCTCCTCTATCCAAAAAACCTAACATAATCCAGAAAAATCGAAGTTGGTTTCAACAAAATTTTTTAAAATTTAACAAAAATCTGTACAAAAATCCAAAAATTCGAAGTTAATTTCAACTAAAATTACTCAAATGCAGCTCCTCTATCAAAAAACCTAACATAATCCAGAAAAATCGAAGTTGGGTTCAACAAAATTTTATAAAATTTGACAAAAATCTGTACAAAAATCCAAAAATTCGAAGATAATTTCAACTGAAATTACTCAAATGCAGCTCCTCTATCCAAAAAACTTTACATATTCCAGAAAAATCGAAGTTGGTTTCAACAAAATTTTTTAAAATTTGACAAAAATCTGTACAAAAATCCAAAAATTCGAAGTTATTTTCAACTAAAATTACTCAAATGTAGCGACGCTACCAAAAAAACCTAACATAATCCAGAAAAATCGAAGTTGGTTTCAACAAAATTTTTTATAATTTGAAAAAAATCTGTACAAACATCCAAAAATTCGAAGTTATTTTCAACTAAAATTACTCAAATGCAGCTCCTCTATCAAAAAAACTTTACATATTCCAGAAAAATCGAAGTTGGTTTGAACAGAATTTTTTAAAATTTGACAAAAATCTGTACATAAATCCCAAAAATCCAAGTTAATTTCAACTAAAATTACTCAAATGTAGCGACGCTGCCAAAAAAACCTAACATAATCCAGAAAAATCGAAGTTGGTTTCAACAAAATTTTATAAAATTTGACAAAAATCTGTACAAAAATCCAAAAATTCGAAGTTAATTACAACTAAAATTACTCAAATGCAGCTCCTCTATCCAAAAAACCTAACATAATCCAGAAAAATCGAAGTTGGTTTCAACAAAATTTTTAAAAATTTGACAAAAATCTGTACAAAAATCCAAAAATTCGAAGTTATTTTCTACTAAAATTACTCAAATGCAGCTCCTCTATCAGAAAAACCTAACATAATCCAGAAAAATCGAAGTTGGTTTCAACAAAATTTTTTAAAATTTGACAAAAATCTGTACAAAAATCAAAAAATTCGAAGTTAATTTCAACTAGAATTACTCAAATGCAGCTCCTCTATCAAAAAAACCTAACATAATCCAGAAAAATCGAAGTTGGGTTCAACAAAACTTTATAAAATTTGACAAAAATCTGTACAAAAATCCAAAAATTCGAAGATAATTTCAACTAAAATTACTCAAATGCAGCTCCTCTATCCAAAAAACCTAACATAATCCAGAAAAATCGAAGTTGGTTTCAACAAAATTTTTTAAAATTTAACAAAAATCTGTACAAAAATCCAAAAATTCGAAGTTAATTTCAACTAAAATTACTCAAATGCAGCTCCTCTATCAAAAAACCTAACATAATCCAGAAAAATCGAAGTTGGGTTCAACAAAATTTTATAAAATTTGACAAAAATCTGTACAAAAATCCAAAAATTCGAAGATAATTTCAACTGAAATTACTCAAATGCAGCTCCTCTATCCAAAAAACTTTACATATTCCAGAAAAATCGAAGTTGGTTTCAACAAAATTTTTTAAAATTTGACAAAAATCTGTACAAAAATCCAAAAATTCGAAGATAATTTCAACTAAAATTACTCAAATGCAGCTCCTCTATCAAAAAACCTAACATAATCCAGAAAAATCGAAGTTGGTTTCAACAAAATTTTTTAAAATTTGACAAATATCTATACAAAAATCCAAAAATTCGAAGTTAATTTCAACTAGAATTACTCAAATGCAGCTCCTCTATCAAAAAAACCTAACATAATCCAGAAAAATCGAAGTTGGTTTCAACAAAATTTTTTAAAATTTGACAAAAATCTGTACAAAAATCCAAAAATTCGAAGTTAATTTCAACTAAGATTACTCAAATGCAGCTCCTCTATCCAAAAAACCTAACATAATCCAGAAAAATCGAAGTTGGTTTCAACAAAATTTTTTAAAATTTGGCAATAATCTGTACAAAAATCCAAAAATTCGAAGTTAATTTCAACTAAAATTACTCAAATGCAGCTCCTCTATCAAAAAAACCTAACATATTCCAGAAAAATCGAAGTTGATTTCAACAAAATTTTTTAAAATTTGACAAAAATCTGTACAAAAATCCAAAAATTCGAAGTTAATTTCAACTAAAATTACTCAAATGCAGCTCCGCTACCAAAAAGCCTAACGTAATCCAGAGTAATCGAAGTTGGTTTCAACAAAATTTTTTAAAATTTGACAAAAATCTGTACAAAAATCCAAAAATTCGAAGTTAATTTCAACTAGAATTACTCAAATGCAGCTCCTCCATCAAAAAAACCTAACATATTCCAGAAAAATCGATGTTGATTTCAACAAAATTTTTTAAAATTTGACAAAAATCTGTACAAAAATCCAAAAATTCGAAGTTAAATTCAACTAAAATTACTCAAATGCAGCTCCTCTATCAAAAAACCTAACATAATCCAGAAAAATCGAAGTTGTTTTCAACAAAATTTTTTATAATTTGAAAAAAATCTGTACAAACATCCAAAAATTCGAAGATAATTTCAACTAAAATTACTCAAATGCAGCTCCTCTATCCAAAAAACCTAACATAATCCAGAAAAATCGAAGTTGGTTTCAACAAAATTTTTTAAAATTTGGCAATAATCTGTACAAAAATCCAAAAATTCGAAGTTAATTTCAACTAAAATTACTCAAATGCAGCTCCTCTATCAAAAAAACCTAACATATTCCAGAAAAATCGAAGTTGGTTTCAACAAAATTTTTTAAAATTTCACAAAAATCTGTACAAAAATCCAAAAATTCGAAGTTAATTTCAACTAAAATTACTCAAATGCAGCTCCGCTACCAAAAAGCCTAACGTAATCCAGAGTAATCGAAGTTGGTTTCAACAAAATTTTTAAAATTTGACAAAAATCTGTACAAAAATCCAAAAATTCGAAGATAATTTCAACTAAAATTACTCAAATGCAGCTCCTCTATCCAAAAAACCTAACAAAATCCAGAAAAATCGAAGTTGGTTTCAACAAAATTTTTTAAAATTTGACAAAAATCTGTACAAAAATCCAAAAATTCGAAGATAATTTCAACTAAAATTACTCAAATGCAGCTCCTCTATCCAAAAAACCTAACATAATCCAGAAAAATCGAAGTTGGTTTCAACAAAATTTTTTATAATTTGAAAAAAATCTGTACAAACATCAAAAAATTCGAAGTTAATTTCAACTAAAATTACTCAAATGCAGCTCCTCTATCAAAAAAACCTAACATAATCCAGAAAAATCGAAGTTGGTTTCAACAAAATTTTTTAAAACTTGACAAAAATCTGTACAAAAATCCAAAAATTCGGAGTTAATTTCAACTAAAATTACTCAAATGCAGCTCCTCTATCCAAAAAACCTAACATAATCCAGAAAAATCGAAGTTGGTTTCAACAAAATTTTTTAAAATTTGACAAAAATCTGTACAAAAATCCAAAAATTCGAAGATAATTTCAACTAAAATTACTCAAATGCAGCTCCTCTATCAAAAAAACCTAACATATTCCAGAAAAATCGAAGTTGGGTTCAACAAAATTTTATAAAATTTGACAAAAATCTGTACAAAAATCCAAAAATTCGAAGATAATTTCAACTAAAATTACTCAAATGCAGCTCCTCTATCCAAAAAACCTAACATAATCCAGAAAAATCGAAGTTGGTTTCAACAAAATTTTTTAAAATTTGACAAAAATCTGTACAAAAATCCAAAAATTCGAAGTTAATTTCAACTAAAATTACTCAAATGCAGCTTCTCTATCAAAAAACCTAACATAATCCAGAAAAATCGAAGTTGGTTTCAACAAAATTTTTTATAATTTGAAAAAAATCTGTACAAACATCCAAAAATTCGAAGATAATTTCAACTAAAATTACTCAAATGCTGCTCCTCTATCCAAAAAACCTAACATAATCCAGAAAAATCGAAGTTGGTTTCAACAAAATTTTTTAAAATTTGACAAAAATCTGTACAAAAATCCAAAAATTCGAAGATAATTTCAACTAAAATTACTCAAATGCAGCTCCTCTATCCAAAAAACCTAACAAAATCCAGAAAAATCGAAGTTGGTTTCAACAAAATTTTTTAAAATTTGTCAAAAATCTGTACAAAAATCCAAAAATTCGAAGATAATTTCAACTAAAATTACTCAAATGCAGCTCCTCTATCCAAAAAACCTAACATAATCCAGAAAAATCGAAGTTGGTTTCAACAAAATTTTTTATAATTTGAAAAAAATCTGTACAAACATCAAAAAATTCGAAGTTAATTTCAACTAAAATTACTCAAATGCAGCTCCTCTATCAAAAAAACCTAACATAATCCAGAAAAATCGAAGTTGGTTTCAACAAAATTTTTTAAAATTTGACAAAAATCTGTACAAAAATCCAAAAATTCGAAGTTAATTTCAACTAAAATTACTCAAATGCAGCTCCTCTATCCAAAAAACCTAACATAATCCAGAAAAATCGAAGTTGGTTTCAACAAAATTTTTTAAAATTTGACAAAAATCTGTACAAAAATCCAAAAATTCGAAGTTAATTTCAACTAAAATTACTCAAATGCAGCTCCTCTATCAAAAAAACCTAACATAATCCAGAAAAATCGAAGTTGGTTTCAACAAAATTTTTTAAAATTTGACAAAAATCTGTACAAAAATCCAAAAATTCGAAGTTAATTTCAACTAAAATTACTCAAATGCAGCTCCTCTATCCAAAAAACCTAACATAATCCAGAAAAATCGAAGTTGGTTTCAACAAAATTTTTTAAAATTTGACAAAAATCTGTACAAAAATCCAAAAATTCGAAGATAATTTCAACTAAAATTACTCAAATGCAGCTCCTCTATCAAAAAAACCTAACATATTCCAGAAAAATCGAAGTTGGGTTCAACAAAATTTTATAAAATTTGACAAAAATCTGTACAAAAATCCAAAAATTCGAAGATAATTTCAACTAAAATTACTCAAATGCAGCTCCTCTATCCAAAAAACCTAACATAATCCAGAAAAATCGAAGTTGGTTTCAACAAAATTTTTTAAAATTTGACAAAAATCTGTACAAACATCCAAAAATTCGAAGATAATTTCAACTAAAATTACTCAAATGCTGCTCCTCTATCCAAAAAACCTAACATAATCCAGAAAAATCGAAGTTGGTTTCAACAAAATTTTTTAAAATTTGACAAAAATCTGTACAAACATCCAAAAATTCGAAGATAATTTCAACTAAAATTACTCAAATGCAGCTCCTCTATCCAAAAAACCTAACATAATCCAGAAAAATCGAAGTTGGTTTCAACAAAATTTTTTAAAATTTGACAAAAATCTGTATAAAAATCCAAAAATTCGAAGATAATTTCAACTAAAATTACTCAAATGCAGCTCCTCTATCCAAAAAACCTAACATAATCCAGAAAAATCGAAGTTGGTTTCAACAAAATTTTTTAAAATTTGGCAATAATCTGTACAAAAATCCAAAAATTCGAAGTTAATTTCAACTAAAATTACTCAAATGCAGCTCCTCTATCAAAAAAACCTAACATATTCCAGAAAAATCGAAGTTGGTTTCAACAAAATTTTTTAAAATTTCACAAAAATCTGTACAAAAATCCAAAAATTCGAAGTTAATTTCAACTAAAATTACTCAAATGCAGCTCCTCTATCCAAAAAAGCTAACATAATCCAGAAAAATCGAAGTTGGTTTCAACAAAATTTTTTAAAATTTGACAAAAATCTGTACAAAAATCCAAAAATTCGAAGATAATTTCAACTAAAATTACTCAAATGCAGCTCCTCTATCCAAAAAACCTAACATAATCCAGAAAAATCGAAGTTGGTTTCAACAAAATTTTTTAAAATTTCTCAAAAATCTGTACAAAAATCCAAAAATTCGAAGTTAATTTCAACTAGAATTACTCAAATGCAGCTCCTCTATCAAAAAAACTAACATATTCCAGAAAAATCGAAGTTGATTTCAACAAAATTTTTTAAAATTTGACAAAAATCTGTACAAAAATCCAAAAATTCGAAGATAATTTCAACTAAAATTACTCAAATGCAGCTCCTCTATCAAAAAAACCTAACATATTCCAGAAAAATCGAAGTTGATTTCAACAAAATTTTTTAAAATTTGACAAAAATCTGTACAAAAATCCAAAAATTCGAAGTTAATTTCAACTAAAATTACTCAAATGCAGCTCCGCTACCAAAAAGCCTAACGTAATCCAGAGTAATCGAAGTTGGTTTCAACAAAATTTTTTAAAATTTGACAAAAATCTGTACAAAAATCCAAAAATTCGAAGTTAATTTCAACTAAAATTACTCAAATGCAGCTCCTCTATCCAAAAAACCTAACATAATCCAGAAAAATCGAAGTTGGTTTCAACAAAATTTTTTAAAATTTGACAAGAATCTGTACAAAAATCCAAAAATTCGAAGATAATTTCAACTAAAATTACTCAAATGCAGCTCCTCTATCAAAAAAACCTAACATATTCCAGAAAAATCGAAGTTGGGTTCAACAAAATTTTATAAAATTTGACAAAAATCTGTACAAAAATCCAAAAATTCGAAGATAATTTCAACTAAAATTACTCAAATGCAGCTCCTCTATCCAAAAAACCTAACATAATCCAGAAAAATCGATGTTGGTTTCAACAAAATTTTTTAAAATTTGACAAAAATCTGTACAAACATCCAAAAATTCGAAGATAATTTCAACTAAAATTACTCAAATGCAGCTCCTCTATCCAAAAAACCTAACATAATCCAGAAAAATCGAAGTTGGTTTCAACAAAATTTTTTAAAATTTGGCAATAATCTGTACAAAAATCCAAAAATTCGAAGTTAATTTCAACTAAAATTACTCAAATGCAGCTCCTCTATCAAAAAAACCTAACATATTCCAGAAAAATCGAAGTTGGTTTCAACAAAATTTTTTAAAATTTCACAAAAATCTGTACAAAAATCCAAAAATTCAAAGTTAATTTCAACTAGAATTACTCAAATGCAGCTCCTCTATCAAAAAAACCCAACATAATCTATAAAAATCGAAGTTGATTTCAACAAAATTTTTTAAAATTTCACAAAAATCTGTACAAAAATCCAAAAATTCGAAGATAATTTCAACTAAAATTACTCAAATGCAGCTCCTCTATCAAAAAAACCTAACATATTCCAGAAAAATCGAAGTTGATTTCAACAAAATTTTTTAAAATTTGACAAAAATCTGTACAAAAATCCAAAAATTCGAAGTTAATTTCAACTAAAATTACTCAAATGCAGCTCCTCTATCAAAAAACCTAACATAATCCAGAAAAATCGAAGTTGGTTTCAACAAAATTTTTTATAATTTGAAAAAAATCTGTACAAACATCCAAAAATTCGTAGATAATTTCAACTAAAATTACTCAAATGCTCCTCTATCCAAAAAACCTAACATAATCCAGAAAAATCGAAGTTGGTTTCAACAAAATTTTATAAAATTTGACAAAAATCTGTACAAAAATCCAAAAATTCGAAGATAATTTCAACTAAAATTACTCAAATGCAGCTCCTCTATCCAAAAAACCTAACAAAATCCAGAAAAATCGAAGTTGGTTTCAACAAAATTTTTTAAAATTTGACAAAAATCTGTACAAAAATCCAAAAATTCGAAGATAATTTCAACTAAAATTACTCAAATGCAGCTCCTCTATCCAAAAATCCTAACATAATCCAGAAAAATCGAAGTTGGTTTCAACAAAATTTTTTATAATTTGAAAAAAATCTGTACAAACATCAAAAAATTCGAAGTTAATTTCAACTAAAATTACTCAAATGCAGCTCCTCTATCAAAAAAACCTAACATAATCCAGAAAAATCGAAGTTAATTTCAAGAAAATATTTTAAAATTTGACAAAAATCTGTACAAAAATCCAAAAATTCGAAGTTAATTTCAACTTGAATTACTCAAATGCAGCTCCTCTATCAAAAAAACCTAACATAATGCAGAAAAATCGAAGTTGGGTTCAACAAAATTGTATAAAATTTGACAAAAATCTGTACAAAAATCCAAAAATTCGAAGATAATTTCAACTAAAATTACTCAAATGCAGCTCCTCTATCCAAAAAACCTAACATAATCCAGAAAAATCGAAGTTGGATTCAACAAAATTTTTTAAAATTCGACAAAAATCTGTACAAAAATCCAAAAATTCGAAGATAATTTCATCTAAAATTACTCAAATGCAGCTCCTCTATCAAAAAAACCTAGCATAATCCAGAAAAATCGATGTTGGGTTCAACAAATTTTATAAAATTTGACAAAAATCTGCACAAAAATCCAAAAATTCGAAGTTAATTACAACTAAAATTACTCAAATGCAGCTCCTCTATCCAAAAAACCTAACATAATCCAGAAAAATCGAAGTTGGTTTCAACAAAATTTTTTAAAATTTGACAAAAATCCAAAAATTCGAAGTTAATTTCAACTAAAATTACTCAAATGCAGCTCCTCTATCAAAAAAACCTAACACATTCCAGAAAAATCGAAGTTGGTTTCAACAAAATTTTTTAAAATTTGACAAAAATCTGTACAAAAATCCAAAAATTCGAAGTTAATTTCAACTAGAATTACTCAAATGCAGCTCCTCTATCAAAAAAACCTAACATATTCCAGAAAAATCGAAGTTGATTTCAACAAAATTTTTTAAAATTTGACAAAAATCTGTACAAAAATCCAAAAATTCGAAGATAATTTCAACTAAAATTACTCAAATGCAGCTCCTCTATCAAAAAAACCTAACATATTCCAGAAAAATCGAAGTTGATTTCAACAAAATTTTTTAAAATTTGACAAAAATCTGTACAAAAATCCAAAAATTCGAAGTTAATTTCAACTAAAATTACTCAAATGCAGCTCCTCTATCAAAAAAACCTAACGTAATCCAGAGTAATCGAAGTTGGTTTCAACAAAATTTTTTAAAATTTGACAAAAATCTGTACAAAAATCCAAAAATTCGAAGTTATTTTCAACTAAAATTACTCAAATGCAGCTCCTCTATCAAAAAAACTTTACATAATCCAGAAAAATCGAAGTTGGTTACAACAAAATTTTTTAAAATTTGACAAAAATCTGTACAAAAATCCAAAAATTCGAAGTTAATTTCAACTAGAATTACTCAAAAGCAGCTCCTCTATCAAAAAAACCTAACATAATCCAGAAAAATCGAAGTTGGTTTCAACAAAATTTTTTAAAATTTGACAAAAATCTGTACAAAAATCCAAAAATTCGAAGATAATTTTAACTAAAATTACTCAAATGCAGCTCCTCTATCCAAAAAACCTAACATAATCCAGAAAAATCGAAGTTGGTTTCAACAAAATTTTTTAAAATTTGACAAAAATCTGTACAAAAATCCAAAAATTCGATGTTAATTTCAACTAAAATTACTCAAATGCAGCTCCTCTATCAAAAAACCTAACATAATCCAGAAAAATCGAAGTTGGTTTCAACAAAATTTTTTATAATTTGAAAAAAATCTGTACAAACATCCAAAAATTCGAAGATAATTTCAACTAAAATTACTCAAATGCTGCTCCTCTATCCAAAAAACCTAACATAATCCAGAAAAATCGAAGTTGGTTTCAACAAAATTTTTTAAAATTTGACAAAAATCTGTACAAAAATCCAAAAATTCGAAGATAATTTCAACTAAAATTACTCAAATGCAGCTCCTCTATCCAAAAAACCTAACAAAATCCAGAAAAATCGAAGTTGGTTTCAACAAAATTTTTTAAAATTTGACAAAAATCTGTACAAAAATCCAAAAATTCGAAGATAATTTCAACTAAAATTACTCAAATGCAGCTCCTCTATCCAAAAAACCTAACATAATCCAGAAAAATCGAAGTTGGTTTCAACAAAATTTTTTATAATTTGAAAAAAATCTGTACAAACATCAAAAAATTCGAAGTTAATTTCAACTAAAATTACTCAAATGCAGCTCCTCTATCAAAAAAACCTAACATAATCCAGAAAAATCGAAGTTGGTTTCAAGAAAATATTTTAAAATTTGACAAAAATCTGTACAAAAATCCAAAAATTCGAAGTTAATTTCAACTAGAATTACTCAAATGCAGCTCCTCTATCAAAAAAACCTAACATAATCCAGAAAAATCGAAGTTGGGTTCAACAAAATTGTATAAAATTTGACAAAAATCTGTACAAAAATCCAAAAATTCGAAGATAATTTCAACTAAAATTACTCAAATGCAGCTCCTCTATCCAAAAAACCTAACATAATCCAGAAAAATCGAAGTTGGTTTCAAAAAAATTTTTTAAAATTCGACAAAAATCTGTACAAAAATCCAAAAATTCGAAGATAATTTCAACTAAAATTACTCAAATGCAGCTCCTCTATCAAAAAAACCTAGCATAATCCAGAAAAATCGATGTTGGGTTCAACAAATTTTATAAAATTTGACAAAAATCTGCACAAAAATCCAAAAATTCGAAGTTAATTACAACTAAAATTACTCAAATGCAGCTCCTCTATCCAAAAAACCTAACATAATCCAGAAAAATCGAAGTTGGTTTCAACAAAATTTTTTAAAATTTGACAAAAATCTGTACAAAAATCCAAAAATTCGAAGTTAATTTCAACTAAAATTACTCAAATGCAGCTCCTCTATCAAAAAAACCTAACACATTCCAGAAAAATCGAAGTTGGTTTCAACAAAATTTTTTAAAATTTGACAAAAATCTGTACAAAAATCCAAAAATTCGAAGTTAATTTCAACTAGAATTACTCAAATGCAGCTCCTCTATCAAAAAAACCTAACATATTCCAGAAAAATCGAAGTTGATTTCAACAAAATTTTTTAAAATTTGACAAAAATCTGTACAAAAATCCAAAAATTCGATGATAATTTCAACTAAAATTACTCAAATGCAGCTCCTCTATCAAAAAAACCTAACATATTCCAGAAAAATCGAAGTTGATTTCAACAAAATTTTTTAAAATTTGACAAAAATCTGTACAAAAATCCAAAAATTCGAAGTTAATTTCAACTAAAATTACTCAAATGCAGCTCCTCTATCAAAAAAACCTAACGTAATCCAGAGTAATCGAAGTTGGTTTCAACAAAATTTTTTAAAATTTGACAAAAATCTGTACAAAAATCCAAAAATTCGAAGTTATTTTCAACTAAAATTACTCAAATGCAGCTCCTCTATCAAAAAAACTTTACATAATCCAGAAAAATCGAAGTTGGTTACAACAAAATTTTTTAAAATTTGACAAAAATCTGTACAAAAATCCAAAAATTCGAAGTTAATTTCAACTAGAATTACTCAAAAGCAGCTCCTCTATCAAAAAAACCTAACATAATCCAGAAAAATCGAAGTTGGTTTCAACAAAATTTTTTAAAATTTGACAAAAATCTGTACAAAAATCCAAAAATTCGAAGATAATTTTAACTAAAATTACTCAAATGCAGCTCCTCTATCCAAAAAAACCTAACATAATCCAGAAAAATCGAAGTTGGTTTCAACAAAATTTTTTAAAATTAGACAAAAATCTGTACAAAAATCCAAAAATTCGAAGATAATTTTAACTAAAATTACTCAAATGCAGCTCCTCTATCCAAAAAACCTAACATAATCCAGAAAAATCGAAGTTGGTTTCAACAAAATTTTTTAAAATTTGACAAAAATCTGTACAAAAATCCAAAAATTCGAAGATAATTTCAACTAAAGTTACTCAAATGCAGCTCCTCTATCCAAAAAAACCTAACATAATCCAGAAAAATCGAAGTTGGTTTCAAGAAAATATTTTAAAATTTGACAAAAATCTGTACAAAAATCCAAAAATTCGAAGATAATTTCAACTAAAATTACTCAAATGCAGCTCCTCTATCCAAAAAACCTAACATAATCCAGAAAAATCGAAGTTGGTTTCAACAAAATTTTTTATAACTTGAAAAAAATCTGTACAAACATCAAAAAATTCGAAGTTAATTTCAACTAAAATTACTCAAATGCAGCTCCTCTATCAAAAAAACCTAACATAATCCAGAAAAATCGAAGTTGGTTTCAAGAAAATATTTTAAAATTTGACAAAAATCTGTACAAAAATCCAAAAATTCGAAGTTAATTTCAACTAGAATTACTCAAATGCAGCTCCTCTATCAAAAAAACCTAACATAATCCAGAAAAATCGAAGTTGGGTTCAACAAAATTGTATAAAATTTGACAAAAATCTGTACCAAAATCCAAAAATTCGAAGATAATTTCAACTAAAATTACTCAAATGCAGCTCCTCTATCCAAAAAACCTAACATAATCCAGAAAAATCGAAGTTGGTTTCAACAAAATTTTTTAAAATTCGACAAAAATCTGTACAAAAATCCAAAAATTCGAAGATAATTTCAACTAAAATTACTCAAATGCAGCTCCTCTATCAAAAAAACCTAGCATAATCCAGAAAAATCGATGTTGGGTTCAACAAATTTTATAAAATTTGACAAAAATCTGCACAAAAATCCAAAAATTCGAAGTTAATTACAACTAAAATTACTCAAATGCAGCTCCTCTATCCAAAAAACCTAACATAATCCAGAAAAATCGAAGTTGGTTTCAACAAAATTTTTTAAAATTTGACAAAAATCTGTACAAAAATCCAAAAATTCGAAGTTAATTTCAACTAAAATTACTCAAATGCAGCTCCTCTATCAAAAAAACCTAACACATTCCAGAAAAATCGAAGTTGGTTTCAACAAAATTTTTTAAAATTTGACAAAAATCTGTACAAAAATCCAAAAATTCGAAGTTAATTTCAACTAGAATTACTCAAATGCAGCTCCTCTATCAAAAAAACCTAACATATTCCAGAAAAATCGAAGTTGATTTCAACAAAATTTTTTAAAATTTGACAAAAATCTGTACAAAAATCCAAAAATTCGAAGATAATTTCAACTAAAATTACTCAAATGCAGCTCCTCTATCAAAAAAACCTAACATATTCCAGAAAAATCGAAGTTGATTTCAACAAAATTTTTTAAAATTTGACAAAAATCTGTACAAAAATCCAAAAATTCGAAGTTAATTTCAACTAAAATTACTCAAATGCAGCTCCTCTATCAAAAAAACCTAACGTAATCCAGAGTAATCGAAGTTGGTTTCAACAAAATTTTTTAAAATTTGACAAAAATCTGTACAAAAATCCAAAAATTCGAAGTTATTTTCAACTAAAATTACTCAAATGCAGCTCCTCTATCAAAAAAACTTTACATAATCCAGAAAAATCGAAGTTGGTTACAACAAAATTTTTTAAAATTTGACAAAAATCTGTACAAAAATCCAAAAATTCGAAGTTAATTTCAACTAGAATTACTCAAAAGCAGCTCCTCTATCAAAAAAACCTAACATAATCCAGAAAAATCGAAGTTGGTTTCAACAAAATTTTTTAAAATTTGACAAAATTCTGTACAAAAATCCAAAAATTCGAAGATAATTTTAACTAAAATTACTCAAATGCAGCTCCTCTATCCAAAAAACCTAACATAATCCAGAAAAATCGAAGTTGGTTTCAACAAAATTTTTTAAAATTTGACAAAAATCTGTACAAAAATCCAAAAATTCGAAGTTAATTTCAACTAAAATTACTCAAATGCAGCTCCTCTATCAAAAAACCTAACATAATCCAGAAAAATCGAAGTTGGTTACAACAAAATTTTTTAAAATTTGACAAAAATCTGTACAAAAATCCAAAAATTCGAAGTTAATTTCAACTAGAATTACTCAAAAGCAGCTCCTCTATCAAAAAAACCTAACATAATCCAGAAAAATCGAAGTTGGTTTCAACAAAATTTTTTAAAATTTGACAAAAATCTGTACAAAAATCCAAAAATTCGAAGATAATTTTAACTAAAATTACTCAAATGCAGCTCCTCTATCCAAAAAACCTAACATAATCCAGAAAAATCGAAGTTGGTTTCAACAAAATTTTTTAAAATTTGACAAAAATCTGTAAAAAAATCCAAAAATTCGAAGTTAATTTCAACTAAAATTACTCAAATGCAGCTCCGCTATCAAAAAACCTAACATAATCCAGAAAAATCGAAGTTGGTTTCAACAAAATTTTTTATAATTTGAAAAAAATCTGTACAAACATCCAAAAATCCGAAGTTAATTTCAACTAAAATTACTCAAATGCAGCTCCTCTATCAAAAAAACCTAACATAATCCAGAAAAATCGAAGTTGGTTTCAACAAAATTTTTTAAAATTTGACAAAAATCTGTACAAAAATCGAAAAATTCGAAGATAATTTCAACTAAAATTACTCAAATGCAGCTCCTCTATCAAAAAAACCTAACATATTCCAGAAAAATCGTAGTTGATTTGAACAAAATTTTTTAAAATTTGACAAAAGTCTGTACAAAAATCCAAAAATTCGAAGTTATTTTCAACTAAAATTACTCAAATGCAGCTCCTCTATCAAAAAAACTTTACATAATCCAGAAAAATCGAAGTTGGTTACAACAAAATTTTTTAAAATTTGACAAAAATCTGTACAAAAATCCAAAAATTCGAAGTTAATTTCAACTAGAATTACTCAAATGCAGCTCCTCTATCAAAAAAACCTAACATAATCCAGAAAAATCGAAGTTGGGTTCAACAAATTTTATAAAGTTTGACAAAAATCTGCACAAAAATCCAAAAATTCGAAGTTAATTACAACTAAAATTACTCAAATGCAGCTCCTCTATCAAAAAACCTAACATAATCCAGAAAAATCGAAGTTGGTTTCAACAAAATTTTTTATAATTTGAAAAAAATCTGTACAAAAATCCAAAAATTCGAAGTTAATTTCAACTAAAATTACTCAAATGCAGCTCCTCTATCAAAAAACCTAACATAATCCAGAAAAATCGAAGTTGGTTTCAACAAAATTTTTTAAAATTTGAAAAAAATCTGTACAAAAATCCAAAAATTCGAAGATAATTTCAACTAAAATTACTCAAATGCAGCTCCTCTATCAAAAAAACCTAACATATTCCAGAAAAATCGAAGTTGATTTCAACAAAATTTTTTAAAATTTGACAAAAATCTGTACAAAAATCCAAAAATTCGAAGTTAATTTCAACTAAAATTACTCAAATGCAGCTCCTCTATCAAAAAAACTTTACATAATCCAGAAAAATCGAAGTTGGTTACAACAAAATTTTTTAAAATTTGACAAATATCTGTACAAAAATCCAAAAATTCGAAGTTAATTTCAACTAGAATTACTCAAATGCAGCTCCTCTATCAAAAAAACCTAACGTAATCCAGAGTAATCGAAGTTGGTTTCAACAAAATTTTTTAAAATTTGACAAAAATCTGTACAAAAATCCAAAAATTCGAAGTTAATTTCAACTAAAATTACTCAAATGCAGCTCCTCTATCAAAAAACCTAACATAATCCAGAAAAATCGAAGTTGGTTACAACAAAATTTTTTAAAATTTGACAAAAATCTGTACAAAAATCCAAAAATTCGAAGTTAATTTCAACTAGAATTACTCAAAAGCAGCTCCTCTATCAAAAAAACCTAACATAATCCAGAAAAATCGAAGTTGGTTTCAACAAAATTTTTTAAAATTTGACAAAAATCTGTACAAAAATCCAAAAATTCGAAGATAATTTTAACTAAAATTACTCAAATGCAGCTCCTCTATCCAAAAAACCTAACATAATCCAGAAAAATCGAAGTTGGTTTCAACAAAATTTTTTAAAATTTGACAAAAATCTGTAAAAAAATCCAAAAATTCGAAGTTAATTTCAACTAAAATTACTCAAATGCAGCTCCTCTATCAAAAAACCTAACATAATCCAGAAAAATCGAAGTTGGTTTCAACAAAATTTTTTATAATTTGAAAAAAATCTGTACAAACATCCAAAAATCCGAAGTTAATTTCAACTAAAATTACTCAAATGCAGCTCCTCTATCAAAAAAACCTAACATAATCCAGAAAAATCGAAGTTGGTTTCAACAAAATTTTTTAAAATTTGACAAAAATCTGTACAAAAATCGAAAAATTCGAAGATAATTTCAACTAAAATTACTCAAATGCAGCTCCTCTATCAAAAAAACCTAACATATTCCAGAAAAATCGTAGTTGATTTGAACAAAATTTTTTAAAATTTGACAAAAGTCTGTACAAAAATCCAAAAATTCGAAGTTATTTTCAACTAAAATTACTCAAATGCAGCTCCTCTATCAAAAAAACTTTACATAATCCAGAAAAATCGAAGTTGGTTACAACAAAATTTTTTAAAATTTGACAAAAATCTGTACAAAAATCCAAAAATTCGAAGTTAATTTCAACTAGAATTACTCAAATGCAGCTCCTCTATCAAAAAAACCTAACATAATCCAGAAAAATCGAAGTTGGGTTCAACAAATTTTATAAAGTTTGACAAAAATCTGCACAAAAATCCAAAAATTCGAAGTTAATTACAACTAAAATTACTCAAATGCAGCTCCTCTATCAAAAAACCTAACATAATCCAGAAAAATCGAAGTTGGTTTCAACAAAATTTTTTATAATTTGAAAAAAATCTGTACAAAAATCCAAAAATTCGAAGTTAATTTCAACTAAAATTACTCAAATGCAGCTCCTCTATCAAAAAACCTAACATAATCCAGAAAAATCGAAGTTGGTTTCAACAAAATTTTTTAAAATTTGAAAAAAATCTGTACAAAAATCCAAAAATTCGAAGATAATTTCAACTAAAATTACTCAAATGCAGCTCCTCTATCAAAAAAACCTAACATATTCCAGAAAAATCGAAGTTGATTTCAACAAAATTTTTTAAAATTTGACAAAAATCTGTACAAAAATCCAAAAATTCGAAGTTAATTTCAACTAAAATTACTCAAATGCAGCTCCTCTATCAAAAAAACTTTACATAATCCAGAAAAATCGAAGTTGGTTACAACAAAATTTTTTAAAATTTGACAAATATCTGTACAAAAATCCAAAAATTCGAAGTTAATTTCAACTAGAATTACTCAAATGCAGCTCCTCTATCAAAAAAACCTAACGTAATCCAGAGTAATCGAAGTTGGTTTCAACAAAATTTTTTAAAATTTGACAAAAATCTGTACAAAAATCCAAAAATTCGAAGTTAATTTCAACTAAAATTACTCAAATGCAGCTCCTCTATCAAAAAACCTAACATAATCCAGAAAAATCGAAGTTGATTTCAACAAAATATTTTAAAATTTGACAAAAATCTGTACAAAAATCCAAAAATTCGAAGTTAATTTCAACTAGAATTACTCAAATGCAGCTCCTCTATCAAAAAAAACTAACATAATCCAGAAAAATCGAAGTTGGGTTCAACAAAACTTTATAAAATTTGACAAAAATCTGTACAAAAATCCAAAAATTCGAAGATAATTTCAACTAAAATTACTCAAATGCAGCTCCTCTATCAAAAAAACCTAACATAATCCAGAAAAATCGAAGTTGGTTTCAACAAAATTTTTTAAAATTTGACAAAAATCTGTACAAAAATCGAAAAATTCGAAGATAATTTCAACTAAAATTACTCAAATGCAGCTCCTCTATCAAAAAACCTAACATATTCCAGAAAAATCGTAGTTGATTTGAACAAAATTTTTTAAAATTTGACAAAAGTCTGTACAAAAATCCAAAAATTCGAAGTTATTTTCAACTAAAATTACTCAAATGCAGCTCCTCTATCAAAAAAACTTTACATAATCCAGAAAAATCGAAGTTGGTTACAACAAAATTTTTTAAAATTTGACAAAAATCTGTACAAAAATCCAAAAATTCGAAGTTAATTTCAACTAGAATTACTCAAATGCAGCTCCTCTATCAAAAAAACCTAACATAATCCAGAAAAATCGAAGTTGGGTTCAACAAATTTTATAAAGTTTGACAAAAATCTGCACAAAAATCCAAAAATTCGAAGTTAATTACAACTA
This sequence comes from Andrena trimmerana, assembly GCA_951215215.1. Lineage (NCBI taxonomy): Eukaryota > Metazoa > Arthropoda > Insecta > Hymenoptera > Andrenidae > Andrena > Andrena trimmerana. The sequence goes on from CATNUO010000088.1 coordinate 189,174, forward strand.
AAATTACTCAAATGCAGCTCCTCTATCAAAAAACCTAACATAATCCAGAAAAATCGAAGTTGGTTTCAACAAAATTTTTTATAATTTGACAAAAATCTGTACAAAAATCCAAAAATTCGAAGTTAATTTCAACTAAAATTACTCAAATGCAGCTCCTCTATCAAAAAACCTAACATAATCCAGAAAAATCGAAGTTGGTTTCAACAAAATTTTTTAAAATTTGAAAAAAATCTGTACAAAAATCCAAAAATTCGAAGATAATTTCAACTAAAATTACTCAAATGCAGCTCCTCTATCAAAAAAAGCTAACATATTCCAGAAAAATCGAAGTTGATTTCAACAAAATTTTTTAAAATTTGACAAAAATCTGTACAAAAATCCAAAAATTCGAAGTTAATTTCAACTAAAATTACTCAAATGCAGCTCCTCTATCAAAAAAACTTTACATAATCCAGAAAAATCGAAGTTGGTTACAACAAAATTTTTTAAAATTTGACAAATATCTGTACAAAAATCCAAAAATTCGAAGTTAATTTCAACTAGAATTACTCAAATGCAGCTCCTCTATCAAAAAAACCTAACGTAATCCAGAGTAATCGAAGTTGGTTTCAACAAAATTTTTTAAAATTTGACAAAAATCTGTACAAAAATCCAAAAATTCGAAGTTAATTTCAACTAAAATTACTCAAATGCAGCTCCTCTATCAAAAAACCTAACATAATCCAGAAAAATCGAAGTTGATTTCAACAAAATATTTTAAAATTTGACAAAAATCTGTACAAAAATCCAAAAATTCGAAGTTAATTTCAACTAGAATTACTCAAATGCAGCTCCTCTATCAAAAAAAAACTAACATAATCCAGAAAAATCGAAGTTGGGTTCAACAAAACTTTATAAAATTTGACAAAAATCTGTACAAAAATCCAAAAATTCGAAGATAATTTCAACTAAAATTACTCAAATGCAGCTCCTCTATCCAAAAAACCTAACATAATCCAGAAAAATCGAAGTTGGTTTCAACAAAATTTTTTAAAATTTGTCAAAAACCTGTACAAAAATCCAAAAATTCGAAGTTAATTTCAACTAAAATTACTCAAATGCAGCTCCTCTATCAAAAAACCTAACATAATCCAGAAAAATCGAAGTTGGTTTCAACAAAATTTTTTATTATTTGAAAAAAATCTGTACAAACATCCAAAAATTCGAAGTTAATTTCAACTAAAATTACTCAAATGCAGCTCCTCTATCAAAAAAACCTAACATAATCCAGAAAAATCGAAGTTGGTTTCAACAAAATATTTTAAAATTTGACAAAAATCTGTACAAAAATCCAAAAATTCGAAGTTAATTTCAACTAAAATTACTCAAATGCAGCTCCTCTATCAAAAAAACCTAACATATTCCAGAAAAATCGAAGTTGGTTTCAACAAAATTTTTTAAAATTTGACAAAAATCTGTACAAAAATCCAAAAATTCGAAGTTAATTTCAACTAAAATTACTCAAATGCAGCTCCTCTATCAAAAAAACCTAACATATTCCAGAAAAATCGAAGTTGGTTTCAACAAAATTTTTTAAAATTTGACAAAAATCTGTACAAAAATCCAAAAATTCGAAGTTAATTTCAACTAAAATTACTCAAATGCAGCTCCTCTATCAAAAAACCTAACATAATCCAGAAAAATCGAAGTTGGTTACAACAAAATTTTTTAAAATTTGACAAAAATCTGTACAAAAATCCAAAAATTCGAAGTTAATTTCAACTAGAATTACTCAAATGCAGCTCCTCTATCAAAAAACATAACATATTCCAGAAAAATCGAAGTTGGTTTCAACAAAATTTTTTAAAATTTGACAAAAATCTGTACAAAAATCCAAAAATTCGAAGTTAATTTCAACTAGAATTACTCAAATGCAGCTTCTCTATCAAAAAACATAACATATTCCAGAAAAATCGAAGTTGATTTCAACAAAATTTTTTAAAATTTGACAAAAATCTGTACAAAAATCCAAAAATTCGAAGATAATTTCAACTAAAATTACTCAAATGAAGCTCCTCTATCAAAAAAACCTAACATAATCCAGAAAAATCGAAGTTGGTTTCAACAAAATATTTTAAAATTTGACAAAAATCTGTACAAAAAATCCAAAAATTCGAAGTTAATTTCAACTAAAATTACTCAAATACAGCTCCTCTATCAAAAAAACCTAACATATTCCAGAAAAATCGAAGTTGGTTTCAACAAAATTTTTTAAAATTTGACAAAAATCTGTACAAAAATCCAAAAATTCGAAGTTAATTTCAACTAGAATTACTCAAATGCAGCTCCTCTATCAAAAAACATAACATATTCCAGAAAAATCGAAGTTGATTTCAACAAAATTTTTTAAAATTTGACAAAAATCTGTACAAAAATCCAAAAATTCGAAGATAATTTCAACTAAAATTACTCAAATGAAGCTCCTCTATCCAAAAAACCTAACATATTCCAGAAAAATCGAAGTTGATTTCAACAAAATTTTTTAAAATTTTACAAAAATCTGTACAAAAATCCAAAAATTCGAAGATAATTTCAACTAAAATTACTCAAATGCAGCTCCTCTATCCAAAAAACCTAACATAATCCAGAAAAATCGAAGTTGGTTTCAACAAAATTTTTTAAAATTTGACAAAAACCTGTACAAAAATCCAAAAATTCGAAGTTAATTTCAACTAAAATTACTCAAATGCAGCTCCTCTATCAAAAAACCTAACATAATCCAGAAAAATCGAAGTTGGTTTCAACAAAATTTTTTATAATTTGAAAAAAATCTGTACAAACATCCAAAAATTCGAAGTTAATTTCAACTAAAATTACTCAAATGCAGCTCCTCTATCAAAAAAACCTAACATAATCCAGAAAAATCGAAGTTGGTTTCAACAAAATATTTTAAAATTTGACAAAAACCTGTACAAAAATCCAAAAATTCGAAGTTAATTTCAACTAAAATTACTCAAATGCAGCTCCTCTATCAAAAAACCTAACATAATCCAGAAAAATCGAAGTTGGTTTCAACAAAATTTTTTAAAATTTGAAAAAAATCTGTACAAAAATCCAAAAATTCGAAGTTAATTTCAACTAAAATTACTCAAATGCAGCTCCTCTATAAAAAAACCTAACATAATCCAGAAAAATCGAAGTTGGTTTCAACAAAATTTTTTAAAATTTGACAAAAATCTGTACAAAAATCGAAAAATTCGAAGATAATTTCAACTAAAATTACTCAAATGCAGCTCCTCTAACAAAAAATCCTAACATATTCCAGAAAAATCGAAGTTGATTTGAACAAAATTTTTTAAAATTTGACAAAAGTCTGTACAAACATCCAAAAATTCGAAGTTAATTTCAACTAGAATTACTCAAATGCAGCTCCTCTATCAAAAAAACCTAACATAATCCAGAAAAATCGAAGTTGGGTTCAACAAAACTTTATAAAATTTGACAAAAATCTGTACAAAAATCCAAAAATTCGAAGATAATTTCAACTAAAATTACTCAAATGCAGCTCCTCTATCCAAAAAACCTAACATAATCCAGAAAAATCGAAGTTGGTTTCAACAAAATTTTTTAAAATTTGACAAAAACCTGTACAAAAATCCAAAAATTCGAAGTTAATTTCAACTAAAATTATTCAAATGCAGCTCCTCTATCAAAAAAACCTAACGTAATCCAGAGTAATCGAAGTTGGTTTCAACAAAATTTTTTAAAATTTGACAAAAATCTGTACAAAAATCCAAAAATTCGAAGTTATTTTCAACTAAAATTACTCAAATGCAGCTCCTCTATCAAAAAAACTTTACATAATCCAGAAAAATCGAAGTTGGTTTCAACAAAATTTTTTAAAATTTGACAAAAATCTGTACAAAAATCCAAAAATTCGAAGTTAATTTCAACTAAAATTACTCAAATGCAGCTCCTCTATCAAAAAACCTAACATAATCCAGAAAAATCGAAGTTGGTTACAACAAAATTTTTTAAAATTTGACAAAAATCTGTACAAAAATCCAAAAATTCGAAGTTAATTTCAACTAGAATTACTCAAAAGCAGCTCCTCTATCAAAAAAACCTAACATAATCCAGAAAAATCGAAGTTGGTTTCAACAAAATTTTTTAAAATTTGACAAAAATCTGTACAAAAATCCAAAAATTCGAAGATAATTTTAACTAAAATTACTCAAATGCAGCTCCTCTATCCAAAAAACCTAACATAATCCAGAAAAATCGAAGTTGGTTTCAACAAAATTTTTTAAAATTTGACAAAAATCTGTACAAAAATCCAAAAATTCGAAGTTAATTTCAACTAAAATTACTCAAATGCAGCTCCTCTATCAAAAAACCTAACATAATCCAGAAAAATCGAAGTTGGTTACAACAAAATTTTTTAAAATTTGACAAAAATCTGTACAAAAATCCAAAAATTCGAAGTTAATTTCAACTAGAATTACTCAAAAGCAGCTCCTCTATCAAAAAAACCTAACATAATCCAGAAAAATCGAAGTTGGTTTCAACAAAATTTTTTAAAATTTGACAAAAATCTGTACAAAAATCCAAAAATTCGAAGATAATTTTAACTAAAATTACTCAAATGCAGCTCCTCTATCCAAAAAACCTAACATAATCCAGAAAAATCGAAGTTGGTTTCAACAAAATTTTTTAAAATTTGACAAAAATCTGTAAAAAAATCCAAAAATTCGAAGTTAATTTCAACTAAAATTACTCAAATGCAGCTCCTCTATCAAAAAACCTAACATAATCCAGAAAAATCGAAGTTGGTTTCAACAAAATTTTTTATAATTTGAAAAAAATCTGTACAAACATCCAAAAATTCGAAGTTAATTTCAACTAAAATTACTCAAATGCAGCTCCTCTATCAAAAAAACCTAACATAATCCAGAAAAATCGAAGTTGGTTTCAACAAAATTTTTTAAAATTTGACAAAAATCTGTACAAAAATCCAAAAATTCGAAGTTAATTTCAACTAGAATTACTCAAATGCAGCTCCTCTATCAAAAAAACCTAACATAATCCAGAAAAATCGAAGTTGGGTTCAACAAATTTTATAAAGTTTGACAAAAATCTGCACAAAAATCCAAAAATTCGAAGTTAATTACAACTAAAATTACTCAAATGCAGCTCCTCTATCAAAAAACCTAACATAATCCAGAAAAATCGAAGTTGGTTTCAACAAAATTTTTTATAATTTGAAAAAAATCTGTACAAAAATCCAAAAATTCGAAGTTAATTTCAACTAAAATTACTCAAATGCAGCTCCTCTATCAAAAAACCTAACATAATCCAGAAAAATCGAAGTTGGTTTCAACAAAATTTTTTAAAATTTGAAAAAAATCTGTACAAAAATCCAAAAATTCGAAGATAATTTCAACTAAAATTACTCAAATGCAGCTCCTCTATCAAAAAAACCTAACATATTCCAGAAAAATCGAAGTTGATTTCAACAAAATTTTTTAAAATTTGACAAAAATCTGTACAAAAATCCAAAAATTCGAAGTTAATTTCAACTAAAATTACTCAAATGCAGCTCCTCTATCAAAAAAACTTTACATAATCCAGAAAAATCGAAGTTGGTTACAACAAAATTTTTTAAAATTTGACAAATATCTGTACAAAAATCCAAAAATTCGAAGTTAATTTCAACTAGAATTACTCAAATGCAGCTCCTCTATCAAAAAAACCTAACGTAATCCAGAGTAATCGAAGTTGGTTTCAACAAAATTTTTTAAAATTTGACAAAAATCTGTACAAAAATCCAAAAATTCGAAGTTAATTTCAACTAAAAGTACTCAAATGCAGCTCCTCTATCAAAAAACCTAACATAATCCAGAAAAATCGAAGTTGATTTCAACAAAATATTTTAAAATTTGACAAAAATCTGTACAAAAATCCAAAAATTCGAAGTTAATTTCAACTAGAATTACTCAAATGCAGCTCCTCTATCAAAAAAAAACTAACATAATCCAGAAAAATCGAAGTTGGGTTCAACAAAACTTTATAAAATTTGACAAAAATCTGTACAAAAATCCAAAAATTCGAAGATAATTTCAACTAAAATTACTCAAATGCAGCTCCTCTATCCAAAAAACCTAACATAATCCAGAAAAATCGAAGTTGGTTTCAACAAAATTTTTTAAAATTTGTCAAAAACCTGTACAAAAATCCAAAAATTCGAAGTTAATTTCAACTAAAATTACTCAAATGCAGCTCCTCTATCAAAAAACCTAACATAATCCAGAAAAATCGAAGTTGGTTTCAACAAAATTTTTTATTATTTGAAAAAAATCTGTACAAACATCCAAAAATTCGAAGTTAATTTCAACTAAAATTACTCAAATGCAGCTCCTCTATCAAAAAAACCTAACATAATCCAGAAAAATCGAAGTTGGTTTCAACAAAATATTTTAAAATTTGACAAAAATCTGTACAAAAATTCAAAAATTCGAAGTTAATTTCAACTAAAATTACTCAAATGCAGCTCCTCTATCAAAAAACCTAACATAATCCAGAAAAATCGAAGTTGGTTTCAACAAAATTTTTTAAAATTTGAAAAAAATCTGTACAAAAATCCAAAAATTCGAAGATAATTTCAACTAAAATTACTCAAATGCAGCTCCTCTATCAAAAAAACCAAACATATTCCAGAAAAATCGAAGTTGATATCAACAAAATTTTTTAAAATTTGACAAAAATCTGTACAAAAATCCAAAAATTCGAAGTTAATTTCAACTAAAATTACTCAAATGCAGCTCCGCTACCAAAAAGCCTAACGGAATCCAGAGTAATCGAAGTTGGTTTCAACAAAATTTTTTAAAATTTGACAAAAATCTGTACAAAAATCCAAAAATTCGAAGTTAATTTCAACTAGAATTACTCAAATGCAGCTCCTCTATCAAAAAAACCTAACATATTCTAGAAAAATCGAAGTTGATTTCAACAAAATTTTTTAAAATTTGACAAAAATCTGTACAAAAATCCAAAAATTCGAAGATAATTTCAACTAAAATTACTCAAATGCAGCTCCTCTATCAAAAAAACCTAACATATTCCAAAAAAATCGAAGTTGATTTCAACAAAATTTTTTAAAATTTGACAAAAATCTGTACAAAAATCCAAAAATTCGAAGTTAATTTCAACTAAAATTACTCAAATGCAGCTCCTCTATAAAAAAACCTAACATAATCCAGAAAAATCGAAGTTGGTTTCAACAAAATTTTTTAAAATTTGACAAAAATCTGTACAAAAATCGAAAAATTCGAAGATAATTTCAACTAAAATTACTCAAATGCAGCTCCTCTAACAAAAAATCCTAACATATTCCAGAAAAATCGAAGTTGATTTGAACAAAATTTTTTAAAATTTGACAAAAGTCTGTACAAACATCCAAAAATTCGAAGTTAATTTCAACTAGAATTACTCAAATGCAGCTCCTCTATCAAAAAAACCTAACATAATCCAGAAAAATCGAAGTTGGGTTCAACAAAACTTTATAAAATTTGACAAAAATCTGTACAAAAATCCAAAAATTCGAAGATAATTTCAACTAAAATTACTCAAATGCAGCTCCTCTATCCAAAAAACCTAACATAATCCAGAAAAATCGAAGTTGGTTTCAACAAAATTTTTTAAAATTTGACAAAAACCTGTACAAAAATCCAAAAATTCGAAGTTAATTTCAACTAAAATTACTCAAATGCAGCTCCTCTATCAAAAAAACCTAACGTAATCCAGAGTAATCGAAGTTGGTTTCAACAAAATTGTTTAAAATTTGACAAAAATCTGTACAAAAATCCAAAAATTCGAAGTTATTTTCAACTAAAATTACTCAAATGCAGCTCCTCTATCAAAAAAACTTTACATAATCCAGAAAAATCGAAGTTGGTTACAACAAAATTTTTTAAAATTTGACAAAAATCTGTACAAAAATCCAAAAATTCGAAGTTAATTTCAACTAGAATTACTCAAAAGCAGCTCCTCTATCAAAAAAACCTAACATAATCCAGAAAAATCGAAGTTGGTTTCAACAAAATTTTTTAAAATTTGACAAAAATCTGTACAAAAATCCAAAAATTCGAAGTTAATTTTAACTAAAATTACTCAAATGCAGCTCCTCTATCCAAAAAACCTAACATAATCCAGAAAAATCGAAGTTGGTTTCAACAAAATTTTTTAAAATTTGACAAAAATCTGTACAAAAATCCAAAAATTCGAAGTTAATTTCAACTAAAATTACTCAAATGCAGCTCCTCTATCAAAAAACCTAACATAATCCAGAAAAATCGAAGTTGGTTACAACAAAATTTTTTAAAATTTGACAAAAATCTGTACAAAAATCCAAAAATTCGAAGTTAATTTCAACTAGAATTACTCAAAAGCAGCTCCTCTATCAAAAAAACCTAACATAATCCAGAAAAATCGAAGTTGGTTTCAACAAAATTTTTTAAAATTTGACAAAAATCTGTACAAAAATCCAAAAATTCGAAGATAATTTTAACTAAAATTACTCAAATGCAGCTCCTCTATCCAAAAAACCTAACATAATCCAGAAAAATCGAAGTTGGTTTCAACAAAATTTTTTAAAATTTGACAAAAATCTGTAAAAAAATCCAAAAATTCGAAGTTAATTTCAACTAAAATTACTCAAATGCAGCTCCTCTATCAAAAAACCTAACATAATCCAGAAAAATCGAAGTTGGTTTCAACAAAATTTTTTATAATTTGAAAAAAATCTGTACAAACATCCAAAAATTCGAAGTTAATTTCAACTAAAATTACTCAAATGCAGCTCCTCTATCAAAAAAACCTAACATAATCCAGAAAAATCGAAGTTGGTTTCAACAAAATTTTTTAAAATTTGACAAAAATCTGTACAAAAATCGAAAAATTCGAAGATAATTTCAACTAAAATTACTCAAATGCAGCTCCTCTATCAAAAAAACCTAACATATTCCAGAAAAATCGTAGTTGATTTGAACAAAATTTTTTAAAATTTGACAAAAGTCTGTACAAAAATCCAAAAATTCGAAGTTATTTTCAACTAAAATTACTCAAATGCAGCTCCTCTATCAAAAAAACTTTACATAATCCAGAAAAATCGAAGTTGGTTACAACAAAATTTTTTAAAATTTGACAAAAATCTGTACAAAAATCCAAAAATTCGAAGTTAATTTCAACTAGAATTACTCAAATGCAGCTCCTCTATCAAAAAAACCTAACATAATCCAGAAAAATCGAAGTTGGGTTCAACAAATTTTATAAAGTTTGACAAAAATCTGCACAAAAATCCAAAAATTCGAAGTTAATTACAACTAAAATTACTCAAATGCAGCTCCTCTATCAAAAAACCTAACATAATCCAGAAAAATCGAAGTTGGTTTCAACAAAATTTTTTATAATTTGAAAAAAATCTGTACAAAAATCCAAAAATTCGAAGTTAATTTCAACTAAAATTACTCAAATGCAGCTCCTCTATCAAAAAAACTTTACATAATCCAGAAAAATCGAAGTTGGTTACAACAAAATTTTTTAAAATTTGACAAATATCTGTACAAAAATCCAAAAATTCGAAGTTAATTTCAACTAGAATTACTCAAATGCAGCTCCTCTATCAAAAAAACCTAACGTAATCCAGAGTAATCGAAGTTGGTTTCAACAAAATTTTTTAAAATTTGACAAAAATCTGTACAAAAATCCAAAAATTCGAAGTTAATTTCAACTAAAATTACTCAAATGCAGCTCCTCTATCAAAAAACCTAACATAATCCAGAAAAATCGAAGTTGATTTCAACAAAATATTTTAAAATTTGACAAAAATCTGTACAAAAATCCAAAAATTCGAAGTTAATTTCAACTAGAATTACTCAAATGCAGCTCCTCTATCAAAAAAAAACTAACATAATCCAGAAAAATCGAAGTTGGGTTCAACAAAACTTTATAAAATTTGACAAAAATCTGTACAAAAATCCAAAAATTCGAAGATAATTTCAACTAAAATTACTCAAATGCAGCTCCTCTATCCAAAAAACCTAACATAATCCAGAAAAATCGAAGTTGGTTTCAACAAAATTTTTTAAAATTTGTCAAAAACCTGTACAAAAATCCAAAAATTCGAAGTTAATTTCAACTAAAATTACTCAAATGCAGCTCCTCTATCAAAAAACCTAACATAATCCAGAAAAATCGAAGTTGGTTTCAACAAAATTTTTTATTATTTGAAAAAAATCTGTACAAACATCCAAAAATTCGAAGTTAATTTCAACTAAAATTACTCAAATGCAGCTCCTCTATCAAAAAAACCTAACATAATCCAGAAAAATCGAAGTTGGTTTCAACAAAATATTTTAAAATTTGACAAAAATCTGTACAAAAATCCAAAAATTCGAAGTTAATTTCAACTAAAATTACTCAAATGCAGCTCCTCTATCAAAAAAACCTAACATATTCCAGAAAAATCGAAGTTGGTTTCAACAAAATTTTTTAAAATTTGACAAAAATCTGTACAAAAATCCAAAAATTCGAAGTTAATTTCAACTAAAATTACTCAAATGCAGCTCCTCTATCCAAAAAACCTAACATAATCCAGAAAAATCGAAGTTGGTTTCAACAAAATTTTTTAAAATTTGACAAAAATCTGTACAAAAATCCAAAAATTCGAAGTTAATTTCAACTAAAATTACTCAAATGCAGCTCCTCTATCAAAAAACCTAACATAATCCAGAAAAATCGAAGTTGGTTACAACAAAATTTTTTAAAATTTGACAAAAATCTGTACAAAAATCCAAAAATTCGAAGTTAATTTCAACTAGAATTACTCAAATGCAGCTCCTCTATCAAAAAACATAACATATTCCAGAAAAATCGAAGTTGGTTTCAACAAAATTTTTTAAAATTTGACAAAAATCTGTACAAAAATCCAAAAATTCGAAGTTAATTTCAACTAGAATTACTCAAATGCAGCTTCTCTATCAAAAAACATAACATATTCCAGAAAAATCGAAGTTGATTTCAACAAAATTTTTTAAAATTTGACAAAAATCTGTACAAAAATCCAAAAATTCGAAGATAATTTCAACTAAAATTACTCAAATGAAGCTCCTCTATCAAAAAAACCTAACATAATCCAGAAAAATCGAAGTTGGTTTCAACAAAATATTTTAAAATTTGACAAAAATCTGTACAAAAAATCCAAAAATTCGAAGTTAATTTCAACTAAAATTACTCAAATACAGCTCCTCTATCAAAAAAACCTAACATATTCCAGAAAAATCGAAGTTGGTTTCAACAAAATTTTTTAAAATTTGACAAAAATCTGTACAAAAATCCAAAAATTCGAAGTTAATTTCAACTAGAATTACTCAAATGCAGCTCCTCTATCAAAAAACATAACATATTCCAGAAAAATCGAAGTTGATTTCAACAAAATTTTTTAAAATTTGACAAAAATCTGTACAAAAATCCAAAAATTCGAAGATAATTTCAACTAAAATTACTCAAATGAAGCTCCTCTATCCAAAAAACCTAACATATTCCAGAAAAATCGAAGTTGATTTCAACAAAATTTTTTAAAATTTTACAAAAATCTGTACAAAAATCCAAAAATTCGAAGATAATTTCAACTAAAATTACTCAAATGCAGCTCCTCTATCCAAAAAACCTAACATAATCCAGAAAAATCGAAGTTGGTTTCAACAAAATTTTTTAAAATTTGACAAAAACCTGTACAAAAATCCAAAAATTCGAAGTTAATTTCAACTAAAATTACTCAAATGCAGCTCCTCTATCAAAAAACCTAACATAATCCAGAAAAATCGAAGTTGGTTTCAACAAAATTTTTTATAATTTGAAAAAAATCTGTACAAACATCCAAAAATTCGAAGTTAATTTCAACTAAAATTACTCAAATGCAGCTCCTCTATCAAAAAAACCTAACATAATCCAGAAAAATCGAAGTTGGTTTCAACAAAATATTTTAAAATTTGACAAAAAACCGTACAAAAATCCAAAAATTCGAAGTTAATTTCAACTAAAATTACTCAAATGCAGCTCCTCTATCAAAAAACCTAACATAATCCAGAAAAATCGAAGTTGGTTTCAACAAAATTTTTTAAAATTTGAAAAAAATCTGTACAAAAATCCAAAAATTCGAAGATAATTTCAACTAAAATTACTCAAATGCAGCTCCTCTATCAAAAAAACCTAACATATTCCAGAAAAATCGAAGTTGATTTCAACAAAATTTTTTAAAATTTGACAAAAATCTGTACAATAATCCAAAAATTCGAAGTTAATTTCAACTAGAATTACTCAAATGCAGCTCCTCTATCAATAAAACTAACATATTCCAGAAAAATCGAAGTTGATTTCAACAAAATTTTTTAAAATTTGACAAAAATCTGTACAAAAATCCAAAAATTCGAAGATAATTTCAACTAAAATTACTCAAATGCAGCTCCTCTATCAAAAAAACCTAACATATTCCAGAAAAATCGAAGTTGATTTCAACAAAATTTTTTAAAATTTGACAAAAATCTGTACAAAAATCCAAAAATTCGAAGTTAATTTCAACTAAAATTACTCAAATGCAGCTCCGCTACCAAAAAGCCTAACGTAATCCAGAGTAATCGAAGTTGATTTCAACAAAATTTTTTAAAATTTGACAAAAATCTGTACAAAAATCCAAAAATTCGAAGTTAATTTCAACTAAAATTACTCAAATGCAGCTCCGCTACCAAAAAGCCTAACGTAATCCAGAGTAATCGAAGTTGGTTTCAACAAAATTTTTTAAAATTTGACAAAAATCTGTACAAAAATCCAAAAATTCGAAGTTAATTTCAACTAGAATTACTCAAATGCAGCTCCTCTATCAAAAAAACCTAACATATTCTAGAAAAATCGAAGTTGATTTCAACAAAATTTTTTAAAATTTGACAAAAATCTGTACAAAAATCCAAAAATTCGAAGATAATTTCAACTAAAATTACTCAAATGCAGCTCCTCTATCAAAAAAACCTAACATATTCCAGAAAAATCGAAGTTGATTTCAACAAAATTTTTTAAAATTTGACAAAAATCTGTACAAAAATCCAAAAATTCGAAGTTAATTTCAACTAAAATTACTCAACTGCAGCTCCTCTATCAAAAAACCTAACATAATCCAGAAAAATCGAAGTTGGTTTCAACAAAATTTTTTAAAATTTGACAAAAATCTGTACAAAAATCCAAAAATTCGAAGATAATTTCAACTAAAATTACTCAAATGCAGCTCCTCTATCAAAAAAACCTAACATATTCCAGAAAAATCGAAGTTGATTTGAACAAAATTTTTTAAAATTTGACAAAGGTCTGTACAAAAATCCAAAAATTCGAAGTTAATTTCAACTAAAATTACTCAAATGCAGCTCCTCTATCAAAAAACCTAACATAATCCAGAAAAATCGAAGTTGGTTTCAACAAAATTTTTTATAATTTGAAAAAAATCTGTACAAAAATCCAAAAATTCGAAGTTAATTTCAACTAAAATTACTCAAATGCAGCTCCTCTATCAAAAAACCTAACATAATCCAGAAAAATCGAAGTTGGTTTCAACAAAATTTTTTATAATTTGAAAAAAATCTGTACAAACATCCAAAAATTCGAAGTTAATTTCAACTAAAATTACTCAAATGCAGCTCCTCTATCAAAAAAACCTAACATATTCTAGAAAAATCGAAGTTGATTTCAACAAAATTTTTTAAAATTTGACAAAAATCTGTACAAAAATCCAAAAATTCGAAGATAATTTCAACTAAAATTACTCAAATGCAGCTCCTCTATCAAAAAAACCTAACATATTCCAGAAAAATCGAAGTTGATTTCAACAAAATTTTTTAAAATTTGACAAAAATCTGTACAAAAATCCAAAAATTCGAAGTTAATTTCAACTAAAATTACTCAAATGCAGCTCCTCTATCAAAAAACCTAACATAATCCAGAAAAATCGAAGTTGGTTTCAACAAAATTTTTTAAAATTTGACAAAAATCTGTACAAAAATCGAAAAATTCGAAGATAATTTCAACTAAAATTACTCAAATGCAGCTCCTCTATCAAAAAATCCTAACATATTCCAGAAAAATCGAAGTTGATTTGAACAAAATTTTTTAAAATTTGACAAAAGTCTGTACAAAAATCCAAAAATTCGAAGTTAATTTCAACTAGAATTACTCAAATGCAGTTCCTCTATCAAAAAAACCTAACATAATCCAGAAAAATCGAAGTTGGGTTCAACAAAACTTTATAAAATTTGACAAAAATCTGTACAAAAATCCAAAAATTCGAATATAATTTCAACTAAAATTACTCAAATGCAGCTCCTCTATCCAAAAAACCTAACATAATCCAGAAAAATCGAAGTTGGTTTCAACAAAATTTTTTAAAATTTGACAAAAACCTGTACAAAAATCCAAAAATTCGAAGTTAATTTCAACTAGAATTACTCAAATGCAGCTCCTCTATCAAAAAAACCTAACATAATCCAGAAAAATCGAAGTTGGTTTCAACAAAATTTTTTATAATTTGAAAAAAATCTGTACAAACATCCAAAAATTCGATGTTAATTTCAACTAAAATTATGTCACGTCCCGGGTGAGGTCTTTAGGGTTGTGGCATAGATGGGGTAATACTTGAGGGAACGCAGGCGCGAATGCCAGATTCGTGGCTCTGCGGAAGATAGAAATTCTGGCTCGAATGCAGGATTCTTGCACGGAACGTCTGAGGGTATGCAGGCGCGAATGCCAGATTCGTGACACTGCGGAAGGTAGGAATTCAGGCACGAATACCAGATTCGTAGCACCGAACGTTTTTAGGAATACAGGCGCGAATGCCAGATTCGTGGCACTGCGGAGAGTAGGATTCAGGCACGAATACCAGATTCGTAGCACCGAACGTTCTTAGGAATACAGGCGCGAATGCCAGATTCGTGGCACTGCGGAGAGTAGGATTTTAGGCGCGAATACCAGATTCGTAGCACTGAACGACCAGGGAATGGTTAGATTGTTATGATTTGGGGTAACACCCGTTAGCACTTTATTTTGGTTTTGCCTAATTGGATTTACTGCTGCATAGGCACAAAAAGTTACTCGTAATATTTCTGAGAAGCACGTTTGGACGTGCAGCTATACACAGGCTATGCAATGATATGTTTGTAAACACAGTCACTGCTCCCGAGCTCGCGAATCGGAATCAGCTGTTTCACTAACTCGTGTATTTGGATTTTAGATGTTTCGTACCAGTGGTTGAACACAAATAAGTTGAAGCGTGATTTAAAACAAAGCGGTTTATTAACTTTGTTAGAGCGGTTATTATGCGTGGGGTTTTAGCATTCACATATAATATTTATAATATGATTGTAACATTTATATGTATGTATGGACATGAGGTACGATATAAATCATAGAATAATATGTGGTTATAAGACAAATATATATAATCAAAATAAACGTTAACAAGATTATATAAAAGTAATAGTATTAGTAATACAAAATATGTATGATTGCAATAAGCATAGATAAATGAAATAATACGTAAATGGTATATGGTATGGAGGCGATATGCACAATAATAAATAATAATAAATGCTTACAGTATTTGCCGTAGAGCACTGAATTTACACTTTGTATATTTTATAAAAGAGATACTTGCACAGTAATTACTGTCGAAGAAGAGAGCTCTGGCCTCTCGATCCTTCGTATTTATATGATTTACGCGCGGTCCTTGCGGGGGTTGTATGCGGTAAGGACCTTGACACAATTTACGAATTATGCGTAGAAGGACTTCCGGGGTTTTTCTATAATATTCTATTATTAGAATACATTTTCGGCACGTACGCCAGGTATTCTTCGCAGTTAGGCTTCTTGGGTTTTTATGAACGGTATTTGGAGATATTCAACTCGTCGAAGGGATTTTGGGTGTTTTATAGGAAAGGGGTTAAAGTGGCTTGGACTCGGAGGGTCTTAGAGAAGGAGTGAGACGTGGTCTCGGTTTAAGAAGATTTTGGGGCGAGGGACTTGTTTCGATTTAGTTTTGGGGAGGGAATTCGTGCCTCGTTGGGCGAATAAGTGAAGGAGGTTTCGTACTGACCATCTCGAGATGGGGACCGCTAAGGTACATCATCGAGGTGATCAGCGATTGGGGAAAAGGGGTAATAATTGAATTTGAGGGACTTTGGTGGAGTGATTCTGAGGTTTACTGGTGTATTATTAAATAGGAACGTGCGAAAAATAGTGGGACGTCACACCTCCCCCCCTATATGAAGAAATGCGTAGCACTTCTTAACATAGGGTTCGGGTGTTTTGAAATGAGGAGATAACGAAAAGAAAATTAAATGTAAAGCCTATTTTGGCAGAAAAAAAAAATAAAAGAAACAAAATAAAAGTATGTAATAAAAAAAAATAAATAAAACGGTTAGCCTATTTGGCGAGAAAAGAAAATATCTACATATATATAAAAATAAAATAAAGTATATATATATATTAAATTAATTTTAATGGATGGGGGAGCTATTTACAGGACTGGTTAAAGGAGGGATAGGATTAGAAAGGAGGATAGGAGTACTCAAGGTTGGAAAGGAATTCAGAATGGTCCAGGATGTACGTAAGGTCGTAACCTCCTTGATAGAGGTCATTGAACCACCTTAAAAACTCGGGCGTCAGCTCCGAAATGTTAGGTAACCCGGTAGCTGACCCCGTGTCCAGGATCTCTACGACACCTGGCCATGGTGGGATTGAGGAAGGGACAGGGAGACTGGGATTTTGAAGGGAATTTTGGAATGGGGAATTTGGCGGAGGGGAGATTACCTCTATGGGAGGGCTGGTATGGGGTCGTGGGGTGACGGCTTCCTGCAGCGAGCGAAGGTCACTCGGCGTCGTGGAGGGGGAGTCATCGATGGTGATGGTTTCAATGCTCGGCGTTGCCTCCCTGATGACAACCGAGGAGGCGACCCTTGGTAGAAAGGGTGAAAGGCTTCTTCCTTCTTTGGCCGCCTCCCGGCGCATCCATCGTAGGTGGGACAGACGCCGGCTGTTCCCTCCCCCTTTTGGCCGAGGCCCTGCTGCGCTGCACTTACCCCAACGATGTGGCATTTTGGTTTCCTAATGGAAGAAATTTATTTAGACATTTGTTAATTTTTATTGGGTCAGCCGGGATTCTCGGGTAATCGACCAAGACGTGCTTTGTTCGCGTGTATGATTTTCGTTTTCCCTTTCCATGATATTTTTAAGTTCTGTGACGGGATTACCTCTAATATAGTGTGTGGACCAGAATACTGGTCACCAAATTTTCCTTTTCGCGGTTCTATTAGAACGAAGACCGAGTCGCCCGGTCTGAAGGTCTCCGCGTTTATGTGTCTATCGTAATATTTTTTGTAACGTAATTTTGATTGATTTAGCTTTTCTGCTGCAGCGGTTTGCAGCTCTTGCATTCTTATGCTTAACTTCGAGAGGTATTGGTTATAGGTTTCATTCTCAAAATCTTCGGGCACTCTTTTCCTACTGGGTACCCGGGCTATTTTACCGAACACTAATTCATGTGGAGTGTATCCAGTGCCCTCGTGGACGCTGGTATTATAAGAGAACGCGGCCATGTCGGTCCATTCGTCCCAGTCATTGTATTTACTAATAAACATTTTCAAATATTCCGTTAGGACGAGGTGCGATCGCTCTAGAGAGCCGTTAGTCTGTGGGTGAAAAGCTGTGGTTCTAAATTGTTCGATTTTAAATTTTTGCGCTATGGTTTTCATGAATTTACCCGTGAAATTAGCTCCTTGGTCAGTGAGGATGGCTCCGGGAGCTCCGAACTGGCAGATAAATTTTTTTATAAACGCATCTGCAACTTTTACCGATGTCGATTGTTTGAGGGGTTCGCACACGAAGTATTTTGTTAATAAGTCTTGCATGGTTAATATATACGTATGTCCATTTCTTGTGGTAGGTAACGGTCCTACTATATCTAGTGCTATTTTATCAAAGGCGCGCCCAGGCGTGTCGGTAAGGATCATTGGCTGCCTGGTTTTAACACGGACGAGTTTTTTCTTTTGACAGTCCTCGCATCTTCGAATATAATCTTCGACGGCCTTTTTCATTCCTTTCCAGAAATAATAGTGTCGAATTCGATTATAAGTTTTAGCTACTCCTTTGTGTCCGGCTAATGCAGACGCATGATTTTCGGTTATAATGCTTTGTCTTTTTGATTCTTCGGGGATCTGAACTATTTGCAAGCATATAGTGACACTAATGTCTTCTTCATTAATGGTTTCGAGGACATCCATTATGATATCTTGCCAATTTAATTGATCAATATTCGTCGTCTTGGCAATACTAAATGAGTATATGATTAATTCGCGTATTACATTCTTAAGGGAAGAAAGAGCTTCGTTCCAATTTGTCGTGGTTAGAGGAGTATTTTGTGTTTCCTTGATAACCAACCCTACGAGAATTTGTCCCTTTTTATATGATACATGAGCCCTGCCTAGAGTGAGTTCGTTCGCTATTATCAATTCTCCTGTTTCTTGTAATTGTCTAGCTCCTTCGTCGCAAGGTTTCCCATCGGCACTTAAAAAGAAGACGAGTGTTTCTTTACGTAGGGACAATGGGTCGCGACTGATTGACGGTACTATTATGATTTCTCGATCTGGATCTGGTTCGTATGCTACATCTTGGGAATCGTCCTGCTCAATTATAGATAAGTCCGAGTCGGTTGTTGACTCGTCTGACATATTCGATTCCACCTCGGAATCGGGGTCTTCCTGTTCCTGTGGTACTGGAGATTGCGGGGGCGAAATAATTTGATAAGGGGTGTCCGCTAATTCTATTTCTTCTTCCTGGTCAATTTCTTCTTCGCTACTCATTGGTTCTTGTGGGACTAATGATATTTTATCCGGCGGCGCTATTATAGGTGTTGGGGTTTTGCGTACTTTTCTGTGCGGCTGAATCCTCTTAGGTTCCGTTCTTAGGCGGGCTTTACTTGTGGATGCTGAAGCAGAGGTGTTTGATTTGGAACCCCGTGGTCTTCCAGGGCCTCGTTTAGGCGGGGCTCCAGTTTCTTTAGTGGTACGCGGTTTCTTGGGATTTTGAGTGGGCCAGTCCACCCAGTCCTCGTCATCTTCTTCTCGTGGCCGTATTGGACATGTCTCCACTGTAGGGGGATTACGAGATAGAGCGTCGGCAAGTTTGTTGCTTTTTCCTGGTTGGTATCGAATTTCGTATTCATACTCAGCTAATTTTAGTCGCCACCTGACGAGGCGCGAGGTTGGGCCCTTTACGTTATGCAACCATATTAAGGGTTGGTGGTCGGTAAATAAAATGAACTTCCTTCCATATAAGTAAGGTCGGAAGTGTTTTGTACAGTACACTATGGCTAAAAGTTCTTTTTCTATGATCGCGTAATTCGTTTCTGCTTTATTTAAGAGACGCGAAGCGTAAGCGATCGGTAATTCTTTTCCGTCAATAGCCTGACTCAATATTCCTCCTATAGCGTAGTCAGAAGCATCTGTAGTGACGTGGAATTCTAGTTCAAAATTTGGGTATTGCAGGATTGGTTCCTTTTGCAATGCCGATCTTAATTGGTCGAACGCGTTCTGTTGGGACGATCCCCAGTCAAAAGATACGTCCTTTTTTAATAGGGAGGTTAAAGGACGAGCTGTTTTAGAAAACTCTGGAATAAACCTCCTGTAGTAGCCGGTCAGACCGAGGAACTCTTTAATTCCCTTTGGTGTACGAGGCGCAGGGTAGTTTTGAACGGCTTGGATTTTGTTTTGGTCCGGTTTTACCCCTTCCTCGGTAATTACATGTCCCAGGTAAGCGACTTCCTTACGTAGGAATTTACATTTCGTAGGTTGTAACTTTAAGTTTGCTTCACGTAAACGGTTAGCTAGTTTTTTGAATTTAATTAAGTGCTCTGTTAGTGAACTTGCGTAAAGGACGATATCGTCTAAATATACGAACATTTCCGTGCCTTGGAGTCCAGTAAGGGTATGGTCCATTAGACGTTGGAAGGTAGCTGGTGCGTTACAAAGTCCGAATGGCATCCTTTTGAATTCGTAGTGTCCATATGGTGTTGAAAAAGCTGTTTTATATGCATCTTCAGGTTTCATGGGTATTTGGTGAAATCCTGAAGCTAAGTCGAACACGGAAAAGTACTTGGCCCCTCCCAATTGGTCCAATATTTCGTTGATATTAGGAATTGGGTAAGCATCAGGAACAGTCTTTTTGTTCAGATCTCTAAAATCGATCACTACCCGCCACAGGTGTTCCCCATCGGGTCCAGGCTTTTTGGACACAATCCAGACGGGTGAATTGTACGGTGATAATGATGGTTTTATTATTTCTTGGTCTAGTAATTTTTGTATTTGTTTATTAATTTCCTTCTTGTGTATTGGAGGGAAGCGGTATTGTTTGGTATTGATAGGCGCCGTGTCCGTTGTCTGGATTCCATGCTGGATAGCGTTCGTATGACCCAACTTCTCATCTGGTAGATGGAAAAGATCATGGTACTTATTCAAAATTCCTTGGACATGAAGTTTTTCCTCCGGATTCATGTGTTCCGTCGAAATTAAGTCGAGCACTTTTTCCATTCTTGTTGCTGGTTTTTCAGAATTCATTGTTAATTCCGCACCCCACGCAATATTAAGAGACTGAGGGACATTTGGGTAAAGGGTTGATTTTGCATAATGCACAGGGGACGAGAATGAGTGCACTTTATCGGGTGCCTCTATTTGGTGGATCAACGGATCCTGGGGTAAAGGGGATTTGTTTGAATCTAGGGTGGGGATAGGATTGACGCATTTTGACGTCATAGTCTCTTTTTGTCGTCTTTGTTTGGGTTCTGGAATCACAATTTCGAATTCTTCCAATTCAACAGTGGGTATTGTGATCGTTGTGTCCATTTCGTTAGAATTTATTATTTGTAAGTAAGCTTTGCCGTCCTGGTTACGGACAAGAGCGTTACCAGCATGAATCCCAGCGCCTAAAGGTCGAGTCTCCATGGCGCGGCCTGCGGCGGCGGCCGGCGGCCGCGGCTCAGCGGCCGCGGCTCTGCGGCCCATTGCGGCGGCCAAACTCCGGCCGCTTGGCGTTCGGGGTCCCACTTTTGTTCAAGCACACTTGAAAGGGTCTACGGCCAAGGATTCATACCTGCTTCAGGACTAAAATAATTTTTTATTCTTTATTGTTTCGATATGGAAGTGACACCAATGGATTGCTTGTGTTTTTCCGATGTAAATCATATGAAATTTCATGAAAATCGGACTATTATGAACGAAGACAACTTGAAATGATATAAATTGAATCTGGAGAATTTTAGTGACGCGTGTCTGTTATGCAAAACTGATGTATTTTTTTAAAACGAATTCAGCAACACAATCAGATTCGTAATACGTCAATTTGTTTCAACAATTTATTTAAAAGTAGTAATGTTTTACTCCTTCTTCTTATAAATTGTTGATCCATTATGGCGTAAATTTGTCAACGTAAACTACAGACCAAACTCTGAAATACGGGTACGTGGAATTCTTCAATTTCAACTTTTTAGTGAAAACTACATACACTATATTGAACTCGGTACTCGTAGAGAATGGGAACCTCAGGTATAAACTTTTAGTATATTTTGGGCTTAATGGAACCAGTTGTTTCCGAAAAACAAGCCAGGTCGATCGGCCCGATCCTCTCATCGTAGTCGCGGTTTATGATCGTAGTGTCACGCACTTCGACGGCGGCCAACAGGGCGTGCGGGTGCGAGTCACCGTGCACGGTCAACGAAACGGCCGCTTTTTATTATATTTTCAAATTTTATTATGTTTTGGGCCTTTATATTGTGTTCTGTATTTTGCCTTTATATTGTGTCCTTAATTATCCTAAACGAAGGGTCCTTTGGGAGGTAACAGTTGAGAGCGCTTCGAAAATTCATTTACCTATCGTTTATGGTTGGCAATTCCGTATTTTCCAGGACGGCTTCGACTACATCTGGTTGCCAGATTTCCATAGGGCAATCAAGAACATACCTTCGCCGTCTTTAAGAATTCAGAGACTATTCGCTGTGAACAAAAGCGCGACTTTTCATTAATTCGCAGGTGTCCACGGGAACAGTAAACAGCTGGATATTTCCTAACGTATTGGAGATAAAAAAAATTGTTTACATGCAATTGCATGGTTCGAGGGGGCAAATTTAAAAGTGCAGACCAATTTTTCGTCAATTATTATTTTAACACATACGATTAACAAGTTCGGTTTTTTAAATGGAACTATTTTTTTAGAGCTCACTTGATAATGCGTTCCAAGACAAATTCAATAACCTATAATGTATACACCTTATTTCAACTGGTTTTCGAGATATTGCGCTTGCAAATTTATTGATTTTCCCCTAATCTCACAATATCCCAAAAAAAATTTGTAAGTCGAAAAATCACGTCCACCATAATGTACCTATATGTACCGATACCACCCGGAGTTCATACAGTACAATATTCCTTCTTTAAACTATTTTCTATTTTTTATTTTAATATTTAAAGAAGAGAAAGTAATATGAAAATAATTGTTGTTGTAATTTAATTATGATACACACATAGGGAACACCCTTCCTTAAAGATAGGGGACTTCGACGGAAGAGGAACCTTCTCCCTCGTGAAGAAATCGAGGGGGAAAACCTCGCATCTGATTGCCAAAAATTATTGTGGCTGATCGGCCAGGGTGCCTCGCCAGAGTCACGATTTATGACCATATTGTCCCGCGCGGCGGTTAATAGTAGTACCTACGTCCAGGTCCGAAGCCATCGTACGTACTACCCACCGAGAGACCAATATACGGATTAACTCATTGTGAGACTGAAGAATGCCTAAAATTATTACAGACGGCTTTGCGTTCTTGACTGCCCTTTAGAAATGCTGGCAAACGGATGTTGTCGAAACGTTCTTGGGATTAGCGGTCGAAAACAACGAATGAATTCCCGCTTGGCTCGGATTTCGCTTTTGCCCCAACGCACAGTGGGCGTCAATCTCAAGAATAGAGAAAAAATTCAACATGCCACTTTTTCTAATAAAAATGTCTAATCTTATAAAGCTACTTTATAAAACACTATTCCTGGATCTGAAGAAATCGACGAAAAGTTTAAACCATCTTCATTTGTATTGCAATGACAAAATTTTGAGCGTACAATCTTTCCTTCACTTGTAAATCCTTTGTTTCTGGCATCTTGGGTCCCGTCACAAAATTAGGCGATTGGAAGGTTGCCCAAATATTGTATAATTACGTATGAATGTATTAACACTTTATGAACAGTATTTGGTATATAGGATAACATGGATACAAATATTTCTGCACTTTCCATAGTATATAGATATATTTATCAAATTGTTCTAGTTTTTTGGAAATTATTGACTTAATTTTTCTAAATAACGGCAATCTTCCGTATGAGTTGTATATTAATACTTTTTTTTTACGAACTTCCTTAATTATATTCGGCAGTTTCAGTGCGAAAAATGTGATGCTGTTTAATTTTTCCCTATTTATTGGGATTCAGCCTCACTATGCGACATAGAATACAGGTAATTACTCCATTATTGGTAAATATTGCCAAATCTTGCTTTCGCAGGTGCAAAGCCAAATATATGTTTATTATAAAACAAAAATGAAATTTGCTAGGAAATTCCCGGAGGGTAACTAAAAAGACGATAATTGCCAATATTTCTTCAATGGGTTTCTTATGGAAAAGAAGAGTATGTAACTAATTCTTTGTTATTGCTTACCAAAAACGATACTACTCATTTCGGTTTCCAAAAAATTTGTGTATTTTATATCATCAAATTTTAAAAGACCCAATTCAAAATTTTCCATAAGAAAAAACATACAAACTTTGACACGTGTTTACACACAGATCAGATGTAGACGCCACGATATTTTTCCCTTTTTTAGGAATTACAAGAAATATATAAAAAAGCATAATCCCATAACTTTTGAATTCTGTCTTGTTTCCTTATTTTTGGGATTCTGTCCCATTGCGCCGCTGGATCGCAGCGCGGCCGCGGCTATGACTCAGTTTGGAGGAGTCGAGCGGTTTGTCACCGTGGCTAGCCGCGCGGCTAGTAGATTCCGCCATCATGGCGGAAAACAGACACTCATCGCATTGTGTTGTGTCTCGAGTAGCTTAGGTTGCTGCTGTAGCAGACGCGCGGCCGCGGCCGGTCGAAAACGC
This sequence comes from Andrena trimmerana, assembly GCA_951215215.1. Lineage (NCBI taxonomy): Eukaryota > Metazoa > Arthropoda > Insecta > Hymenoptera > Andrenidae > Andrena > Andrena trimmerana. Next base: position 213,439 of record CATNUO010000088.1, read on the forward strand.
GGCTAGGAGAACGGTTACATGCTTCCCCATAAGAGCGGTGCTTAGGATTTGGCCGCCGGCCGCGGCCGCTGGGCCGCCACCGCCGGCCGCTGCCGCCGGCCGCGCCATGGAGACTCGACCTTTAGTCTAACCGGGGTAAATATCCTTCCTTTATATTTGAATTTGATACGTTTACGAAGGAAACGGTTTTTGACCTAGCGGGTAGCACGATTTGAGCTTTGTTTACAAACGGAATGGAATTTCCATCGAATTCCAATTGCTTCTTTGAATAATGTATCGACGCATTTTGTTTTATGAAAAATTCCGTTCCTAGTATGCCATGTGGTTTTATAGGGAAATCGTTTTCTACTATGTGGAACGTCACGTCGTTGCCCAATAGAGTTATTTTTATTGTCCCAATGGTGGAGACGAGGTCCTTTGCGATACCTTTAAGTTGTAAATTTTTTTTCGTGTCTATATTCTGAGATTGTTTTACGGCGTGAATTTTCAATATGTTCACTTCGGAACCAGTATCGATCATTAATTCCGGAGTTATTTCGAAGTCCGGGGACTGGATTATTACGGATGGGGCTTCGTCAACGTTATTCAACCATGCGGTGGCGGTCCTTGTTTTGGTATTCCCGGTTTCGTTTGTATTATTATTGGATGCGCTTCCGTTTAGCCCGTTCCACGGTACGCATCCATGGTTGACCGTAGGGGCAGAGCGTTTCCCGAATCTCGTTCCTGGAAGGTTCCTGGGTTTCTTTCATTTCGATTAAATATGCGTTTCCTGCATTCTGAGATTAAGTGTCCGGGCTTTTTGCAATAAGCGCAGATGCGCAATTCCGTAGGTCTTGAGGGAGGTGATCGGTTTTTGTCCCAGTAAGGGAGCAAAGGGTTAGGGGCCTGATTACTATATCCCGCAACTCGGTTTTGGGGATATCGTTCGGACGGTTGGGAGGCAATTTTCTGGTTGCTTCTGCAGGATAACGCGTCGTGTCCTGTCTTATTACAAAGTTGGCATATTATTTTAGGAGCTTTTTGCTCGGAAAATCTTTGTCGATCTCTATCAATTTTCTTGTCCGCCAGTACAGCTAATTCGAAAGCTTCATCGAGCGTTTCGAAATTATGTTGGAATAATCTTGTTCGTATATGGGGAGGAAGTCCATCCACAAATGAATCCAACGTCAAACGATCTAGATCCTCGGGGTGATTCCGTGAAAAATCACGATAATAATCCCTGCCTTCTTCCAAAATAGCGAATCGGAGATCCTTAACGCGCGAAATATATTCCAATATGTGTTCGTTATTTCCTTTAATTATATTTGCCAGTTCTCCACGATAGTGATCTGATGTTTTCAAGGGGGAGAATGTACGTTTCAGTTGTTTTATTAAATCGTTTACAGAGTCAAAAACCCTATCCTCAACGGCCAAGCAGGCGTGGTCTTGCAGTTTATTGCGCAACAACCTCGCCAGCTGGGGTTCAGCCTGCGGGGGAACCAGTGCTTTAGCCCTATTGCAAGCTCTCGCGAATTGCTCCACTGGTATATTATGTTCATTAAAACTAGGGACGGTTTCTATAGCGTCCTTTAACGTGATCTGGGGTATTGGATCCTGCTCCGGACTTTTGTTTTGATTCGATACTTCAGGAACATTATTATAATTGAATGGTTCCGGAGGTTTATTACGATTCAATACCTCTGGAGTTTTGTTATAGTTTAATAAAGGTTTTCTATCGAAACGGGAAGAACCCGGCGTGGCAAAATTATTTACTTCTGGCGGGGGTGCAAGAAGTTTTTCCATCATCCTTTCGATATATTGTATTTTATTAGAAAGACCTTCAAACGTGGGGTCTGGCGATCCCGTGCCTACGGCCGAATGCGTTTTAGTTTCTGGGTTTTTCGCAAATCTCGCGTGCAAATTGTCAATCTCGGCTCGTTTCTCACGCAATAATTGCAACCGTTCCTTTATTTCGGCGGTCTCGATTTCTATAGCGCTATTGAAAGGCCGCGCGTCTTGGTCGATTATGAGGGGGTCTTCAATATCGTTGTATTCAGACATTTTTAACTCAGTAAATTTTATTATTTTAGGGTGACTTAGAAGTTTCCCTATATTAGGCGTGCGGTAGCAGCTATTCAAAATCTATGGTATTCTCTACCCGGGTAGTTATTATCGAATCTAGTATGGTTTTTCTTTATTCGACTGTAGTGCTCTGTGCATACGGCACTTAATTTGAACAAGAGGTTCTTGCAACGAGGGCATTCAGGGAATATATCGTTAGGTTGGTGGTAGTGTACCTGATATATCTCATCTACTTCCACCGGGTTTGAATTAAAACAATTTAGGCAAATTTTTACCCCTTCCGTGGTCGTTGCTACGCCCCCCGAAACACAGATTAATGCACTTGAATCTGACAAAACGCTTTGCAGCCTGCGGCTTGGGTAATATAATGTGTTTTGACTTTGACGCGAATCGCGCATGTTGGGTATCAATATATTATGTCGTGGCAGGCAGTCTGTTTAGATTTCGTAAGTTTTATTTCCTAAATGATTCAGGGTCTGCTTGAAAGAAAGTGCCACCGTGTGCACACGGCACAATTGGTTGCGGGACGCGTTCGTAATAAAATTGTATTGCAACGAGGGCAATTAGGGAATGTATAAGGCGTATGTAAGAAATGAATTTGAAACGTTTTCACCGTATTTGTTGGATCAAGTTGGGAGCAATTTAAGCAAATTTCTTCGTCGTCGTTATTTGCCACAATGGTCCCGGAAACACAGACCATCCATTGTATCGATTCCGTCTGCCTTTGTAATTGGCGACTCTGGTAGGCTGGTTTCCATGGACTAACGTATTCTGTGTACATGCTAAATAGGCAATTGTGGGTACCGTATGTTAGGGAATTTATTCCTATCGACAGTTGACGGATCCCACCGCTGTCACCAAAAATTATGTCACGTCCCGGGTGAGGTCTTTAGGGCTGTGGCATAGATGGGGTAATACTTGAGGGAACGCAGGCGCGAATGCCAGATTCGTGGCTCTGCGGAAGATAGAAATTCTGGCTCGAATGCAGGATTCGTGCACGGAACGTCTGAGGGTATGCAGGCGCGAATGCCAGATTCGTGACACTGCGGAAGGTAGGAATTCAGGCACGAATACCAGATTCGTAGCACCGAACGTTTTTAGGAATACAGGCGCGAATGCCAGATTCGTGGCACTGCGGAGAGTAGGATTCAGGCACGAATACCAGATTCGTAGCACCGAACGTTCTTAGGAATACAGGCGCGAATGCCAGATTCGTGGCACTGCGGAGAGTAGGATTTTAAGCGCGAATACCAGATTCGTAGCACTGAACGACCAGGGAATGGTTAGATTGTTATGATTTGGGGTAACACCCGTTAGCACTTTATTTTGGTTTTGCCTAATTGGATTTACTGCTGCATAGGCACAAAAAGTTACTCGTAATATTTCTGAGAAGCACGTTTGGACGTGCAGCTATACACAGGCTATGCAAAGATATGTTTGTAAACACAGTCACTGCTCCCGAGCTCGCGAATCGGAATCAGCTGTTTCACTAACTCGTGTATTTGGATTTTAGATGTTTCGTACCAGTGGTTGAACACAAATAAGTTGAAGCGTGATTTAAAACAAAGCGGTTTATTAACTTTGTTAGAGCGGTTATTATGCGTGGGGTTTTAGCATTCACATATAATATTTATAATATGATTGTAACATTTATATGTATGTATGGACATGAGGTACGATATAAATCATAGAATAATATGTGGTTATAAGACAAATATATATAATCAAAATAAACGTTAACAAGATTATATAAAAGTAATAGTATTAGTAATACAAAATATGTATGATTGCAATAAGCATAGATAAATGAAATAATACGTAAATGGTATATGGTATGGAGGCGATATGCACAATAATAAATAATAATAAATGCTTACAGTATTTGCCGTAGAGCACTGAATTTACACTTTGTATATTTTATAAAAGAGATACTTGCACAGTAATTACTGTCGAAGAAGAGAGCTCTGGCCTCTCGATCCTTCGTATTTATATGATTTACGCGCGGTCCTTGCGGGGGTTGTATGCGGTAAGGACCTTGACACAATTTACGAATTATGCGTAGAAGGACTTCCGGGGTTTTTCTATAATATTCTATTATTAGAATACATTTTCGGCACATACGCCAGGTATTCTTCGCAGTTAGGCTTCTTGGGTTTTTATGAACGGTATTTGGAGATATTCAACTCGTCGAAGGGATTTTGGGTGTTTTATAGGAAAGGGGTTAAAGTGGCTTGGACTCGGAGGGTCTTAGAGAAGGAGTGAGACGTGGTCTCGGTTTAAGAAGATTTTGGGGCGAGGGACTTGTTTCGATTTAGTTTTGGGGAGGGAATTCGTGCCTCGTTGGGCGAATATGTGAAGGAGGTTTCGTACTGACCATCTCGAGATGGGGACCGCTAAGGTACATCATCGAGGTGATCAGCGATTGGGGAAAAGGGGTAATAATTGAATTTGAGGGACTTTGGTGGAGTGATTCTGAGGTTTACTGGTGTATTATTAAATAGGAACGTGCGAAAAATAGTGGGACGTCACAATTACACAAATGCAGCTCCTCTATCAAAAAAACCTAACATATTCCAGAAAAATCGAAGTTGATTTCAACAAAATTTTATAAAATTTGACAAAAATCTGCACAAAAATCCAAAAATTCGAAGTTAATTACAACTAAAATTACTCAAATGCAGCTCCTCTATCCAAAAAACCTAACATAATCCAGAAAAATCGAAGTTGGTTTCAACAAAATTTTTTAAAATTTGACAAATATCTGTACAAAAATCCAAAAATTCGAAGTTAATTTCAACTAGAATTACTCAAATGCAGCTCCTCTATCAAAAAAACCTAACATATTCCAGAAAAATCGAAGTTGGTTTCAAGAAAATTTTTTAAAATTTGACAAAAATCTGTACAAAAATCCAAAAATTCGAAGTTAATTTCAACTAAAATTACTCAAATGCAGCTCCTCTATCAAAAAAACCTAACGTAATCCAGAGTAATCGAAGTTGGTTTCAAGAAAATTTTTTAAAATTTGACAAAAATCTGTACAAAAATCAAAATATTCGAAGTTATTTTCAACTAAAATTACTCAAATGCAGCGACGCTACCAAAAAAACCTAACATAATCCAGAAAAATCGAAGTTGGTTTCAACAAAATTTTTTAAAATTTGACAAAAATCTGTACAAAAATCCAAAAATACGAAGTTATTTTCAACTAGAATTACTCAAATGCAGCTCCTCTATCGAAAAAACCTAACATAATTCAGAAAAATCGAAGTTGGTTTCAACAAAATTTTATAAAATTTGACAAAAATCTGTACAAAAATCCAAAAATTCGAAGATAATTTCAACTAAAATTACTCAAATGCAGCTCCTCTATCCAAAAAACCTAACATAATCCAGAAAAATCGAAGTTGGTTTCAACAAAATTTTTTAAAATTTGACAAAAATCTGAACAAAAATCCAAAAATTCGAAGTTAATTTCATCTAAAATTACTCAAATGCAGCTCCTCTATCAAAAAAACCTAACATATTCCAGAAAAATCGAAATTGATTTCAACAAAATTTTTTAAAATTTGACAAAAATCTGTACAAAAATCCAAAAATTCGAAGTTAATTTCAACTAAAATTACTCAAATGCAGCCCTCTATCAAAAAAACCTAACATAATCCAGAAAAATCGAAGTTGGTTTCAACAAAATTTCTTAAAATTTGACAAAAATCTGTAAAAAATCCAAAAATGCGAAGTTAATTTCAACTAAAATTACTCGAAAGCTGCTCCTCTATCAAAAAAACCTAACATAATCCAGAGAAATCGAAGTTGGTTTCAAAAAAATTTTTTAAAATTTGACAAAAATCTGAACAAAAATCCAAAAATTCGAAGTTAATTTCAACTAAAATTACTCAAATGCAGCTCCGCTACCTAAAAAAGCTAACGTAATCCAGAATAATCGAAGTTGGGTTCAACAAAATTTTTTAAAATTTGACAAAAATCTGTACAAAAATCCAAAAATTCGAAGTTAATTTCATCTAAAATTACTCAAATGCAGCTCCTCTATCAAAAAAACCTAACATAATCCAAAAAAATCGAAGTAGGTTTCAACAAAATTTTTTAAAATTAGACAAAAATCTGTACAAAAATCCAAAAATTCGAAGTTAATTTCAACTAGAATTACTCAAATGCAGCTCCTCTATCAAAAAAACCTAACATAATCCAGAAAAATCGAAGTTGGTTTCAACAAAATTTTTTAAAATTTGACAAGAATCTGTACAAAAATCCAAAAATTCGAAGTTAATTTAAACTAAAATTACTCAAATGCAGCTCCTCTATCAAAAAAACCTAACATAATCCAGAAAAATCGAAGTAGGTTTAAACCAAATTTTTTAAAATTTGACAAAAATCTGTACAAAAATCCAAAAATTCGAAGTTATTTTCAACTCAAATTACTCAAATGCAGCTCCTCTATCAAAAAAACCTAACATAATCCAGAAAAATCAAAGTTGGTTTCAACAAAATTTTTTAAAATTTGACAAACATCTGTACAAAAATCCCAAAATTCGAAGATAATTTCAACTAAAATTACTCAAATGCAGCTCCGCTACCAAAAAAACCTAACGTAATCCAGAATAATCGAAGTTGGTTTCAACAAAATTTTTTAAAATTTTACAATAATCTGTACAAAAATCCAAAAATTCGAAGTTAATTTCAACTAAAATTACTCAAATGCAGCTCCTCTATCAAAAAACCTAACGTAATCCAGAATAATCGAAGTTGGTTTCAACATAATTTTTTAAAATTTGACAAAAATCTGTACAAAAATCCAAAAATTCGAAGTTAATTTCAACTAAAGTTACTCAAATGCAGCTCCACTATAAAAAAAACCTGACATAATCCAGAAAAATCGAAGTAGGTTTCAACATAATTTTTTAAAATTGGACAAAAATCTGTACAAAAATCCAACAATTCGAAGTTAATTTCAACTAAAATTACTCAAATGCAGCTCCTCTATCCAAAAAAACGTAACATAATCCAGAAAAATCGAAGTTGGTTTCAACAAAATTTTTTAAAATTTTACAAAAATCTGTACAAAAATCCAAAAATTCGAGGTTATTTTCAACTAAAATTACTCAAATGCAGCTCCTCTATCAAAAAAACCTAACATAATCCAGAAAAATCAAAGTTGGTTTCAACAAAATTTTTTAAAATTTGACAAAAATCTGTACAAAAATCCAAAAATTCGAAGTTAATTTCAACTAAAGTTACTCAAATGCAGCTCCACTATCAAAAAAGCCTGACATAATCCAGAAAAATCGAAGTAGGTTTCAACATAATTTTTTAAAATTGGACAAAAATCTGTACAAAAATCCAACAATTCGAAGTTAATTTCAACTAAAATTACTCAAATGCAGCTCCTCTATCCAAAAAAACGTAACATAATCCAGAAAAATCGAAGTTGGTTTCAACAAAATTTTTTAAAATTTTACAAAAATCTGTACAAAAATCCAAAAATTCGAAGTTAATTTCAACTAAAATTACTCAAATGCAGCTCCTCTATCAAAAAAACCTAACATAATCCAGAAAAATCAAAGTTGGTTTCAACAAAATTTTTTAAAATTTGGCAAACATCTGTACAAAAATCCTAAAATTCGAAGTTAATTTCAACTAAAATTACTCAAATGCAGCTCCGCTACCAAAAAAACCTAACGTAATCCAGAATAATCGAAGTTGGTTTCAACAAAATTTTTTAAAATTTTACAAAAATCTGTACAAAAATCCAAAAATTCGAAGTTAATTTCAACTAAAATTACTCAAATGCAGCTCCTCTATCAAAAAACCTAACATAATCCAGAAAAATCGAAGTTGGTTTCAACAAATTTTTTTAAAATTTTACAAGATTCTGTACAAAAATCCAAAAATTCGAAGTTATTTTCAACTAAAATTACTCAAATGCAGCTCCTCTATCAAAAAAACCTAACATAATCCAGAGAAATCGAAGTTGGTTTCAACAAAATTTTTTAAAATTTGACAAAAATCTGTTCAAAAATCCAAAAATTCGAAGTTAATTTCAACTAAAATTACTCAAATGCAGCTCCTCTATCAAAAAACCTAACATAATCCAGAAAAATCGAAGTTGGTTTCAACAAATTTTTTTAAAATTTTACAAGATTCTGTACAAAAATCCAAAAATTCGAAGTTATTTTCAACTAAAATTACTCAAATGCAGCTCCTCTATCAAAAAAACCTAACATAATCCAGAGAAATCGAAGTTGGTTTCAACAAAATTTTTTAAAATTTGACAAAAATCTGTTCAAAAATCCAAAAATTCGAAGTTAATTTCAACTAAAATTACTCAAATGCAGCTCCTCTATCAAAAAACCTAACATAATCCAGAAAAATCGAAGTTGGTTTCAACAAATTTTATAAAATTTGACAAAAATCTGTACAAAAATCCAAAAATTCGAAGATAATTTCAACTAAAATTACTCAAATGCAGCTCCTCTATCCAAAAAACCTAACATAATCCAGAAAAATCGAAGTTGGTTTCAACAAAATTTTTTAAAATTTGACAAAAATCTGAACAAAAATCCAAAAATTCGAAGTTAATTTCAACTAAAATTACTCAAATGCAGCTCCTCTATCAAAAAAACCTAACATATTCCAGAAAAATCGAAATTGATTTCAACAAAATTTTTTAAAATTTGACAAAAATCTGTACAAAAATCCAAAAATTCGAAGTTAATTTCAACTAAAATTACTCAAATGCAGCCCTCTATCAAAAAAACCTAACATAATCCAGAAAAATCGAAGTTGGTTTCAACAAAATTTTTTATAATTTGAAAAAAATCTGTACAAACATCCAAACATTCGAAGTTAATTACAACTAAAATTACTCAAATGCAGCTCCTCTATCCAAAAAAACCTAACATAATCCAGAAAAATCGAAGTGGGTTTCAACAAAATTTTTTAAAATTTGACAAAAATCTGTACAAAAATCGAAAAATTCGAAGTTAATTTCAACTAAAATTACTCAAATGCAGCTCCTCTATCAAAAAAACCTAACGTAATCCAGAGTAATCGAAGTTGGTTTCAACAAAATTTTTTATAATTTGAAAAAAATCTGTACAAACATCCAAAAATTCGAAGTTAATTTCAACTAAAATTACTCAAATGCAGCTCCTCTATCAAAAAAACCTAACATATTCCAGAAAAATCGGAGTTGGTTTCAACAAAATTTTTTAAAATTTGACAAAAATCTGTACAAAAATCCAAAAATTCGAAGTTAATTTCAACTAGAATTACTCAAATGCAGTTCCTCTATCAAAAAAACCTAACATATTCCAGAAAAATCGAAGTTGATTTCAACAAAATTTTATAAAATTTGACAAAAATCTGCACAAAAATCCAAAAATTCGAAGTTAATTACAACTAAAATTACTCAAATGCAGCTCCTCTATCCAAAAAACCTAACATAATCCAGAAAAATCGAAGTTGGTTTCAACAAAATTTTTTAAAATTTGACAAAAATCTGTACAAAAATCCAAAAATTCGAAGTTAATTTCAACTAAAATTACTCAAATGCAGCTCCTCTATCAAAAAAACCTAACGTAATCCAGAGTAATCGAAGTTGGTTTCAAGAAAATTTTTTAAAATTTGACAAAAATCTGTACAAAAATCAAAATATTCGAAGTTATTTTCAACTAAAATTACTCAAATGCAGCGACGCTACCAAAAAAACCTAACATAATCCAGAAAAATCGAAGTTGGTTTCAACAAAATTTTTTAAAATTTGACAAAAATCTGTACAAAAATCCAAAAATACGAAGTTATTTTCAACTAGAATTACTCAAATGCAGCTCCTCTATCGAAAAAACCTAACATAATTCAGAAAAATCGAAGTTGGTTTCAACAAAATTTTATAAAATTTGACAAAAATCTGTACAAAAATCCAAAAATTCGAAGATAATTTCAACTAAAATTACTCAAATGCAGCTCCTCTATCCAAAAAACCTAACATAATCCAGAAAAATCGAAGTTGGTTTCAACAAAATTTTTTAAAATTTGACAAAAATCTGAACAAAAATCCAAAAATTCGAAGTTAATTTCAACTAAAATTACTCAAATGCAGCTCCTCTATCAAAAAAACCTAACATATTCCAGAAAAATCGAAATTGATTTCAACAAAATTTTTTAAAATTTGACAAAAATCTGTACAAAAATCCAAAAATTCGAAGTTAATTTCAACTAAAATTACTCAAATGCAGCCCTCTATCAAAAAAACCTAACATAATCCAGAAAAATCGAAGTTGGTTTCAACAAAATTTTTTATAATTTGAAAAAAATCTGTACAAACATCCAAACATTCGAAGTTAATTACAACTAAAATTACTCAAATGCAGCTCCTCTATCCAAAAAAACCTAACATAATCCAGAAAAATCGAAGTGGGTTTCAACAAAATTTTTTAAAATTTGACAAAAATCTGTACAAAAATCGAAAAATTCGAGGTTATTTTCAACTACAATTACTCAAATGCAGCTCCTCTATAAAAAAACGTAACATAATCCAGAAAAATCGAAGTTGGTTTCAACAAAATTTTTTAAAATTTGACAAAAATCTGTACAAAAATCCAAAAATTCGAAGTTAATTTCAACTAAAATTACTCGAAAGCTGCTCCTCTATCTAAAAAACCTAACATAATCCAGAGAAATCGAAGTTGGTTTCAACAACATTTTTTAAAATTTGACAAAAATCTGTACAAAAATCCAAAAATTCGAAGTTAATTTCAACTAAAATTACTCAAATGCAGCTCCTCTATCAAAAAAAACCTAACATAATCCAAAAAAATCGAAGTAGGTTTAAACAAAATTTTTTAAAATTTGACAAAAATCTGTACAAAAATCCAAAAATTCGAAGTTATTTTCATCTAAAATTACTCAAATGCAGCTCCTCTATCAAAAAAACCTAACATAATCCAGAAAAATCGAAGTTGGTTTCAACAAAATTTTTTAAAATTTGACAAATATCTGAACAAAAATCCAAAAATTCGAATTTAATTTCAACTGGAATTACTCAAATGCAGCTCCTCTACCAAAAAAATCTAACGTAATCCAGAATAATCGAAGTTGGTTTCAACATAATTTTTTAAAATTTGAAACGATTTAATCACGAAATCATGCTTGAGAGAGTACAACATAAATTTCTCAGGTTATGTTCATATAAGCTTAAGAATCCAATGTCAATATTTGATCACGATTACTCGAACATATTAAACATAATGAACCTCGAAACTTTATCTGCACGTAGAAGAATATCCGACCAATTCTTTATTTTTAATTTAATCAATAACCATATTGATTGTCCCTCTCTTCTTATGCAAATCAATTTCTATGTACCTGAACGCGTATTGAGATATAGAGCAGGACTACAACCAGTTACTTCCAGATCTACATATGGATTAATTAATCCAATAAATCGAATTAACGCTGACTCGAGCACTCTCTATAATAGTATTGATTTTTTTAATGGGTCTATGTATACTTTTAAAAGACAGTTACGTAGGATTATCGGATAATGTCATATTTTGTGTACCATGAGTTTTTGTGCATGTCTAATTTTTGTTATATTAGGTAAATTTCTTTTTCTTTTATGTAAACATTTATGTAAGAGGGCTTCGGTCCGTTTATAAATAAATAAATAAATAAATAAATAAATAAATTTGACAAAAATCTGTACAAAAATCCAAAAATTCAAAGTTAATTTCAACTAAAGTTACTCAAATGCAGCTCCACTATCAAAAAACTTTACATAATGCAGAAAAATCGAAGTAGGTTTCAACATAATTTTTTAAAATTGGACAAAAATCTGTACAAAAATCCAACAATTCGAAGTTAATTTCAACTAAAATTACTCAAATGCAGCTCTTCTACCAAAAAAACCTAACGTAATCCAGAATAATCGAAGTTGGTTCCAACATAATTTTTTAAAATTTGACAAAAATCTGATCAAAAATCCAAAAATTCGAAGTTAATTTCAACTAAAATTACTTAAATGCAGCTCCTCTGTCAAAGAAACCTAACATAATCCAGAAGAATCGAAGTTGGTTTCAACAAAATTTTTTATAATTTGACAAAAATCTGTACAAACATCCAAAAATTCGAAGTTAATTTCAACAAAAAATTACTCAAATGCAGCTCCTCTATCAAAAAAACCTAACATAATCCAGAAAAATCGAAGTTGGTTTCAACAAAATTTTTTAAAATTTGAGAAAAATCTGTACAAAAATCCAAAAATTCGAGGTTATTTTCAACTAAAATTACTCAAATGCAGCTCCTCTATCAAAAAAACCTAACATAATCCAAAAAAATCGAAGTAGGTTTAAACAAAATTTTTTAAAATTTGACAAAAACCTGTACAAAAATCCAAAAATTCGAAGTTTATTTAAACTAAAATTACTCAAATGCAGCTCCTCTATAAAAAAAACCTAACATTGTCACGTCCCGGGTGTAGGTCTTAGGGGAACAATGACATAGGGGGATTTTTGGGAGTCCAGGCGAGGATCTTGAATCCTGCACGCTGGGGAAGAGGGAATTTTAGGCGAGGATCTTGAATCCTGCACGCTGATTTAGAGGGAATTTTAGGCGAGGATCTTGAATCCTGCACGCTGGGTTGAAAGGAAAGTAGGCGAGGATCTTGAATCCTGCACGCTGGGTTGAAAGGAAAGTAGGCGAGGATCTTGAATCCTGCACGCTGGTTTGAGAGGGAATTTAGGCGAGGATCTTGAATCCTGCACGCTGGTGAGGAGGGAATTTAGGCGAGGATCTTGAATCCTACACACTGGTCGACCATGGAGGGTTAAATGACGAAATTATACCTGATGGACACCCGTTAGACCTTTGTGGGTTTTTTGTACCGGTTCGGTAATTGGATTTACCGCTGCATCTATACAAGAAATCACTCGCAATGGTTCCGCGAAATCCGTCTAGGGATACGTCAGTACGCGGCCCGTGCAGAAGAACGTTTCGTAAACACTATAAGAACACTCGAGCTCGCGAACCGAGATCAGCTGTTGCAGCGGTCCGTTATGTTTGGGATCTTCGTAGCCGAAAGATTAACACAATGACTTGACGGGTGATTTAAATATCCGTTTATTCAGTTAAACATGAATGTTTACCATGTACTGCGTTAATGGTGCAGTAAGCGATGGTTGTTAGCGTATGACATTTATAAATATATATATATACAGTTTAAGGTTTATGTATGGACGTGAAATACAATAAAAGATAGTAAAATAGTATGTAATAAGCTTTTAGCGTTGACAAGACAAATGAAGTGATCGCAGTATGCGTTAATAAGACAAATAGAATGGTTGCAATAAGCGTTAACAAGCAAATAGTATGATCGCAATGAGCGTTAATAAGATGATTAATACGAAAAGCAAATAAGAATAGTAATATGGGATGTGGGTGATATACAATGCTATTAATGATAATGATAATAGCTTACAGTAGCTGCCGTAGATAATTGTTTCGTAGAACACTGATTTCAATGATGCAGTAAGCTAACACAGTAGAAATATCAAAAGCAACGTCACACTTCGCGGGAGTGGTTTCCGTAGAAGAGCGCGTCGAAAAGTTTCCGTAGAAGAGGACGAGGACCTCTTGGGTCCTCGTATTTATGTAAAATCAAAAGATTGTTAGGGGCGAAGGGCGGTTGCAGTATGCAACCTTGGCCTATATTGACACGTGCCGCGGTAGCATTTCCGGGGTTTTTGCAAGGACCAAAGGTCGGTCTATATTTAGAATTGGAAGACAAGGGAATTTTGTCTTCCGGGGTTTTTATACACGTGGTTTGGAGATGCTCGCCTCCTTGGATGGATTTTAAGAGTTTTAATGGGAAAGGGGTGATCGTGGTTTTGATTTGGAGGGTCTTAGGGGAGGGGTGAGACGTGGTCTCGATTTAGGAGGTTTTTGGGACGAGGGACTTGCTTAGATTTTGTAATAGGGGGAGTTTGTGCCTCGTAGGGCGAATAATTGAAGGAGGTTTCGTACCAATCGTCATGAGATGGGGACCGCTAAGGTACATCGTCAAGGCGGTCAGTGGTCGGGGACAAAGGGTTAAATGGTTGATTTTGAGGAGCTTTGGTGGAGTGATTTTGATAGTAAGCTTTTATCTCTAAGATAATATTGCGCGAAAATTTGGTGGGACATCACAACATAATCCAGAGAAATCGAAGTTGGTTTCAACAAAATTTTTTAAAATTTGACAAAAATCTGTACAAGAATCCAAAAATTCGAAGTTAATTACAACTAAAATTACTCAAATGCAGCTCCTCTACCCAAAAAACCTAACATAATCCAGAAAAATCGAAGTTGGTTTCAACAAAATTTCTTAAAATTTGACAAAAATCTGTAAAAAATCCAAAAATGCGAAGTTAATTTCAACTAAAATTACTCGAAAGCTGCTCCTCTATCAAAAAAACCTAACATAATCCAGAGAAATCGAAGTTGGTTTCAAAAAAATTTTTTAAAATTTGACAAAAATCTGAACAAAAATCCAAAAATTCGAAGTTAATTTCAACTAAAATTACTCAAATGCAGCTCCGCTACCTAAAAAAGCTAACGTAATCCAGAATAATCGAAGTTGGGTTCAACAAAATTTTTTAAAATTTGACAAAAATCTGTACAAAAATCCAAAAATTCGAAGTTAATTTCATCTAAAATTACTCAAATGCAGCTCCTCTATCAAAAAAACCTAACATAATCCAAAAAAATCGAAGTAGGTTTCAACAAAATTTTTTAAAATTAGACAAAAATCTGTACAAAAATCCAAAAATTCGAAGTTAATTTCAACTAGAATTACTCAAATGCAGCTCCTCTATCAAAAAAACCTAACATAATCCAGAAAAATCGAAGTTGGTTTCAACAAAATTTTTTAAAATTTGACAAGAATCTGTACAAAAATCCAAAAATTCGAAGTTAATTTAAACTAAAATTACTCAAATGCAGCTCCTCTATCAAAAAAACCTAACATAATCCAGAAAAATCGAAGTAGGTTTAAACCAAATTTTTTAAAATTTGACAAAAATCTGTACAAAAATCCAAAAATTCGAAGTTATTTTCAACTCAAATTACTCAAATGCAGCTCCTCTATCAAAAAAACCTAACATAATCCAGAAAAATCAAAGTTGGTTTCAACAAAATTTTTTAAAATTTGACAAACATCTGTACAAAAATCCCAAAATTCGAAGATAATTTCAACTAAAATTACTCAAATGCAGCTCCGCTACCAAAAAAACCTAACGTAATCCAGAATAATCGAAGTTGGTTTCAACAAAATTTTTTAAAATTTTACAATAATCTGTACAAAAATCCAAAAATTCGAAGTTAATTTCAACTAAAATTACTCAAATGCAGCTCCTCTATCAAAAAACCTAACGTAATCCAGAATAATCGAAGTTGGTTTCAACATAATTTTTTAAAATTTGACAAAAATCTGTACAAAAATCCAAAAATTCGAAGTTAATTTCAACTAAAGTTACTCAAATGCAGCTCCACTATCAAAAAAACCTGACATAATCCAGAAAAATCGAAGTAGGTTTCAACATAATTTTTTAAAATTGGACAAAAATCTGTACAAAAATCCAACAATTCGAAGTTAATTTCAACTAAAATTACTCAAATGCAGCTCCTCTATCCAAAAAAACGTAACATAATCCAGAAAAATCGAAGTTGGTTTCAACAAAATTTTTTAAAATTTTACAAAAATCTGTACAAAAATCCAAAAATTCGAGGTTATTTTCAACTAAAATTACTCAAATGCAGCTCCTCTATCAAAAAAACCTAACATAATCCAGAAAAATCAAAGTTGGTTTCAACAAAATTTTTTAAAATTTGACAAAAATTTGTACAAAAATCCAAAAATTCGAAGTTAATTTCAACTAAAGTTACTCAAATGCAGCTCCACTATCAAAAAAACCTGACATAATCCAGAAAAATCGAAGTAGGTTTCAACATAATTTTTTAAAATTGGACAAAAATCTGTACAAAAATCCAACAATTCGAAGTTAATTTCAACTAAAATTACTCAAATGCAGCTCCTCTATCCAAAAAAACGTAACATAATCCAGAAAAATCGAAGTTGGTTTCAACAAAATTTTTTAAAATTTTACAAAAATCTGTACAAAAATCCAAAAATTCGAAGTTAATTTCAACTAAAATTACTCAAATGCAGCTCCTCTATCAAAAAAACCTAACATAATCCAGAAAAATCAAAGTTGGTTTCAACAAAATTTTTTAAAATTTGGCAAACATCTGTACAAAAATCCTAAAATTCGAAGTTAATTTCAACTAAAATTACTCAAATGCAGCTCCGCTACCAAAAAAACCTAACGTAATCCAGAATAATCGAAGTTGGTTTCAACAAAATTTTTTAAAATTTTACAAAAATCTGTACAAAAATCCAAAAATTCGAAGTTAATTTCAACTAAAATTACTCAAATGCAGCTCCTCTATCAAAAAACCTAACATAATCCAGAAAAATCGAAGTTGGTTTCAACAAATTTTTTTAAAATTTTACAAGATTCTGTACAAAAATCCAAAAATTCGAAGTTATTTTCAACTAAAATTACTCAAATGCAGCTCCTCTATCAAAAAAACCTAACATAATCCAGAGAAATCGAAGTTGGTTTCAACAAAATTTTTTAAAATTTGACAAAAATCTGTTCAAAAATCCAAAAATTCGAAGTTAATTTCAACTAAAATTACTCAAATGCAGCTCCTCTATCAAAAAACCTAACATAATCCAGAAAAATCGAAGTTGGTTTCAACAAATTTTTTTAAAATTTTACAAGATTCTGTACAAAAATCCAAAAATTCGAAGTTATTTTCAACTAAAATTACTCAAATGCAGCTCCTCTATCAAAAAAACCTAACATAATCCAGAGAAATCGAAGTTGGTTTCAACAAAATTTTTTAAAATTTGACAAAAATCTGTTCAAAAATCCAAAAATTCGAAGTTAATTTCAACTAAAATTACTCAAATGCAGCTCCTCTATCAAAAAACCTAACATAATCCAGAAAAATCGAAGTTGGTTTCAACAAATTTTTTTAAAATTTTACAAGATTCTGTACAAAAATCCAAAAATTCGAAGTTATTTTCAACTAAAATTACTCAAATGCAGCTCCTCTATCAAAAAAACCTAACATAATCCCGAGAAATCGAAGTTGGTTTCAACAAAATTTTTTAAAATTTGACAAAAATCTGTACAAAAATCCAAAAATTCGAAGTTATTTTCAACTAAAATTACTCAAATGCAGCTCCTCTATCAAAAAAACCTAACATAATCCAGAGAAATCGAAGTTGGTTTCAACAAAATTTTTTAAAATTTGACAAGAATCTGTACAAAAATCCAAAAATTCGAAGTTAATTTAAACTAAAATTACTCAAATGCAGCTCCTCTATCAAAAAAACCTAACATAATCCAAAAAAATCGAAGTAGGTTTAAACAAAATTTTTTAAAATTTGACAAATATCTGAACAAAAATCCAAAAATTCGAAGTTATTTTCACCTAAAATTACTCAAATGCAGCTCCTCTATAAAAAAACCTAACATTATCCAGAAAAATCGAAGTTGGTTTCAACAAAATTTTTTAAAATTTTACAAAAATCTGTACAAAAATCCAAAAATTCGAGGTTATTTTCAACTAAAATTACTCAAATGCAGCTCCACTATCAAAAAAACCTGACATAATCCAGAAAAATCGAAGTTGGGTTCAACAAAATTTTTTAAAATTTGACAAAAATCTGAACAAAAATCCAAAAATTCGAAGTTAATTTCAACTAGAACTACTCAAATGCAGCTCCTCTACCAAAAAAACCTAACGTAATCCAGAATAATCGAAGTTGGTTTCAACATAATTTTTTAAAACTTGACAAAAATCTGTACAAAAATCCAAAAATTCGAAGTTAATTTCAACTAAAATTACTCAAATGCAGCTCCTCTATCAAAAAAACTTTACATAATCCAGAAAAATCGAAGTTGGTTGCAACAAAATTTTTTAAAATTTGACAAACATCTGAACATAAATCCCAAAATTCGAACTTAATTTCAACTAAAATTACTCAAATGCAGCTCCTCTATCAAAAAACCTAACATAATCCAGAAAAATCGAAGTTGGTTTCAACAAATTTTTTAAAAATTTTACAAGATTCTGTACAAAAATCCAAAAATTCGAAGTTATTTTCAACTAAAATTACTCAAATGCAGCTCCCCTATCAAAAAAACCTAACATAATCCAGAGAAATCGAAGTTGGTTTCAACAAAATTTTTTAAAATTTGACAAAAATCTGTACAAAAATCAAAAAATTCGAAGTTAATTACAACTAAAATTACTCAAATGCAGCTCCTCTATCCAAAAAAACTTAACATAATCCAGAAAAATCGAAGTTGGTTTCAACAAAATTTTTTAAAATTTGACAAAAATCTGTACAAAAATCCAAAAATTCGAAGTTAATTTCAACTAAAATTACTCGAAAGCTGCTCCTCTATCAAAAAAAATTAACATAATCCAGAGAAATCGAAGTTGGTTTCAACAAAATTTTTTAAAATTTGACAAAAATCTGTACAAAAATCCAAAAATTCGAAGTTAATTTCAACTAAAATTACTCAAATGCAGCTCCTCTATCAAAAAACCTAACATAATCCAGAAAAATCGAAGTTGGTTTCAACAAATTTTTTTAAAATTTGGCAAAAAACTGTACAAAAATCCAAAAATTCGAAGTTAATTACAACTAAAATTACTCAAATGCAGCTCCTCTATCAAAAAACCTAACATAATCCAGAAAAATCGAAGTTGGTTTCAACAAATTTTTTAAAAATTTTACAAGATTCTGTACAAAAATCCAAAAATTCGAAGTTATTTTCAACTAAAATTACTCAAATGCAGCTCCCCTATCAAAAAAACCTAACATAATCCAGAGAAATCGAAGTTGGTTTCAACAAAATTTTTTAAAATTTGACAAAAATCTGTACAAAAATCAAAAAATTCGAAGTTAATTACAACTAAAATTACTCAAATGCAGCTCCTCTATCCAAAAAAACTTAACATAATCCAGAAAAATCGAAGTTGGTTTCAACAAAATTTTTTAAAATTTGACAAAAATCTGTACAAAAATCCAAAAATTCGAAGTTAATTTCAATTAAAATTACTCGAAAGCTGCTCCTCTATCAAAAAAAATTAACATAATCCAGAGAAATCGAAGTTGGTTTCAACAAAATTTTTTAAAATTTGACAAAAATCTGTACAAAAATCCAAAAATTCGAAGTTAATTTCAACTAAAATTACTCAAATGCAGCTCCTCTATCAAAAAACCTAACATAATCCAGAAAAATCGAAGTTGGTTTCAACAAATTTTTTTAAAATTTGGCAAAAAACTGTACAAAAATCCAAAAATTCGAAGTTAATTACAACTAAAATTACTCAAATGCAGCTCCTCTATCCAAAAAAACCTAACATAATCCAGAAAAATCGAAGTTGGTTTCAACAAAATTTTTTAAAATTTGACAAGAATCTGTACAAAAATCCAAAAATTCGAAGTTAATTTAAACTAAAATTACTCAAATGCAGCTCCTCTATCAAAAAAACCTAACATAATCCAGAAAAATCGAAGTAGGTTTAAACCAAATTTTTTAAAATTTGACAAAAATCTGTACAAAAATCCAAAAATTCGAAGTTAATTACAACTAAAATTACTCAAATGCAGCTCCTCTATCCAAAAAAACCTAACATAATCCAGAAAAATCAAAGTTGGTTTCAACAAAATTTTTTAAAATTTGACAAACATCTGTACAAAAATCCCAAAATTCGAAGATAATTTCAACTAAAATTACTCAAATGCAGCTCCGCTACCAAAAAAACCTAACGTAATCCAGAATAATCGAAGTTGGTTTCAACAAAATTTTTTAAAATTTTACAATAATCTGTACAAAAATCCAAAAATTCGAAGTTAATTTCAACTAAAATTACTCAAATGCAGCTCCTCTATCAAAAAACCTAACATAATCCAGAAAAATCGAAGTTGGTTTCAACAAATTTTTTTAAAATTTTACAAGATTCTGTACAAAAATCCAAAAATTCGAAGTTATTTTCAACTAAAATTACTCAAATGCAGCTCCTCTATCAAAAAAACCTAACATAATCCCGAGAAATCGAAGTTGGTTTCAACAAAATTTTTTAAAATTTGACAAAAATCTGTACAAAAATCCAAAAATTCGAAGTTATTTTCAACTAAAATTACTCAAATGCAGCTCCTCTATCAAAAAAACCTAACATAATCCAGAGAAATCGAAGTTGGTTTCAACAAAATTTTTTAAAATTTGACAAGAATCTGTACAAAAATCCAAAAATTCGAAGTTAATTTCAACTAAAATTACTCAAATGCAGCTCCGCTACCAAAAAAACCTAACGTAATCCAGAATAATCGAAGTTGGTTTCAACAAAATTTTTTAAAATTTTACAAAAATCTGTACAAAAATCCAAAAATTCGAAGTTAATTTCAACTAAAATTACTCAAATGCAGCTCCTCTATCCAAAAAAACGTAACATAATCCAGAAAAATCGAAGTTGGTTTCAACAAAATTTTTTAAAATTTGACAAATATCTGAACAAAAATCCAAAAATTCGAAGTTATTTTCAACTAAAATTACTCAAATGCAGCTCCTCTATAAAAAAAACCTAACATAATCCAGAAAAATCGAAGTTGGTTTCAACAAAATTTTTTAAAATTTGACAAAAATCTGTACAAAAATCCAAAAATTCGAAGTTAATTTAAACTAAAATTACTCAAATGCAGCTCCTCTATCAAAAAAACCTAAGATAATCCAAAAAAATCGAAGTAGGTTTAAACAAAATTTTTTAAAATTTGACAAATATCTGAACAAAAATCCAAAAATTCGAAGTTATTTTCACCTAAAATTACTCAAATGCAGCTCCTCTATAAAAAAACCTAACATTATCCAGAAAAATCGAAGTTGGTTTCAACAAAATTTTTTAAAATTTGACAAAAATCTGTAAAAAATCCAAAAATGCGAAGTTATTTTCAACTAAAATTACTCAAATGCAGCTCCTCTATCAAAAAAACCTGACATAATCCAGAAAAATCGAAGTTGGGTTCAACAAAATTTTTTAAAATTTGACAAAAATCTGAACAAAAATCCAAAAATTCGAAGTTAATTTCAACTAGAACTACTCAAATGCAGCTCCTCTACCAAAAAAACCTAACGTAATCCAGAATAATCGAAGTTGGTTTCAACATAATTTTTTAAAACTTGACAAAAATCTGTACAAAAATCCAAAAATTCGAAGTTAATTTAAACTAAAATTACTCAAATGCAGCTCGTCTATCAAAAAAACCTAACATAATCCAGAAAAATCGAAGTAGGTTTAAACCAAATTTTTTAAAATTTGACAAAAATCTGTACAAAAATCCAAAAATTCGAAGTTATTTTCAACTAAAATTACTCAAATGCAGCTCCTCTATCAAAAAAACCTAACATAATCCAGAAAAATCAAAGTCGGTTTCAACAAAATTTTTTAAAATTTGGCAAACATCTGTACAAAAATCCCAAAATTCGAAGATAATTTCAACTAAAATTACTCAAATGCAGCTCCGCTACCAAAAAACCTAACGTAATCCAGAATAATCGAAGTTGGTTTCAACAAAATTTTTTAAAATTTTACAAAAATTTGTACAAAAATCCAAAAATTCGAAGTTAATTTCAACTAAAATTACTCAAATGCAGCTCCTCTATCAAAAAACCTAACATAATCCAGAAAAATCGAAGTTGGTTTCAACAAATTTTTTTAAAATTTTACAAGATTCTGTACAAAAATCCAAAAATTCGAAGTTATTTTCAACTAAAATTACTCAAATGCAGCTCCTCTATCAAAAAAACCTAACATAATCCAGAGAAATCGAAGTTGGTTTCAACAAAATTTTTTAAAATTTGACAAAAATCTGTACAAAAATCCAAAAATTCGAAGATAATTTCTTCTAAAATTACTCAAATGCAGCTCCTCTATCAAAAAAACCTAACATATTCCAGAAAAATCGATGTTGGTTTCAACAAAATTTTTTAAAATTTGACAAAAATCTGTACAAATATCCAAAAATTCGAAGTTATTTTCAACTAAAATTACTCAAATCCAGCTCCTCTATCAAAAAAACTTTACATAATCCAGAAAAATCGAAGTTGGTTGCAACAAAATTTTTTAAAATTTGACAAACATCTGTACATAAATCCCAAAATTCGAACTTAATTTCAACTAAAATTAGTCAAATGCAGCTCCGCTACCAAAAAAACCTAACATAATCCAGAGAAATCGAAGTTGGTTTCAACAAAATTTTTTAAAATTTGACAAAAATCTGTACAAAAATCAAAAAATTCGAAGTTAATTACAACTAAAATTACTCAAATGCAGCTCCTCTATCCAAAAAAACTTAACATAATCCAGAAAAATCGAAGTTGGTTTCAACAAAATTTTTTAAAATTTGACAAAAATCTGTACAAAAATCCAAAAATTCGAAGTTAATTTCAACTAAAATTACTCGAAAGCTGCTCCTCTATCAAAAAAACCTAACATAATCCAGAGAAATCGAAGTTGGTTTCAACAAAATTTTTTAAAATTTGACAAAAATCTGTACAAAAATCCAAAAATTCGAAGTTAATTTCAACTAAAATTACTCAAATGCAGCTCCTCTATCAAAAAACCTAACATAATCCAGAAAAATCGAAGTTGGTTTCAACAAATTTTTTTAAAATTTGGCAAAAAACTGTACAAAAATCCAAAAATTCGAAGTTAATTACAACTAAAATTACTCAAATGCAGCTCCTCTATCCAAAAAAACCTAACATAATCCAGAAAAATCGAAGTTGGTTTCAACAAAATTTTTTAAAATTTGACAAGAATCTGTACAAAAATCCAAAAATTCGAAGTTAATTTAAACTAAAATTACTCAAATGCAGCTCCTCTATCAAAAAAACCTAACATAATCCAGAAAAATCGAAGTAGGTTTAAACCAAATTTTTTAAAATTTGACAAAAATCTGTACAAAAATCCAAAAATTCGAAGTTAATTACAACTAAAATTACTCAAATGCAGCTCCTCTATCCAAAAAAACCTAACATAATCCAGAAAAATCAAAGTTGGTTTCAACAAAATTTTTTAAAATTTGACAAACATCTGTACAAAAATCCCAAAATTCGAAGATAATTTCAACTAAAATTACTCAAATGCAGCTCCGCTACCAAAAAAACCTAACGTAATCCAGAATAATCGAAGTTGGTTTCAACAAAATTTTTTAAAATTTTACAATAATCTGTAAAAAATCCAAAAATGCGAAGTTATTTTCAACTAAAATTACTCAAATGCAGCTCCTCTATCAAAAAAACCTGACATAATCCAGAAAAATCGAAGTTGGGTTCAACAAAATTTTTTAAAATTTGACAAAAATCTGAACAAAAATCCAAAAATTCGAAGTTAATTTCAACTAGAACTACTCAAATGCAGCTCCTCTACCAAAAAAACCTAACGTAATCCAGAATAATCGAAGTTGGTTTCAACATAATTTTTTAAAACTTGACAAAAATCTGTACAAAAATCCAAAAATTCGAAGTTAATTTAAACTAAAATTACTCAAATGCAGCTCGTCTATCAAAAAAACCTAACATAATCCAGAAAAATCGAAGTAGGTTTAAACCAAATTTTTTAAAATTTGACAAAAATCTGTACAAAAATCCAAAAATTCGAAGTTATTTTCAACTAAAATTACTCAAATGCAGCTCCTCTATCAAAAAAACCTAACATAATCCAGAAAAATCAAAGTCGGTTTCAACAAAATTTTTTAAAATTTGGCAAACATCTGTACAAAAATCCCAAAATTCGAAGATAATTTCAACTAAAATTACTCAAATGCAGCTCCGCTACCAAAAAACCTAACGTAATCCAGAATAATCGAAGTTGGTTTCAACAAAATTTTTTAAAATTTTACAAAAATTTGTACAAAAATCCAAAAATTCGAAGTTAATTTCAACTAAAATTACTCAAATGCAGCTCCTCTATCAAAAAACCTAACATAATCCAGAAAAATCGAAGTTGGTTTCAACAAATTTTTTTAAAATTTTACAAGATTCTGTACAAAAATCCAAAAATTCGAAGTTATTTTCAACTAAAATTACTCAAATGCAGCTCCTCTATCAAAAAAACCTAACATAATCCAGAGAAATCGAAGTTGGTTTCAACAAAATTTTTTAAAATTTGACAAAAATCTGTACAAAAATCCAAAAATTCGAAGATAATTTCTTCTAAAATTACTCAAATGCAGCTCCTCTATCAAAAAAACCTAACATATTCCAGAAAAATCGATGTTGGTTTCAACAAAATTTTTTAAAATTTGACAAAAATCTGTACAAATATCCAAAAATTCGAAGTTATTTTCAACTAAAATTACTCAAATCCAGCTCCTCTATCAAAAAAACTTTACATAATCCAGAAAAATCGAAGTTGGTTGCAACAAAATTTTTTAAAATTTGACAAACATCTGTACATAAATCCCAAAATTCGAACTTAATTTCAACTAAAATTAGTCAAATGCAGCTCCGCTACCAAAAAAACCTAACATAATCCAGAGAAATCGAAGTTGGTTTCAACAAAATTTTTTAAAATTTGACAAAAATCTGTACAAAAATCAAAAAATTCGAAGTTAATTACAACTAAAATTACTCAAATGCAGCTCCTCTATCCAAAAAAACTTAACATAATCCAGAAAAATCGAAGTTGGTTTCAACAAAATTTTTTAAAATTTGACAAAAATCTGTACAAAAATCCAAAAATTCGAAGTTAATTTCAACTAAAATTACTCGAAAGCTGCTCCTCTATCAAAAAAACCTAACATAATCCAGAGAAATCGAAGTTGGTTTCAACAAAATTTTTTAAAATTTGACAAAAATCTGTACAAAAATCCAAAAATTCGAAGTTAATTTCAACTAAAATTACTCAAATGCAGCTCCTCTATCAAAAAACCTAACATAATCCAGAAAAATCGAAGTTGGTTTCAACAAATTTTTTTAAAATTTGGCAAAAAACTGTACAAAAATCCAAAAATTCGAAGTTAATTACAACTAAAATTACTCAAATGCAGCTCCTCTATCCAAAAAAACCTAACATAATCCAGAAAAATCGAAGTTGGTTTCAACAAAATTTTTTAAAATTTGACAAGAATCTGTACAAAAATCCAAAAATTCGAAGTTAATTTAAACTAAAATTACTCAAATGCAGCTCCTCTATCAAAAAAACCTAACATAATCCAGAAAAATCGAAGTAGGTTTAAACCAAATTTTTTAAAATTTGACAAAAATCTGTACAAAAATCCAAAAATTCGAAGTTAATTACAACTAAAATTACTCAAATGCAGCTCCTCTATCCAAAAAAACCTAACATAATCCAGAAAAATCAAAGTTGGTTTCAACAAAATTTTTTAAAATTTGACAAACATCTGTACAAAAATCCCAAAATTCGAAGATAATTTCAACTAAAATTACTCAAATGCAGCTCCGCTACCAAAAAAACCTAACGTAATCCAGAATAATCGAAGTTGGTTTCAACAAAATTTTTTAAAATTTTACAATAATCTGTACAAAAATCCAAAAATTCGAAGTTAATTTCAACTAAAATTACTCAAATGCAGCTCCTCTATCAAAAAACCTAACATAATCCAGAAAAATCGAAGTTGGTTTCAACAAATTTTTTTAAAATTTTACAAGATTCTGTACAAAAATCCAAAAATTCGAAGTTATTTTCAACTAAAATTACTCAAATGCAGCTCCTCTATCAAAAAAACCTAACATAATCCCGAGAAATCGAAGTTGGTTTCAACAAAATTTTTTAAAATTTGACAAAAATCTGTACAAAAATCCAAAAATTCGAAGTTATTTTCAACTAAAATTACTCAAATGCAGCTCCTCTATCAAAAAAACCTAACATAATCCAGAGAAATCGAAGTTGGTTTCAACAAAATTTTTTAAAATTTGACAAGAATCTGTACAAAAATCCAAAAATTCGAAGTTAATTTCAACTAAAATTACTCAAATGCAGCTCCGCTACCAAAAAAACCTAACGTAATCCAGAATAATCGAAGTTGGTTTCAACAAAATTTTTTAAAATTTTACAAAAATCTGTACAAAAATCCAAAAATTCGAAGTTAATTTCAACTAAAATTACTCAAATGCAGCTCCTCTATCAAAAAACCTAACATAATCCAGAAAAATCGAAGTTGGTTTCAACAAATTTTTTTAAAATTTTACAAGATTCTGTACAAAAATCCAAAAATTCGAAGTTATTTTCAACTAAAATTACTCAAATGCAGCTCCTCTATCAAAAAAACCTAACATAATCCAGAGAAATCGAAGTTGGTTTCAACAAAATTTTTAAAAATTTGACAAAAATCTGTACAAAAATCCAAAAATTCGAAGATAATTTCTTCTAAAATTACTCAAATGCAGCTCCTCTATCAAAAAAACCTAACATATTCCAGAAAAATCGATGTTGGTTTCAACAAAATTTTTTAAAATTTGACAAAAATCTGTACAAATATCCAAAAATTCGAAGTTATTTTCAACTAAAATTACTCAAATCCAGCTCCTCTATCAAAAAAACTTTACATAATCCAGAAAAATCGAAGTTGGTTGCAACAAAATTTTTTAAAATTTGACAAACATCTGTACATAAATCCCAAAATTCGAACTTAATTTCAACTAAAATTACTCAAATGCAGCTCCGCTACCAAAAAAACCTAACATAATCCAGAGAAATCGAAGTTGGTTTCAACAAAATTTTTTAAAATTTGACAAAAATCTGTACAAAAATCAAAAAATTCGAAGTTAATTACAACTAAAATTACTCAAATGCAGCTCCTCTATCCAAAAAAACTTAACATAATCCAGAAAAATCGAAGTTGGTTTCAACAAAATTTTTTAAAATTTGACAAAAATCTGTACAAAAATCCAAAAATTCGAAGTTAATTTCAACTAAAATTACTCGAAAGCTGCTCCTCTATCAAAAAAACCTAACATAATCCAGAGAAATCGAAGTTGGTTTCAACAAAATTTTTAAAATTTGACAAAAATCTGTACAAAAATCCAAAAATTCGAAGTTAATTTCAACTAAAATTACTCAAATGCAGCTCCTCTATCAAAAAACCTAACATAATCCAGAAAAATCGAAGTTGGTTTCAACAAATTTTTTTAAAATTTGGCAAAAAACTGTACAAAAATCCAAAAATTCGAAGTTAATTACAACTAAAATTACTCAAATGCAGCTCCTCTATCCAAAAAAACCTAACATAATCCAGAAAAATCGAAGTTGGTTTCAACAAAATTTTTTAAAATTTGACAAGAATCTGTACAAAAATCCAAAAATTCGAAGTTAATTTAAACTAAAATTACTCAAATGCAGCTCCTCTATCAAAAAAACCTAACATAATCCAGAAAAATCGAAGTAGGTTTAAACCAAATTTTTTAAAATTTGACAAAAATCTGTACAAAAATCCAAAAATTCGAAGTTAATTACAACTAAAATTACTCAAATGCAGCTCCTCTATCCAAAAAAACCTAACATAATCCAGAAAAATCAAAGTTGGTTTCAACAAAATTTTTTAAAATTTGACAAACATCTGTACAAAAATCCCAAAATTCGAAGATAATTTCAACTAAAATTACTCAAATGCAGCTCCGCTACCAAAAAAACCTAACGTAATCCAGAATAATCGAAGTTGGTTTCAACAAAATTTTTTAAAATTTGACAAAAATCTGTACAAAAATCCAAAAATTCGAAGTTAATTTCAACTAAAATTACTCAAATGCAGCTCCTCTATCAAAAAAACCTAACATAATCCAGAGAAATCGAAGTTGGTTTCAACAAAATTTTTTAAAATTTGACAAGAATCTGTACAAAAATCCAAAAATTCGAAGTTAATTTCAACTAAAATTACTCAAATGCAGCTCCGCTACCAAAAAAACCTAACGTAATCCAGAATAATCGAAGTTGGTTTCAACAAAATTTTTTAAAATTTTACAAAAATCTGTACAAAAATCCAAAAATTCGAAGTTAATTTCAACTAAAATTACTCAAATGCAGCTCCTCTATCCAAAAAAACGTAACATAATCCAGAAAAATCGAAGTTGGTTTCAACAAAATTTTTTAAAATTTGACAAATATCTGAACAAAAATCCAAAAATTCGAAGTTATTTTCAACTAAAATTACTCAAATGCAGCTCCTCTATAAAAAAAACCTAACATAATCCAGAAAAATCGAAGTTGGTTTCAACAAAATTTTTTAAAATTTGACAAAAATCTGTACAAAAATCCAAAAATTCGAAGTTAATTTAAACTAAAATTACTCAAATGCAGCTCCTCTATCAAAAAAACCTAACATAATCCAAAAAAATCGAAGTAGGTTTAAACAAAATTTTTTAAAATTTGACAAATATCTGAACAAAAATCCAAAAATTCGAAGTTATTTTCACCTAAAATTACTCAAATGCAGCTCCTCTATAAAAAAACCTAACATTATCCAGAAAAATCGAAGTTGGTTTCAACAAAATTTTTTAAAATTTGACAAAAATCTGTAAAAAATCCAAAAATGCGAAGTTATTTTCAACTAAAATTACTCAAATGCAGCTCCTCTATCAAAAAAACCTGACATAATCCAGAAAAATCGAAGTTGGTTTCAACAAAATTTTTTAAAATTTGACAAAAATCTGTACAAAAATCCAAATATTCGAAGTTAATTCAACTAAAATTACTCAAATGCAGCTCCTCTATCCAAAAAACCTAACATAATCCAGAAAAATCGAAGTTGGTTTCAACAAAATATTTTAAAATTTGACAAAATCTGTACAAAAATCCAAAAATTCGAAGTTAATTTCAACTAAAATTACTCAAATGCAGCTCCTCTATCCAAAAAATCTAACATAATTCAGAAAAATCGAAGTTGGTTTCAACAAAATTTTTTAAAATTTGACAAAATCTGTACAAAAATCCAAAAATTCGAAGTTAATTTCAAGTAGAATTACTCAAATGCAGCTCCTCTATCAAAAAAACCTAACATAATCCAGAAAAATCGAAGTTGGTTTCAACAAAATATTTTAAAATTTGACAAAAATCAGTACAAAAATCCAAAAATTCGAAGTTAATTTCAACTAGAATTACTCAAATGCAGCTCCTCTATCAAAAAAACTTTACATAATCCAGAAAAATCGAAGTTGGTTTCAACAAAATTTTTTAGAATTTGACAAAAATCTGCTCAAAAATCCAAAAATTCGAAGTTAATTACAACTAAAATTACTCAAATGCAGCTCCTCTATCCAAAAAACCTAACATAATCCAGAAAAATCGAAGTTGGTTTCAACAAAATTTTTTAAAATTTGACAAAATCTATACAAAAATCGAAAAATTCTAAGTTAATTTCAACTAAAATTACTCAAATGCAGCTCCGCTACCAAAGAAACCTAACGTAATCCAGAGTAATCGAAGTTGGTTTCAACAAAATTTTTTAAAATTTGACAAAAATCTGTACAAAAATCCAAAAATTCGAAGATATTTCAACTAAAATTACTCAAATGCAGCTCCTCTATCAAAAAACCTAACATATTCCAGAAAAATCGAAGTTGGTTTCAACAAAATTTTTAAAATTTGACAAAAATCTGTACAAAAATCCAAAAATTCGAAGTTAATTTCAACTAGAATTACTCAAATGCAGCTCCTCTATCAAAAAAACCTAACATATTCCAGAAAAATCGAAGTTGGTTTCAACAAAATTTTTAAAAATTTGACAAAAATCTGTACACAAATCCAAAAATTCGAAGTTATTTTCAACTAAAATTACTCAAATGCAGCTCCTCTATCAAAAAAACTTTACATAATCCAGAAAAATCGAAGTTGGTTTGAACAAAATTTTTTAAAATTTGACAAAAATCTGTACAAAAATCCAAAAATTCGAAGTTAATTACAACTAAAATTACTCAAATGCAGCTCCTCTATCCAAAAAACCTAACATAATCCAGAAAAATCGAAGTTGGTTTCAACAAAATTTTTTAAAATTTGACAAAATCTGTACAAAAATCCAAAAATTCGAAGTTAATTTCAACTAAAATTACTCAAATGCAGCTCCTCTATCAAAAAAACCAAACATAATCCAGAAAAATCGAAGTTGGTTTCAACAAAATTTATTAAAATTTGACAAAAATCTGTACAAAAATCCAAAAATTCGAAGTTAATTTCAACTAAAATTACTCAAATGCAGCTCCTCTATCCAAAAAACCTAACATAATCCAGAAAAATCGAAGTTGGTTTCAACAAAATTTTTTAAAATTTGACAAAAATCTGTACAAAAATCCAAAATTTCGAAGTTAATTTCAACTAAAATTACTCAAATGCAGCTCCACTATCAAAGAAACATAGCATAATCCAGAAAAATCGAAGTTGGTTTCAACAAAATTTTTTAAAATTTGACAAAAATCTGTACAAAAATCCAAAAATTCGAAGTTAATTACAACTAAAATTACTCAAATGCAGCTCCTCTATCAAAAAAACCTAACATAATCCAGAAAAATCGAAGTTGGTTTCAACAAAAATTTTTAAAATTTGACAAAAATCTGTACAAAAATCCAAAAATTCGAAGTTAATTCAACTAAAATTACTCAAATGCAGCTCCTCTATCAAAAAACCTAACATAATCCAGAAAAATTGAAGTTGGTTTCAACAAAATTTTTTATAATTTGAAAAAAATCTGTACAAACATCCAAAAATTCGAAGTTAATTTCAACTAAAATTACTCAAATGCAGCTCCTCTATCAAAAAACCTAACATAATCAAAAAAAATCGAAGTTGGTTTCAACAAAATTTTTTATAATTTGAAAAAAATCTGTACAAACATCCAAAAATTCGAAGTTAATTTCAACTAAAATTACTCAAATGCAGCTCCTCTATCCAAAAAACCTAACATAATCCAGAAAAATCGAAGTTGGTTTCAACAAAATTTTTTAAAATTTGACAAAAATCTGTACAAAAATCCAAAAATTCGAAGTTAATTACAACTAAAATTACTCAAATGCAGCTCCTCTATCCAAAAAACCTAACATAATCCAGAAAAATCGAAGTTGGTTTCAACAAAATTTTTTAAAATTTGACAAAATCTGTACAAAAATCCAAAAATTCGAAGTTAATTTCAACTAAAATTACTCAAATGCAGCTCCTCTATCAAAAAAACCTAACATAATCCAGAAAAATCGAAGTTGGTTTCAACAAAATTTTTTAAAATTTGACAAAAATCTGTACAAAAATCCAAAAATTCGAAGTTAATTTCAACTAAAATTACTCAAATGCAGCTCCTCTATCAAAAAAACCTAACATATTCCAGAAAAATCGAAGTTGGTTTCAACAAAATTTTTTAAAATTTGACAAAAATCTGTACAAAAATCCAAAAATTCGAAGATAATTTCAACTAAAATTACTCAAATGCAGCTCCTCTATCCAAAAAACCTAACATATTCCAGAAAAATCGACGTTGGTTTCAACAAAATTTTTTAAAATTTGACAAAAATCTGTACAAAAATCCAAAAATTCGAAGTTAATTTCAACTAGAATTACTCAAATGCACCTCCTCTATCAAAAAAACCTAACATATTCCAGTAAAATCGAAGTTGATTTCAACAAAATTTTTTAAAATTTGACAAAAATCTGTACAAAAATCCAAAAATTCGAAGATAATTTCAACTAAAATTACTCAAATGTAGCTCCTCTATCAAAAAAACCTAACATATTCCAGAAAAATCGAAGTTGATTTCAACAAAATTTTTTAAAATTTGACAAAAATCTGTGCAAAAATCCAAAAATTCGAAGTTAATTTCAACTAAAATTACTCAAATGCAGCTCCGCTACCAAAAAGCCTAACGTAATCCAGAGTAATCGAAGTTGGTTTCAACAAAATTTTTTAAAATTTGACAAAAATCTGTACAAAAATCCAAAAATTCGAAGTTATTTTCAACTAAAATTACTCAAATGCAGCTCCTCTATCAAAAAAACTTTACATAATCCAGAAAAATCGAAGTTGGTTTCAACAAAATTTTTTATAATTTGAAAAAAATCTGTACAAACATCCAAAAATTCGAAGTTAATTTCAACTAGAATTACTAAATGCAGCTCCTCTATCAAAAAAACCTAACATAATCCAGAAAAATCGAAGTTGGGTTCAACAAAATTTTATAAAATTTGACAAAAATCTGTACAAAAATCCAAAAATTCGAAGATAATTTCAACTAAAATTACTCAAATGCAGCTCCTCTATCCAAAAAACCTAACATAATCCAGAAAAATCGAAGTTGGTTTCAACAAAATTTTTTAAAATTTGACAAAAATCTGTACAAAAATCCAAAAATTCGAAGTTAATTTCAACTAAAATTACTCAAATGCAGCTCCTCTATCAAAAAAACCTAACATATTCCAGAAAAATCGACGTTGGTTTGAACAAAATTTTTTAAAATTTGACAAAAATCTGTACAAAAATCCAAAAATTCGAAGTTAATTTCAACTAAAATTACTCAAATGCAGCTCCTCTATCAAAAAAACCTAACATATTCCAGAAAAATCGACGTTGGTTTGAACAAAATTTTTTAAAATTTGACAAAAATCTGTACAAAAATCCAAAAATTCGAAGTTAATTTCAACTAGAATTACTCAAATGCAGCTCCTCTATCCAAAAAACCTAACATAATCCAGAAAAATCGAAGTTGGTTTCAACAAAATTTTTTAAAATTTGACAAAAATCTGTACAAAAATCCAAAAATTCGAAGTTAATTTCAACTAAAATTACTCAAATGCAGCTCCTCTATCAAAAAAACCTAACATATTCCAGAAAAATCGACGTTGGTTTGAACAAAATTTTTTAAAATTTGACAAAAATCTGTACAAAAATCCAAAAATTCGAAGTTAATTTCAACTAAAATTACTCAAATGCAGCTCCTCTATCAAAAAAACCTAACATATTCCAGAAAAATCGACGTTGGTTTGAACAAAATTTTTTAAAATTTGACAAAAATCTGTACAAAAATCCAAAAATTCGAAGTTAATTTCAACTAGAATTACTCAAATGCAGCTCCTCTATCAAAAAAACCTAACATATTCCAGAAAAATCGAAGTAGATTTCAACAAAATTTTTTAAAATTTGACAAAAATCTGTACAAAAATCCAAAAATTCGAAGATAATTTCAACTAAAATTACTCAAATGCAGCTCCTCTATCCAAAAAACCTAACATAATCCAGAAAAATCGAAGTTGGTTTCAACAAAATTTTTTAAAATTTGACAAAAATCTGTACAAAAATCCAAAAATTCGAAGTTAATTTCAACTAAAATTACTCAAATGCAGCTCCTCTATCAAAAAAACCTAACATATTCCAGAAAAATCGAAGTTGGTTTCAACAAAATTTTTTAAAATTTGACAAAAATCTGTACAAAAATCCAAAAATTCGAAGATAATTTCAACTAAAATTACTCAAATGCAGCTCCTCTATCCAAAAAACCTAACATATTCCAGAAAAATCGACGTTGGTTTCAACAAAATTTTTTAAAATTTGACAAAAATCTGTACAAAAATCCAAAAATTCGAAGTTAATTTCAACTAGAATTACTCAAATGCAGCTCCTCTATCAAAAAAACCTAACATATTCCAGTAAAATCGAAGTTGATTTCAACCAAATTTTTTTAAAGTTTGACAAAAATCTGTACAAAAATCCAAAAATTCGAAGATAATTTCAACTAAAATTACTCAAATGCAGCTCCTCTATCAAAAAAACCTAACATATTCCAGAAAAATCGAAGTTGATTTCAACAAAATTTTTTAAAATTTGACAAAAATCTGTGCAAAAATCCAAAAATTCGAAGTTAATTTCATCTAAAATTACTCAAATGCAGCTCCGCTACCAAAAAGCCTAACGTAATCCAGAGTAATCGAAGTTGGTTTCAACAAAATTTTTTAAAATTTGACAAAAATCTATACAAAAATCCAAAAATTCGAAGTTAATTTCAACTAGAATTACTCAAATGCCGCTCCTCTATCAAAAAAACCTAACATAATCCAGAAAAAACGAAGTTGGTTTCAACAAAATTTTTTAAAATTTGACAAAAATCTGTACAAAAATCCAAAAATTCGAAGTTAATTTCAACTAAAATTACTCAAATGCAGCTCCTCTATCAAAAAAACCTAACATATTCCAGAAAAATCGACGTTGGTTTGAACAAAATTTTTTAAAATTTGACAAAAATCTGTACAAAAATCCAAAAATTCGAAGTTAATTTCAACTAGAATTACTCAAATGCAGCTCCTCTATCAAAAAAACCTAACATATTCCAGAAAAATCGAAGTTGATTTCAACAAAATTTTTTAAAATTTGACAAAAATCTATACAAAAATCCAAAAATTCGAAATTAATTTCAACTAGAATTACTCAAATGCAGCTCCTCTATCAAAAAAACCTAGCATAATCCAGAAAAATCGAAGTTGGGTTCAACAAACTTTATAAAATTTGACAAAAATCTGCACAAAAATCCAAAAATTCGAAGTTAATTACAACTAAAATTACTCAAATGCAGCTCCTCTATCCAAAAAACCTAACATAATCCAGAAAAATCGAAGTTGGTTTCAACAAAATTTTTTAAAATTTGACAAATATCTGTACAAAAATCCAAAAATTCGAAGATAATTTCATCTAAAATTACTCAAATGCAGCTCCTCTATCCAAAAAACCTAACATAATCCAGAAAAATCGAAGTTGGTTTCAACAAAATTTTTTAAAATTTGACAAAAATCTGTACAAAAATCCAAAAATTCGAAGATAATTTCAACTAAAATTACTCAAATGCAGCTCCTCTATCCAAAAAACCTAACATAATCCAGAAAAATCGAAGTTGGTTTCAACAAAATTTTTTAAAATTTGACAAAAATCTGTACAAAAATCCAAAAATTCGAAGTTAATTTCAACTAGAATTACTCAAATGCAGCTCCTCTATCAAAAAAACCTAACATATTCCAGAAAAATCGAAGTTGATTTCAACAAAATTTTTTAAAATTTGACAAAAATCTGTACAAAAATCCAAAAATTCGAAGATAATTTCAACTAAAATTACTCAAATGCAGCTCCTCTATCAAAAAAACCTAACATATTCCAGAAAAATCGAAGTTGATTTCAACAAAATTTTTTAAAATTTGACAAAAATCTGTACAAAAATCCAACAATTCGAAGTTAATTTCAACTAAAATTACTCAAATGCAGCTCCGCTACCAAAAAGCCTAACGTAATCCAGAGTAATCGAAGTTGGTTTCAACAAAATTTTTTAAAATTTGACAAAAATCTGTACAAAAATCCAAAAATTCGAAGTTAATTACAACTAAAATTACTCAAATGCAGCTCCTCTATGCAAAAAATCTAACATAATCCAGAAAAATCGAAGTTGGTTTCAACAAAATTTTTTAAAATTTGACAAAAATCTGTACAAAAATCCAAAAATTCGAAGTTATTTTCAACTAAAATTACTCAAATGCAGCTCCTCTATCAATAAAAACTTTACATAATCCAGAAAAATCTAAGTTGGTTTCAGCAAAATTTTTTAAAATTTGACAAAAATCTATACAAAAATCCAAAAATTCGAAGCTAATTTCAACTAGAATTACTCAAATGCCGCTCCTCTATCAAAAAAACCTAACATAATCCAGAAAAAACGAAGTTGGTTTCAACAAAATTTTTTAAAATTTGACAAAAATCTGTACAAAAATCCAAAAATTCGAAGTTAATTTCAACTAAAATTACTCAAATGCAGCTCCTCTATCAAAAAACCTAACATAATCCAGAAAAATCGAAGTTGGTTTCAACAAAATTTTTTATAATTTGAAAAAAATCTGTACAAACATCCAAAAATTCGAAGATAATTTCAACTAAAATTACTCAAATGCAGCTCCTCTATCCAAAAAACCTAACATAATCCAGAAAAATCGAAGTTGGTTTCAACAAAATTTTTTAATATTTGACAAAAATCTGTACAAAAATCCAAAAATTCGAAGATAATTTCAACTAAAATTACTCAAATGCAGCTCCGCTACCAAAAAGCCTAACGTAATCCCGAGTAATCGAAGTTGGTTTCAACAAAATTTTTTAAAATTTGACAAAAATCTGTACAAAAATCCAAAAATTCGAAGATAATTTCAACTAAAATTACTCAAATGCAGCTCCTCTATAAAAAAAACCTAACATATTCCAGAAAAATCGAAGTTGATTTCAACAAAATTTTTTAAAATTTGACAAACATCTGTACAAAAATCCAAAAATTCGAAGTTAATTTCAACTAAAATTACTCAAATGCAGCCCTCTATCAAAAAAACCTAACATAATCCAGAAAAATCGAAGTTGGTTTCATCAAAATTTTTTATAATTTGAAAAAAATCTGTACAAACATCCAAAAATTCGAAGTTAATTTCAACTAAAATTACTCAAATGCATCTCCACTATGCAGCACCACAAAAAAACCTAACATAATCCAGAGTAATCGAAGTTGGTTTCAACAAAATTTTTTAAAATTTGACAAAAATCTGTACAAAAATCCAAAAATTCGAAGTTTTTTTCAACTAAAATTACTCAAATGCAGCTCCTCTATCAAAAAAACTTTACATAATCCAGAAAAATCGAAGTTGGTTTCAACAAAATTTTTTATAATTTGAAAAAAATCTGTACAAACATCCAAAAATTCGAAGTTAATTTCAACTAGAATTACTAAATGCAGCTCCTCTATCAAAAAAACCTAACATAATCCAGAAAAATCGAAGTTGGGTTCAACAAAATTTTATAAAATTTGACAAAAATCTGTACAAAAATCCAAAAATTCGAAGATAATTTCAACTAAAATTACTCAAATGCAGCTCCTCTATCCAAAAAACCTAACATAATCCAGAAAAATCGAAGTTGGTTTCAACAAAATTTTTTAAAATTTGACAAAAATCTGTACAAAAATCCAAAAATTCGAAGATAATTTCAACTAAAATTACTCAAATGCAGCTCCTCTATCCAAAAAACCTAACATAATCCAGAAAAATCGAAGTTGGTTTCAACAAAATTTTTTAAAATTTGACAAAAATCTGTACAAAAATCCAAAAATTCGAAGTTAATTTCAACTAAAATTACTCAAATGCAGCTCCTCTATCAAAAAAACCTAACATATTCCAGAAAAATCGAAGTTGATTTCAACAAAATTTTTTAAAATTTGACAAAAATCTGTACAAAAATCCAAAAATTCGAAGTTATTTTCAACTAAAATTACTCAAATGCAGCTCCTCTATCAAAAAAACTTTATATAATCCAGAAAAATCGAAGTTGGTTTCAACAAAATTTTTTAACATTTGACAAATATCTATACAAAAATCCAAAAATTCGAAGTTAATTTCAACTAGAATTACTCAAATGCAGCTCCTCTATCAAAAAAACCTAACATAATCCAGAAAAATCGAAGTTGATTTCAACAAAATTTTATAAAATTTGACAAATATCTATACAAAAATCCAAAAATTCGAAGTTAATTTCAACTAAAATTACTCAAATGCAGCTCCTCTATCAAAAAACCTAACATAATCCAGAAAAATCGAAGTTGGTTTCAACAAAATTTTTTATAATATGAAAAAAATCTGTACAAACATCCAAAAAATCGAAGTTAATTTCAACTAAAATTACTCAAATGCAGCTCCTCTATCAAAAAAACCTAACATAATCCAGAAAAATCGAAGTTGGTTTCAACAAAATATTTTAAAATTTGACAAAAATCTGTACAAAAATCCAAAAATTCGAAGTTAATTTCAACTAGAATTACTCAAATGCAGCTCCTCTATCAAAAAAACCTAGCATAATCCAGAAAAATCGAAGTTGGGTTCAACAAATTTTATAAAATTTGACAAAAATCTGTACAAAAATCCAAAAATTCGAAGTTAATTACAACTAAAATTACTCAAATGCAGCTCCTCTATCAAAAAAACCTAACATATTCCAGAAAAATCGACGTTGGTTTGAACAAAATTTTTTAAAATTTGACAAAAATCTGTACAAAAATCCAAAAATTCGAAGTTAATTTCAACTAGAATTACTCAAATGCAGCTCCTCTATCAAAAAAACCTAACATATTCCAGAAAAATCGAAGTTGATTTCGACAAAATTTTTTAAAATTTGACAAAAATCTATACAAAAATCCAAAAATTCGAAATTAACTTCAACTAGAATTACTCAAATGCAGCTCCTCTATCAAAAAAACCTAGCATAATCCAGAAAAATCGAAGTTGGGTTCAACAAACTTTATAAAATTTGACAAAAATCTGCACAAAAATCCAAAAATTCGAAGTTAATTACAACTAAAATTACTCAAATGCAGCTCCTCTATCCAAAAAACCTAACATAATCCAGAAAAATCGAAGTTGGTTTCAACAAAATTTTTTAAAATTTGACAAAAATCTGTACAAAAATCCAAAAATTCGAAGTTAATTTCAACCAGAATTACTCAAATGCAGCTCCTCAATCAAAAAAACTTTACATAATCCAGAAAAATCGAAGTTGGTTTCAACAAAATTTTTTAAAATTTGACAAAAATCTGTACAAAAATCCAAAAATTCGAAGTTAATTTCAACTAGAATTACTCAAATGCAGCTCCTCTATCAAAAAAACCTAACATAATCCAGAAAAATCGAAGTTGGGTTCAACAATATTTTATAAAATTTGACAAAAATCTGTACAAAAATCCAAAAATTCGAAGATAATTTCATCTAAAATTACTCAAATGCAGCTCCTCTATCCAAAAAACCTAACATAATCCAGAAAAATCGAAGTTGGTTTCAACAAAATTTTTTAAAATTTGACAAAAATCTGTACAAAAATCCAAAAATTCGAAGATAATTTCAACTAAAATTACTCAAATGCAGCTCCTCTATCCAAAAAACCTAACATAATCCAGAAAAATCGAAGTTGGTTTCAACAAAATTTTTTAAAATTTGACAAAAATCTGTACAAAAATCCAAAAATTCGAAGTTAATTTCAACTAGAATTACTCAAATGCAGCTCCTCTATCAAAAAAACCTAACATATTCCAGAAAAATCGAAGTTGATTTCAACAAAATTTTTTAAAATTTGACAAAAATCTGTACAAAAATCCAAAAATTCGAAGATAATTTCAACTAAAATTACTCAAATGCAGCTCCTCTATCAAAAAAACCTAACATATTCCAGAAAAATCGAAGTTGATTTCAACAAAATTTTTTAAAATTTGACAAAAAACTGTACAAAAATCCAAAAATTCGAAGTTATTTTCAACTAAAATTACTCAAATGCAGCTCCTCTATCAAAAAAACTTTATATAATCCAGAAAAATCGAAGTTGGTTTCAACAAAATTTTTTAACATTTGACAAATATCTATACAAAAATCCAAAAATTCGAAGTTAATTTCAACTAGAATTACTCAAATGCAGCTCCTCTATCAAAAAAACCTAACATAATCCAGAAAAATCGAAGTTGATTTCAACAAAATTTTATAAAATTTGACAAATATCTATACAAAAATCCAAAAATTCGAAGTTAATTTCAACTAAAATTACTCAAATGCAGCTCCTCTATCAAAAAACCTAACATAATCCAGAAAAATCGAAGTTGGTTTCAACAAAATTTTTTATAATATGAAAAAAATCTGTACAAACATCCAAAAATTCGAAGTTAATTTCAACTAAAATTACTCAAATGCAGCTCCTCTATCAAAAAAACCTAACATAATCCAGAAAAATCGAAGTTGGTTTCAACAAAATATTTTAAAATTTGACAAAAATCTGTACAAAAATCCAAAAATTCGAAGTTAATTTCAACTAGAATTACTCAAATGCAGCTCCTCTATCAAAAAAACCTAGCATAATCCAGAAAAATCGAAGTTGGGTTCAACAAATTTTATAAAATTTGACAAAAATCTGCACAAAAATCCCAAAATTCGAAGTTAATTACAACTAAAATTACTCAAATGCAGCTCCTCTATGCAAAAAACCTAACATAATCCAGAAAAATCGAAGTTGGTTTCAACAAAATTTTTTAAAATTTGACAAAAATCTGTACAAAAATCCAAAAATTCGAAGTTATTTTCAACTAAAATTACTCAAATGCAGCTCCTCTATCAATAAAAACTTTACATAATCCAGAAAAATCTAAGTTGGTTTCAACAAAATTTTTTAAAATTTGACAAAAATCTATACAAAAATCCAAAAATTCGAAGTTAATTTCAACTAGAATTACTCAAATGCCGCTCCTCTATCAAAAAAACCTAACATAATCCAGAAAAAACGAAGTTGGTTTCAACAAAATTTTTTAAAATTTGACAAAAATCTGTACAAAAATCCAAAAATTCGAAGTTAATTTTAACTAAAATTACTCAAATGCAGCTCCTCTATCAAAAAACCTAACATAATCCAGAAAAATCGAAGTTGGTTTCAACAAAATTTTTTAATATTTGACAAAAATCTGTACAAAAATCCAAAAATTCGAAAATAATTTCAACTAAAATTACTCAAATGCAGCTCCGCCACCAAAAAGCCTAACGTAATCCAGAGTAATCGAAATTGGTTTCAACAAAATTTTTTAAAATTTGACAAAAATCTGTACAAAAATCCAAAAATTCGAAGATAATTTCAACTAAAATTACTCAAATGCAGCTCCTCTATAAAAAAAACCTAACATATTCCAGAAAAATCGAAGTTGATTTCAACAAAATTTTTTAAAATTTGACAAAAATCTGTACAAAAATCCAAAAATTCGAAGTTAATTTCAACTAAAATTACTCAAATGCAGCCCTCTATCAAAAAAACCTAACATAATCCAGAAAAATCGAAGTTGGTTTCATCAAAATTTTTTATAATTTGAAAAAAATCTGTACAAACATCCAAAAATTCGAAGTTAATTTCAACTAAAATTACTCAAATGCATCTCCACTATGCAGCACCACAAAAAAACCTAACATAATCCAGAAAAATCGAAGTTGGTTTCGACAAAATTTTTTAAAATTTGACAAGAATCTGTACAAAAATCCAAAAATTCGCAGTTAATTTCAACTAAAATTACTCAAATGCAGCTCCTCTATCAAAAAAACCTAACATAATCCAGAAAAATCGAAGTTGGTTTCAACAAAATATTTTAAAATTTGACAAAAATCTGTACAAAAATCCAAAAATTCGAAGTTAATTTCAACTAGAATTACTCAAATGCAGCTCCTCTATCAAAAAAACCTAACATAATCCAGAAAAATCGTAGTTGGGTTCAACAAAATTTTATAAAATTTGACAAAAATCTGTACAAAAATCCAAAAATTCGAAGACAATTTCAACTAAAATTACTCAAATGCAGCTCCTCTATCCAAAAAACCTAACATAATCCAGAAAAATCGAAGTTGGTTTCAACAAAATTTTTTAAAATTTGACAAAAATCTGTACAAAAATCCAAAAATTTGAAGATAATTTCAACTAAAATTACTCAAATGCAGCTCCTCTATCCAAAAAACCTAACATATTCCAGAAAAATCGAAGTTGGTTTCAACAAAATTTTTTAAAATTTGACAAAAATCTGTACAAAAATCCAAAAATTCGAAGTTAATTTCAACTAGAATTACTCAAATGCAGCTCCTCTATCAAAAAAACCTAACATATTCCAGAAAAATCGAAGTTGATTTCAACAAAATTTTTTAAAATTTGACAAAAATCTGTACAAAAATCCAAAAATTCGAAGATAATTTCAACTAAAATTACTCAAATGCAGCTCCTCTATCAAAAAAACCTAACATATTCCAGAAAAATCGAAGTTGATTTCAACAAAATTTTTTAAAATTTGACAAAAATCTGTACAAAAATCCAAAAATTCGAAGTTAATTACAAGTAAAATTACTCAAATGCAGCTCCTCTATCAAAAAAACCTAACATAATCCAGAAAAATCGAAGTTGGTTTCAACAAAATTTTTTAAAATTTGACAAAAATCTGTACAAAAATCCAAAAATTCGAAGTTAATTCAACTAAAATTACTCAAATGCAGCTCCTCTATCAAAAAACCTAACATAATCCAGAAAAATCGAAGTTGGTTTCAACAAAATTTTTTATAATTTGAAAAAAATCTGTACAAACATCCAAAAATTCGAAGTTAATTTCAACTAAAATTACTCAACTGCAGCTCCTCTATCAAAGAAACCTAACATAATCCAGAAAAATCGAAGTTGGTTTCAACAAAATTTTTTAAAATTTGACAAAAATCTGTACAAAAATCCAAAAATTCGAAGTTAATTACAACTAAAATTACTCAAATGCAGCTCCTCTATCCAAAAAACCTAACATAATCCAGAAAAATCGAAGTTGGTTTCAACAAAATTTTTTAAAATTTAACAAAAATCTGTACAAAAATCCAAAAATTCGAAGTAAATTCAACTAAAATTACTCAAATGCAGCTCCTCTATCAAAAAACCTAACATAATCCAAAAAAATCGAAGTTGGTTTCAACAAAATTTTTTAAAATTTGACAAAAATCTGTACAAAAATCCAAAAATTCGAAGTTATTTTCAACTAAAATTACTCAAATGCAGCTCCTCTATCCAAAAAACCTAATATAATCCAGAAAAATCGAAGTTGGGTTCAACAAAATTTTATAAAATTTGACAAAAATCTGCACAAAAATCCAAAAATTCGAATTTAATTACTGTCACGTCCCGCGACGTGGAGTCTACTATTATCTAACCCTTTAAATTGAATATATTTACTATTTCGTACTCTGAGGTATTGTAACCACCTCATATGAATTTTATACAAATATTGTGCAACAAATAGCCGACAAGGCATTATCAATATAAACAGCGATAAGAAGAGATCGGAAGAAAACACGGACGGCAGCGAGCAGGACAGCCAGATCGAGGAGGTGGCGGACAGCCAGCTGTATACCAGGTAGCTGACCACACAAACACCAAGAAGGCCCAGTGAACACCAGCTGATGTCCAGCGTGGTACACAGGCCCCTTTATCAACCAGCGGAGACGACACTACCTTCGCGGAGCTGTGCCCCTGGTCCTCGTTAGAAGATTGCCCTCCCGTTATTTCCCGTAAACCAATCTCCAAAATAATATGCTTAACTTCAACCCCTAGTAAATAAGCTATACGAAACCGATCGTATAAGAAATATTGTAAACGCATAACTTGTAAATCAAATGCGCATTTATGTAAGAATCTTGCTATCGTCGCTGCTGGGAATTAGTTAAATGGAACGTGCCTAAGTAGTAAACACAACTCCCAGAATAAAACGATGGGAAGATTCTTCCTGGAAGATTCCAGGTAGAGGCTGTGGGATGGGGTCTCCCACCTATGATTTGTCATGTGACAAATCCTAGAGAAGGAGTGACCAATTGCCCTATAAAAAGGGATTGGACCACCCGCGGAGCTCATTACCATGTTCAATTATTAAGTTAATTTAAATTGTTATGTGCAACTGACTACACAAAAAAAACAGTAAAAGGTGAACAGAATAAAAGTGTTTATAAACATTATAAAAGTGAGTGAAGTTTACCTAAGTTTTCCCATTTCCTTACCTCAGACA
Source organism: Andrena trimmerana (assembly GCA_951215215.1). Lineage (NCBI taxonomy): Eukaryota > Metazoa > Arthropoda > Insecta > Hymenoptera > Andrenidae > Andrena > Andrena trimmerana. The sequence goes on from CATNUO010000088.1 coordinate 257,217, forward strand.
TTGACACCTTTATATAACAAATTATAAATCGGAAAAATATGAATGAAGTTTGATCGCGATTTGCACTTGTCAAAGATGACACTCATAAGCAGGACAGCCGCCCACGGTGTCATCGGGTATCAAGTGTAAATTGCGATTTCCGCGATTAATAACTATCATTAAATGTTTCTTAAATGTTCGCAATTTGTTTTCCACTGACGGTGATGCTCATAAGCAGGACAGCCGCCCACGGTGTCACCAAACAGTGGTTGAAAAGAGCGATCCGCGTGTTCAATTAACCGACCGAATTTGTTTAGTACGTGATCATGTTTTGCGTCTGTTGAAAGTGACACTTATAAGCAGGACAGCCGCCCACGGTGTCAGTGGAAATTAGACGTAAACCATGATCCGCGGATGAAAGAAACTTTAAATCAAATATATTTCCTATATAAAAGGTGGTGATGCCTAGAGGCCACCGAGCCGGTAGAAAATATCAACTAAGGAAGTTAGCATTCGCTTTCCGGAACGCGCCAGCGGTAAACGCATATTTGGGAGTCTCTGCGCAGCCAGCTGTTATAAGGGCAAGCAACCACCAACCTTTCGGGAAGCTGGTAGAAGTGGGACCGTGGGCAGTGCCCAAAACACCAGAAACGCCGGAAATCGACGGGATTTCTGAGACCCCCATCCCCTGGCGCCTCATTTTGATTAACTAATAAAAGGTAGGCAATATAATATTCAATATTAATACTTTAAACTCAACTATCCCAGAGCGTAAGTCCCAGGACTAGCTCGAAAGCGGATAAAAATATAAACTCCTTTAAAAATCGCGCCCCAACTAAGAAGTAGGGACGTAACATTAGGAGCTAACAAAATTGGTGGCAGCGGTGTAGGATATCGGTGGATTGTGCTGAGATCCGAGGTCGGATCTTCCTTTGGAAGGGGAGGTGTGACGTCCCGGCCCCCCACCATGGGTCGCGCCGGTACGTCTCCGCCGGCGCCGCTAGAGGTCTACTTTTCTCGCAAGTCCTATCGTCTACTCTCGATCGTATATATACAAGTTCCAAGTTTATTTCCTCTTAGTCCCCGTGTGTCTAGGGCATGGGGCCGTCAGCTATAGCCCTACTGATGAGTCTGGCTGACGGTCCCAAGACGAAACGCACATCTCTTCTTTTCCTTTCTCCATCTTTTTAAATTGCCAATCCACCTGCCCCGCACAGTTACTCTAGGTAGCGTGACCGGCCTTAGGGATTACGGTTGTGCTATGGAGGCGACGGGGCAAGATCCCTCTCTTTACGTTGCGAAGTCAATCATCAATCTCAAATCTCGATTTCGGACGTAACATACAACTAAAATTACTCAAATGCAGCTCCTCTATCCAAAAAACCTAACATAATCCAGAAAAATCGAAGTTGGTTTCAACAAAATTTTTTAAAATTTGACAAAATCTGTACAAAAATCCAAAAATTCGAAGTTAATTTCAACTAAAATTACTCAAATGCAGCTCCGCTACTAAAGAAACCTAACGTAATCCAGAGTAATCGAAGTTGGTTTCAACAAAATTTTTTAAAATTTGACAAAAATCTGTACAAAAATCCAAAAATTCGAAGTTAATTTCAACTAGAATTACTCAAATGCAGCTCCTCTATCAAAAAAACCTAACATAATCCAGAAAAATCGAAGTTGGGTTCAACAAATTTTATAAAATTTGACAAAAATCTGCACAAAAATCCAAAAATTCGAAGTTAATTACAACTAAAATTACTCAAATGCAGCTCCTCTATCAAAAAAACCTAACATAATCCAGAAAAATCGAAGTTGGTTTCAACAAAATTTTTTAAAATTTGACAAAAATCTGCACAAAAATCCAAAAATTCGAAGTTAATTACAACTAAAATTACTCAAATGCAGCTCCTCTATCCAAAAAACCTAACATAATCCAGAAAAATCGAAGATGGTTTCAACAAAATTTTTTAAAATTTGACAAAATCTGTACAAAAATCCAAAAATTCGAAGATAATTTCAACTAAAATTACTCAAATGCAGCTCCTCTAGCAAAAAAACCTAACATATTCCAGAAAAATCGAAGTTGATTTCAACAAAATTTTTTAAAATTTGACAAAAATCTGTACAAAAATCCAAAAATTCGAAGTTAATTTCAACTAAAATTACTCAAATGCAGCCCTCTATCAAAAAAAACCTAACATAATCCAGAAAAATCGAAGTTGGTTTCAACAAAATTTTTTATAATTTGAAAAAAATCTGTACAAACATCCAAAAATTCGAAGATAATTTCAACTAAAATTACTCAAATGCAGCTCCTCTATCAAAAAAACCTAACATATTCCAGAAAAATCGAAGTTGATTTCAACAAAATTTTTTAAAATTTGACAAAAATCTGTACAAAAATCCAAAAATTCGAAGTTATTTTCAACTAAAATTACTCAAATGCAGTTCCTCTATCAAAAAAACTATACATAATCCAGAAAAATCGAAGTTGGTTTGAACAAAATTTTTTAAAATTTGACAAACATCTGTACAAACATCCAAAAATTCGAAGTTAATTTCAATAAAATTACTCAAATGCAGCTCCTCTATCAAAAAAACCTAACATAATGCAGAAAAATCGAAGTTGGTTTCAACAAAATTTTTTAAAATTTGACAAAAATCTGTACAAAAATCCAAAAATTCGAAGTTAATTCAACTAAAATTACTCAAATGCAGCTCCTCTATCAAAAAAAACCTAACATAATCCAGAAAAATCGAAGTTGGTTTCAATAAAATTTTTTATAATTTGAAAAAAATCTGTACAAACATCCAAAAATTCGAAGTTAATTTCAACTAAAATTACTCAAATGCAGCTCCTCTATCCAATAAACCTAACATAATCCAGAAAAATCGAAGTTGGTTTCAACAAAATTTTTTAAAATTTGACAAAAATCTGTACAAAAATCCAAAAATTCGAAGTTAATTTCAACTAAAATTACTCAAATGCAGCCCTCTATCAAAAAAACCTAACATAAGCCAGAAAAATCGAAGTTGGTTTCAACAAAATTTTTTATAATTTGAAAAAAATCTGTACAAACATCCAAAAATTCGAAGTTAATTTCAACTAAAATTACTCAAATGCAGCTCCTCTATCAAAAAACCTAACATAATCCAGAAAAATCGAAGTTGGTTTCAACAAAATTTTTTATAATTTGAAAAAAATCTGTACAAACATCCAAAAATTCGAAGTTAATTTCAACTAAAATTACTCAAATGCAGCTCCTCTATCAAAAAAACCTAACATAATCCAGAAAAATCGAAGTTGGTTTCAACAAAATATTTTAAAATTTGACAAAAATCTGTACAAAAATCCAAAAATTCGAAGTTATTTTCAACTAATAATACTCAAATGCAGCTCCTCTATCAAAAGAACCTAACATATTCCAGAAAAATCGAAGTTGATTTCAACAAAATTTTTTAAAATTTGACAAAAATCTGTACAAAAATCCAAAAATTCGAATATAATTTCAACTAAAATTACTCAAATGCAGCTCCTCTATCCAAAAAACCTAACATAATCCAGAAAAATCGAAGTTGGTTTCAACAAAATTTTTTAAAATTTGACAAAAATCTGTACAAACATCCAAAAATTCGAAGTTAATTTCAACTAAAATTACTCAAATGCAGCTCCTCTATCCAAAAAAACTAACATAATCCAGAAAAATCGAAGTTGGTTTCAACAAAATTTTTTATAATTTGAAAAAAATCTGTACAAACATCCAAAAATTCGAAGTTAATTTCAACTAAAATTACTCAAATGCAGCTCCTCTATCAAAAAAACCTAACATAATCCAGAAAAATCGAAGTTGGTTTCAACAAAATATTTTAAAATTTGACAAAAATCTGTACAAAAATCCAAAAATTCGAAGTTATTTTCAACTAATAATACTCAAATGCAGCTCCTCTATCAAAAAAACCTAACATATTCCAGAAAAATCGAAGTTGATTTCAACAAAATTTTTTAAAATTTGACAAAAATCTGTACAAAAATCCAAAAATTCGAATATAATTTCAACTAAAATTACTCAAATGCAGCTCCTCTATCCAAAAAACCTAACATAATCCAGAAAAATCGAAGTTGGTTTCAACAAAATTTTTTAAAATTTGACAAAAATCTGTACAAAAATCCAAAAATTCGAAGATAATTTCAACTAAAATTACTCAAATGCAGCTCCTCTATCCAAAAAAACTAACATAATCCAGAAAAATCGAAGTTGGTTTCAACCAAATTTTTTAAAACTTGACAAATGTCTCTATAAAAATCCAAAAATTTGAAGTTAATTTCAACTATAATTACTCAAATGCAGCTCCTCTACCAAAAAAACCTAACATATTCCAGAAAAATCGAAGTTGATTTCAACAAAATTTTTTAAAATTTGACAAAAATCTGTACAAAAATCCAAAAATTCGAAGTTATTTTCAACTAAAATTACTCAAATGCAGCTCCTCTATCAAAAAAACTTTACATAATCCAGAAAAATCGAAATTGGTTTCAACAAAATTTTTTAAAATTTGACAAAAATCTATACAAAAATCCAAAAATTCGGAGTTAATTTCAACTAGAATTACTCAAATGCAGCTCCTCTATCAAAAAAACCTAACATAATCCAGAAAAAACGAAGTTGGTTTCAACAAAATATTTTAAAATTTGACAAAAATCAGTACAAAAATCCAAAAATTCGAAGTTAATTTCAAATAGAATTACTCAAATGCAGCTCCTCTATCAAAAAAACTTTACATAATCCAGAAAAATCGAAGTTGGTTTCAACAAAATTTTTTAAAATTTGACAAAAATCTATACAAAAATCCAAAAATTCGAAGTTAATTTCAACTAGAATTACTCAAATGCAGCTCCTCTATCAAAAAAACCTAACATAATCCAGAAAAATCGAAGTTGGTTTCAACAAAATATTTTAAAATTTGACAAAAATCAGTACAAAAATCCAAAAATTCGAAGTTAATTTCAACTAGAATTACTCAAATGCAGCTCCTCTATCAAAAAAACTTTACATAATCCAGAAAAATTGAAGTTGGTTTCAATAAAATTTTTTAAAATTTGACAAAAATCTGCACAAAAATCCAAAAATTCGAAGTTAATTACAACTAAAATTACTCAAATGCAGCTCCTCTATCATAAAAACCTAACATAATCCAGAAAAATCGAAGTTGGTTTCAACAAAATTTTTCAAAATTTGACAATATCTGTACAAAAATCCAATAATTCGAAGATAATTTCAACTAAAATTACTCAAATGCAGCTCCTCTATCAAAAAAACTATACATAATCCAGAAAAATCGAAGTTGGTTTGAACAAAATTTTTTAAAATTTGACATACATCTGTACAAACATCCAAAAATTCGAAGTTAATTTCAATAAAATCACTCAAATGCAGCTCCTCTATCAAAAAAACCTAACATAATCCAGAAAAATCGAAGTTGGTTTCAACAAAATTTTTTAAAATTTGACAAAAATCTGTACAAACATCCAAAAATTCGAAGTTAATTTCAACTAAAATTACTCAAATGCAGCTCCTCTATCAAAAAAACCTAACATAATCCAGAAAAATCGAAGTTGGTTTCATCAAAATTTTTTAAAATTTTACAATAATCTGTACAAAAATAAAAAAATTCGAAGTTAATTTCAACTAAAATTACTCAAATGCAGCCCTCTATCAAAAAAACCTAACATAATCCAGAAAAATCGAAGTAGGTTTCAACAAAATTTTTTAAAATTTGACAAAAATCTGTACAAAAATCCAAAAATTCGAAGTTAATTTCATCTAAAATTACTCAAATGCAGCTCCTCTATCAAAAAAACCTAACATAATCCAAAAAAATCGAAGTAGGTTTAAACAAAATTTTTTAAAATTTGACAAAAATCTGTACAATAATCCAAAAATTCGAAGTTATTTTCAACTAAAATTACTCAAATGCAGCTCCTCTATTAAAAAAAGCTAACATAATCCAGAAAAATCGAAGTTGGGTTCAACAAAATTTTTTAAAATTTGACAAAAATCTGTACAAAAATCCAAAAATTCGAAGTTAATTTCAACTAGAATTACTCAAATGCAGGTCCTCTATCAAAAAAACCTAACATATTCCTGAAAAATCGAAGTAGGTTTCAACAAAATTTTTTAAAATTTGACAAGAATCTGTACAAAAATCCAAAAATTCGAAGTTAATTTCAACTAAAATTACTCGAAAGCTGCTCCTCTATCAAAAAAACCTAACATAATCCAGAAAAATCGAAGTTGGTTTCAAAAAAATTTTTTAAAATTTGACAAAAATCTGTACAAAAATCCAAAAATTCGAAGATAATTTCAACTAAAATTACTCAAATGCAGCTCCTCTATCCAAAAAACCTAACATAATCCAGAAAAATCGAAGTTGGTTTCAACAAAATTTTTTAAAATTTGCCAAAAATCTGTACAAAAATCCAAAAATTCGAAGATAATTTCAACTAAAATTACTCAAATGCAGCTCCTCTATCCAAAAAACCTAACATAATCCAGAAAAATCGAAGTTGGGTTCAACAAAATTTTTTAAAATTTGACAAATATCTGAACAAAAATCCAAAAATTCGAAGTTAATTTCAACTAGAACTACTCAAATGCAGCTCCTCTACCAAAAAAACCTAACGTAATCCAGAATAATCGAAGTTGGTTTCAACATAATTTTTTAAAATTTGACAAAAATCTGTACAAAAATCCAAAAATTCGAAGTTAATTTCAACTAAAGTTACTCAAATGCAGCTCCACTATCAAAAAACTTTACCTAATCCAGAAAAATCGAAGTAGGTTTCAACAAAATTTTTTAAAATTGACAAAAATCTGTACAAAAATCCAAAAATTCGAAGTTAATTTCAACTAAAATTACTCGAAAGCTGCTCCTCTATCAAAAAAACCTAACATAATCCAGAGAAATCGAAGTTGGTTTCAACAAAATTTTTTAAAATTTGACAAAAATCTGAACAAAAATCGAAAAATTCGAAGTTAATTTCAACTAAAATTACTCAAATGCAGCTCCGCTACCTAAAAAAGCTAACGTAATCCAGAATAATCGAAGTTGGTTTCATCAAAATTTTTTAAAATTTTACAATAATCTGTACAAAAATAAAAAAATTCGAAGTTAATTTCAACTAAAATTACTCAAATGCAGCCCTCTATCAAAAAAACCTAACATAATCCAGAAAAATCGAAGTAGGTTTCAACAAAATTTTTTAAAATTTGACAAAAATCTGTACAAAAATCCAAAAATTCGAAGTTAATTTCATCTAAAATTACTCAAATGCAGCTCCTCTATCAAAAAAACCTAACATAATCCAAAAAAATCGAAGTAGGTTTAAGGGGGTAGACACGGGTAATGCAGCGCGCTGTATACCGACACAATCTGGCCCGAAACAGGGGGTTGGGATTTTTCATCATTCGTCCTTATATGAGCAGATTTTGGGCTAGGTTAGGACTCATTCGAAAGAGCAAGGTTCAATGCATAGCGCTCTTCTCATGATTCAACGAGATTGTGTTGATATCTAATAATATGAGTGTCCAAAGTAGAGCAAAAGTCAACAAAATACACCCGCAGAATCCAAGCATTTTTAGGTCACTAAAAGAGCTTTGTGACTGAAACGGTGAGAAGAGCGCTCTGCATTGAACCTTCCTCTTTCGAATGAGTCCTAAACCAGCTCCAAATTTGCTCATATAAGGACGAATAGTGAAAAATCGTGACTGCAGTCCCAAATACGAGTTCCGCCATATTGGCGATAATACAGAGCAAGTCACGTGACAAATTTAGTTCAGCTAGTGGACACGAGATGGCGCCTACTCGGGAGGACTGCCGACGTGGAATCATAGCAAAACTGAAGCGTTAGCTGGATACACAAGCCACAGTAAAAGCGTGATGCAGTCAATGTATGAATTTTCGGACGATTGTAGGTTAGGTTATATGCATTTTAGGCATATAACTGTTGGGAACTGTGTACATTTACTAAATTAACGCTTTTATTGTAATACATACATCACTTGAAATCGCTGTCGAATTTATGTTATAATTATATGGCCACATTATTTAAAATAAAAAAAAGAGATTGGAACTTTTTTACTAATACTGGAAATATTGATTTACTGATATCATATTATCAGAATGTGGAAGTTACAGCAATTATTTGCAATTATTGCTCTTATTATTATTCTTCCGACTATTGTATATAACATACAACAAGGAAAAGTCTCCAAATCAGTCAACAGTTGACTCCCTGAATTTTTTTGCAATTCTTTACGGTCCTATGCAGAGATGGGCATTATTTAAATAAAAGAATATACTTCCGAATGGTCCCAGTGACTGATCGACACGAGGTTTGGGGTAGGGTGTGTGTACCCGAAATCTAAAATTCTATTTAGCTTCGGGTATTTATTAGTTTTCTCTGTTTATTCGAAGGCCTTTCATCTTGGGCTTCGAATAATTTTTCATCTTTCATTATATCTTTATCCTAAGGTCGTATTCAGATATATTGGCCGGTCAATTCGTTTTCGCGAACAGCGATCGAGGAGTATGGTGGGGTAACGGGAATGCTGCTCGGCTCCGTCTGAACGTAGCCGTGTGGCTGTTATGCCCAATACGAGATGAAGCTATCGAGAAAGAATCAATGTTCAGACCAATAAAGCTCCTGAATTTTTTCGGAGCTAAGGCACACCTATTCTGATGTGTATTTCTATGCTGACAACTCGGTTTGGCCTATACACACTAGAAGCTTGGCGCTAACCACATCACCTGGCTCACTCTTGTTCTGCGAAGGCGAGAATGAGATGGAACGAGAGCGAGTCAGAAAACGTTGCAAACAGGAGCACCGAGGCAGGCAAGCGGTACCTATGGTGGGAGAATACGCGTTACGAAACGCACCGGCCAATATATCTGAATGTAAATGTAAAGTCTCGTTAGCCGCTCGCTGGTCGGGACCGGCGTTGAGCCCGTATCATGAATGAAGCCCAATTCCGAGGCTGAGTTTCTCGCTTCTTTCTGGCCGAAAGGGGGAGCGGGATGGAACGCTTTGCGTGCACGACGGGCGCGAGCGCTCAGATGGAATCGTGACTGTTCGACGCATGCGCGCCACGGTCAGATAGCCAGGCACGGCACGAGTCTTTTTTGCGACATAATCGAGCTTGCCAAATTCCGCCATTTATTATAAAACATTTAATTCAGCTTCTTCATGACCTTACTCTAAACTTTTACTCGTAGTTTAAAACCGTTGTAATATAATTTGTAGTATTTTATTTAAAAATTTATTTTCAACAATGTCAACAATGAAAAGGCCATTTTGCGCCTCTTGTCAATTTTACGCCCTAGCAGTTGCCTAATTTTACAGAGTAAAGTCATAAATAATCTCAAATAAATGTAATATAATAAAGGGCGCAATTTGACAAGTTCGCCTAGGGCGCAAAAAAGACTTATGCCTGGCCTGCGTCAAGATTTTGCGAAGCGGGTCCCGTGCTCACCGTAAGCGCTTGCGACCATCGCGTACGCCCGTCACGCACACAAAGGACGGAGTGTCAGGCGTCCGAAAAACGGAGCGAGACAAAATATCAACGCGTCGTCTATCTCGTACTGTCCTCGCTCGCTGTCAGTGCCTTCGCTCGCTCTCTTGCCATCTCGCGCTCGCCTTCGGCGGACAAGAGTGAGACAGAAGTGGTGGGGATAGCGAAAAGTCCGTATTGTCGTGTACACGAAACCGAGCCCGTAACGATCGTAGATGCTCGAATAACCGACGAGAACCTTTGTTGCCCGAGTCGCACGAGATCGCCGTTGCTCGGCGATGTGTCATCGATTATATAGGAACACAATTTGTTTTTTTTATCATCGTATCAATATGAAAGTGACACAAATGGATTCCTGGCATTCAACCGATTAAATTGACAGAAAATAATTTAAATCAGACTATTTTTAACGAAACGGGCTTCCAATTCTGCAAACAAATTTTCGCGTAATTACCTTAATTATGGTCCGAATAATATCATTTTTGGGGCCAATTTGATCGAGAAAACGTGACGAATCGATTCACGTCACTTTCGCAAAGATCTGATTAAAAATGCAGAACTGACGATTTGTCACTGCTTAGTGCGTAACATTGTGTGGCCCCGCTGAATTCGAGCGTCGAAACCCACGAAACTGAGCGACTTGCATTATTGCCAGCGTGAAGGACAAGAGAGGACTTTGCATGGCGAAGGAAAGTCAACCTTCTATAGAACTCAAATCGAGAAAAACTTTTCTGACAAACTTTACATATTCGCGTCAAATAAATACTTTAATTGTAAAATTTAGATGACAAACTATTGTTGAATTTCGCCAGTTCTTACATATGCATCATCTTGGTTGGGAATTCCTGATCCCAGAGTTTCATGCATTTACCTATTGAAATGTTGCTTCAAGTCATCGGGAAATTGCATTGCTTCTTCTCGTACATACATATATCTGTTCGCGAATAGGTGTCACGAGTGACGCGGCTTTGGTTTCCCAAATAAATGCACATTTATTAGAGCCCTCAGTCGACGGCGACTTGAGTCATCCAGTACTGAATATGAATATGTTCATATTTCTCATTACACCTTGATAAGAGTGTTACCACCGATGGATTGGTGAGTTTATGTCCACGAAAATAAGTCGAGTTGCGAAGCAATTCGATCTATTTTTTCTTATGAATACATGATTAGGACACACACACACACTACGTTCACTAAAAATAGGCCGAATTGCTCCATGTTTGGCATCATTTTCATCAGTAATACAGTGCTCTGGTGATGAACATCGTATTACGGAGCTAATATTGTAGGCCCTAGAATCTACGATATTGTCAATGTGCAGTTGAACCGCACGCCGCTTCACACTATCGTTTCTTAGCATTTATACGGGATGATTCTCTAGCTAGAGTCGTCAAACGCAATGCTCGCCAACAATCATGTGTCTCGCTGAGTTTCGTGGGCTTCGACGCTCGAAACCAGCGGGACTATACAATGTTGCACGCTAAGCAGTGACGAATCTGAAGTTCTGCAATTTCTAATCAGATCTTTGCAAAAGTGACGTCAATCGATTCCTTACAATTTTAAATATAATGTTTGTTCATAACTGCTTTCTGCATAGGACGTGTAATAAGTGTATTTCATGTTCTGTTTCGGTGCTTTGCTAGTAAATAAATGTTTAACCTAACAAACTTCATTTTCTGAGGACATCCCCTCATCTATTTTTCCTTTTCACTTATAATTCCTTACTGCTAACGTAGAATATTGTAGCATAAGCACATTTCAAGTAATTAAAATGTACAATGAATTTTCTACGTTTGCAGTACCAGCCGACTTCCGTTTAAATTTTTATAAGTACAACGCAACAGCTGAGAATTTCTTTCCTGATTCAGAATAAAATACGGAAATAGCAAACAGCTCCCTCTCGCGTTTACCGGGCAATCGGCGATCTATCGGTATTACCATTTCTGTGCAGAAAAAACCTGCTGTAATACCGACCTGCCGAATCGGCCAGGTCACGTGACGTGTCTACCCCCTTAAACAAAATTTTTTAAAATTTGACAAAAATCTGTACAATAATCCAAAAATTCGAAGTTATTTTCAACTAAAATTACTCAAATGCAGCTCCTCTATCAAAAAAAGCTAACATAATCCAGAAAAATCGAAGTTGGGTTCAACAAAATTTTTTAAAATTTGACAAAAATCTGTACAAAAATCCAAAAATTCGAAGTTAATTTCAACTAGAATTACTCAAATGCAGGTCCTCTATCAAAAAAACCTAACATATTCCTGAAAAATCGAAGTAGGTTTCAACAAAATTTTTTAAAATTTGACAAGAATCTGTACAAAAATCCAAAAATTCGAAGTTAATTTCAACTAAAATTACTCGAAAGCTGCTCTTCTATCAAAAAAACCTAACATAATCCAGAGAAATCGAAGTTGGTTTCAACAAAATTTTTTAAAATTTGACAAAAATCTGAACAAAAATCGAAAAATTCGAAGTTAATTTCAACTAAAATTACTCAAATGCAGCTCCGCTACCTAAAACAGCTAGCGTAATCCAGAATAATCGAAGTTGGTTTCATCAAAATTTTTTAAAATTTTACAATAATCTGTACAAAAATAAAAAAATTCGAAGTTAATTTCAACTAAAATTACTCAAATGCAGCTCCTCTATCAAAAAAACCTGACATAATCCAGAAAAATCGAAGTTGGTTTCATCAAAATTTTTTAAAATTTTACAATAATCTGTACAAAAATAAAAAAATTCGAAGTTAATTTCAACTAAAATTACTCAAATGCAGCCCTCTATCAAAAAAACCTAACATAATCCAGAAAAATCGAAATTGATTTCAACAAAATTTTTTATAATTTGAAAAAAATCTGTACAAACATCCAAAAATTCGAAGTTAATTTCAACTAAAATTACTCAAATGCATCTCCACTATCAAAAAAACCTAACATAATCCAGAAAAATCGAAGTTGGTTTCAACAAAATTTTTTAAAATTTGACAAAAATCTGTACAAAAATCCAAAAATTCGAAGTTAATTTCAACTAAAATTACTCGAAAGCTGCTCCTCTATCAAAAAAACCTAACATAATCCAGAGAAATCGAAGTTGGTTTCAACAAAATTTTTTAAAATTTGACAAAAATCTGAACAAAAATCGAAAAATTCGAAGTTAATTTCAACTAAAATTACTCAAATGCAGCTCCGCTACCTAAAAAAGCTAACGTAATCCAGAATAATCGAAGTTGGTTTCATCAAAATTTTTTAAAATTTTACACTAATCTGTACAAAAATAAAAAAATTCGAAGTTAATTTCAACTAAAATTACTCAAATGCAGCCCTCTATCAAAAAAACCTAACATAATCCAGAAAAATCGAAGTAGGTTTCAACAAAATTTTTTAAAATTTGACAAAAATCTGTACAAAAATCCAAAAATTCGAAGTTAATTTCATCTAAAATTACTCAAATGCAGCTCCTCTATCAAAAAAACCTAACATAATCCAAAAAAATCGAAGTAGGTTTAAACAAAATTTTTTAAAATTTGACAAAAATCTGTACAATAATCCAAAAATTCGAAGTTATTTTCAACTAAAATTACTCAAATGCAGCTCCTCTATCAAAAAAAGCTAACATAATCCAGAAAAATCGAAGTTGGGTTCAACAAAATTTTTTAAAATTTGACAAAAATCTGTACAAAAATCCAAAAATTCGAAGTTAATTTCAACTAGAATTACTCAAATGCAGGTCCTCTATCAAAAAAACCTAACATATTCCTGAAAAATCGAAGTAGGTTTCAACAAAATTTTTTAAAATTTGACAAGAATCTGTACAAAAATCCAAAAATTCGAAGTTAATTTCAACTAAAATTACTCGAAAGCTGCTCTTCTATCAAAAAAACCTAACATAATCCAGAGAAATCGAAGTTGGTTTCAACAAAATTTTTTAAAATTTGACAAAAATCTGAACAAAAATCGAAAAATTCGAAGTTAATTTCAACTAAAATTACTCAAATGCAGCTCCGCTACCTAAAACAGCTAGCGTAATCCAGAATAATCGAAGTTGGTTTCATCAAAATTTTTTAAAATTTTACAATAATCTGTACAAAAATAAAAAAATTCGAAGTTAATTTCAACTAAAATTACTCAAATGCAGCTCCTCTATCAAAAAAACCTGACATAATCCAGAAAAATCGAAGTTGGTTTCATCAAATTTTTTTAAAATTTTACAATAATCTGTACAAAAATAAAAAAATTCGAAGTTAATTTCAACTAAAATTACTCAAATGCAGCCCTCTATCAAAAAAACCTAACATAATCCAGAAAAATCGAAGTAGGTTTCAACAAAATTTTTTAAAATTTGACAAAAATCTGTACAAAAATCAAAAAATTCGAAGTTAATTTCAACTAGAATTACTCAAATGCAGCTCCTCTATCAAAAAAACCTAACATAATCCAGAAAAATCGAAGTTGGGTTCAACAAAATTTTTTAAAATTTGACAAAAATCTGTACAAAAATCCAAAAATTCGAAGTTAATTTCAACTAAAATTACTCAAATGCAGCTCCTCTATCAAAAAAACCTAACATAATCCAAAAAAATCGAAGTAGGTTTAAACAAAATTTTTTAAAATTTGACAAAAATCTGTACAAAAATCCAAAAACTCGAAGTTATTTTCAACTAAAATTACTCAAATGCAGCTCCTCTATAAAAAAAACCTAACATAATCCAGAGAAATCGAAGTTGGTTTCAACAAAATTTTTTAAAATTTGACAAAAATCTGTAAAAAATCCAAAAATGCGAAGTTATTTTCAACTAAAATTACTCAAATGCAGCTCCTCTATCAAAAAAACCTGACATAATCCAGAAAAATCGAAGTTGGGTTCAACAAAATTTTTTAAAATTTGACAAAAATCTGTACAAAAATCCAAAAATTCGAAGTTAATTTCAACTAAAATTACTCAAATGCAGCTCCGCTACCAAAAAAACCTAACGTAATCCAGAATAATCGAAGTTGGTTTCAACAAAATTTTTTAAAATTTTACAAACATCTGTACAAAAATCCAAAAATTCGAAGTTATTTTCAACTAAAATTACTCAAATGCAGCTCCTCTATAAAAAAAACCTAACATAATCCAGAAAAATCGAAGTTGGTTTCAACAAAATTTTTTAAAATATGACAAAAATCTGTACAAAAATCCAAAAATTCGAAGTTAATTTAAACTAAAATTACTCAAATGCAGCTCCTCTATCAAAAAAACCTAACATAATCCAAAAAAATCGAAGTAGGTTTAAACAAAATTTTTTAAAATTTGACAAATATCTGAACAAAAATCCAAAAATTCGAAGTTATTTTCAACTAAAATTACTCAAATGCAGCTCCTCTATAAAAAAACCTAACATAATCCAGAGAAATCGAAGTTGGTTTCAACAAAATTTTTTAAAATTTGACAAAAATCTGAACAAAAATCGAAAAATTCGAAGTTAATTTCAACTAAAATTACTCAAATGCAGCTCCGCTACCTAAAACAGCTAGCGTAATCCAGAATAATCGAATTTGGTTTCATCAAAATTTTTTAAAATTTTACAATAATCTGTACAAAAATAAAAAAATTCGAAGTTAATTTCAACTAAAATTACTCAAATGCAGCTCCTCTATCAAAAAAACCTGACATAATCCAGAAAAATCGAAGTTGGTTTCATCAAAATTTTTTAAAATTTTACAATAATCTGTACAAAAATAAAAAAATTCGAAGTTAATTTCAACTAAAATTACTCAAATGCAGCCCTCTATCAAAAAAACCTAACATAATCCAGAAAAATCGAAATTGATTTCAACAAAATTTTTTATAATTTGAAAAAAATCTGTACAAACATCCAAAAATTCGAAGTTAATTTCAACTAAAATTACTCAAATGCATCTCCACTATCAAAAAAACCTAACATAATCCAAAAAAATCGAAGTTGGTTTCAACAAAATTTTTTAAAATTTGACAAAAATCTGTACAAAAATCCAAAAATTCGAAGTTAATTTCAACTAAAATTACTCAAATGCAGCTCCTCTATCAAAAAACCTGACATAATCCAGAAAAATCGAAGTTGGTTTCAACAAAATTTTTTATAATTTGAAAAAAATCTGTACAAACATCCAAAAATTCGAAGTTAATTTCAACTAAAATTACTCAAATGCAGCTCCTCTATCAAAAAAACCTAACATAATCCAGAAAAATCGAAGTTGGTTTCAACAAAATATTTTAAAATTTGACAAAAATCTGTACAAAAATCCAAAAAGTCGAAGTTAATCTCAACTAGAATTACTCAAATGCAGCTCCTCTATCCAAAAAACCTAACATAATCCAGAAAAATCGAAGTTGGTTTCAACAAAATTTTTTAAAATTTGACAAAAATCTGTACAAAAATACAAAAATTCGAAGTTAATTTCAACTAAAATTACTCAAATGCAGCTCCTCTATCAAAAAACCTAACATAATCCAGAAAAATCGAAGTTGGTTTCAACAAAATTTTTTATAATTTGAAAAAAATCTGTACAAACGTCCAAAAATTCGAAGTTAATTTCAACTAAAATTACTCAAATGCAGCTCCTCTATCAAAAAAACCTAACATAATCCAGAAAAATCGAAGTTGGTTTCAACAAAATTTTTTAAAATTTGACAAAAATCTGTACAAAAATCCAAAAATTCGAAGATAATTTCAACTAAAATTACTCAAATGCAGCTCCTCTATCAAAAAAACCTAACATATTCCAGAAAAATCGAAGTTGATTTCAACAAAATTTTTTAAAATTTGACAAAAATCTGTACAAAAATCCAAAAATTCGAAGATAATTTCAACTAAAATTACTCAAATGCAGCTCCTCTATCCAAAAAACCTAACATAATCCAGAAAAATCGAAGTTGGTTTCAACAAAATTTTTTAAAATTTGCCAAAAATCTGTACAAAAATCCAAAAATTCGAAGATAATTTCAACTAAAATTACTCAAATGCAGCTCCTCTATAAAAAAAACCTAACATATTCCAGAAAAATCGAAATTGATTTCAACAAAATTTTTTATAATTTGAAAAAAATCTGTACAAACATCCAAAAATTCGAAGTTAATTTCAACTAAAATTACTCAAATGCATCTCCACTATCAAAAAAACCTAACATAATCCAGAAAAATCGAAGTTGGTTTCAACAAAATTTTTTAAAATTTGACAAAAATCTGTACAAAAATCCAAAAATTCGAAGTTAATTTCAACTAAAATTACTCAAATGCAGCTCCTCTATCAAAAAACCTGACATAATCCAGAAAAATCGAAGTTGGTTTCAACAAAATTTTTTATAATTTGAAAAAAATCTGTACAAACATCCAAAAATTCGAAGTTAATTTCAACTAAAATTACTCAAATGCAGCTCCTCTATCAAAAAAACCTAACATAATCCAGAAAAATCGAAGTTGGTTTCAACAAAATATTTTAAAATTTGACAAAAATCTGTACAAAAATCCAAAAAGTCGAAGTTAATCTCAACTAGAATTACTCAAATGCAGCTCCTGTATCCAAAAAACCTAACATAATCCAGAAAAATCGAAGTTGGTTTCAACAAAATTTTTTAAAATTTGACAAAAATCTGTACAAAAATACAAAAATTCGAAGTTAATTTCAACTAAAATTACTCAAATGCAGCTCCTCTATCAAAAAACCTAACATAATCCAGAAAAATCGAAGTTGGTTTCAACAAAATTTTTTATAATTTGAAAAAAATCTGTACAAACGTCCAAAAATTCGAAGTTAATTTCAACTAAAATTACTCAAATGCAGCTCCTCTATCAAAAAAACCTAACATAATCCAGAAAAATCGAAGTTGGTTTCAACAAAATTTTTTAAAATTTGACAAAAATCTGTACAAAAATCCAAAAATTCGAAGATAATTTCAACTAAAATTACTCAAATGCAGCTCCTCTATCAAAAAAACCTAACATATTCCAGAAAAATCGAAGTTGATTTCAACAAAATTTTTTAAAATTTGACAAAAATCTGTACAAAAATCCAAAAATTCGAAGATAATTTCAACTAAAATTACTCAAATGCAGCTCCTCTATCCAAAAAACCTAACATAATCCAGAAAAATCGAAGTTGGTTTCAACAAAATTTTTTAAAATTTGCCAAAAATCTGTACAAAAATCCAAAAATTCGAAGATAATTTCAACTAAAATTACTCAAATGCAGCTCCTCTATAAAAAAAACCTAACATATTCCAGAAAAATCGAAATTGATTTCAACAAAATTTTTTAAAATTTGACAAAAATCTGTACAAAAATCCAAAAATTCGAAGTTAATTTCAACTAAAATTACTCAAATGCAGCTCCTCTATCAAAAAACCTAACATAATCCAGAAAAATCGAAGTTGGTTTCAACAAAATTTTTTAAAATTTGACAAAAATCTGTACAAAAATCCAAAAATTCGAAGTTAATCTCAACTAGAATTACTCAAATGCAGCTCCTCTATCCAAAAAACCTAACATAATCCAGAAAAATCGAAGTTGGTTTCAACAAAATTTTTTAAAATTTGACAAAAATCTGTACAAAAATCCAAAAATTCGAAGTTAATTTCAACTAAAATTACTCAAATGCAGCTCCTCTATCAAAAAACCTAACATAATCCAGAAAAATCGAAGTTGGTTTCAACAAAATTTTTTATAATTTGAAAAAAATCTGTACAAACATCCAAAAATTCGAAGTTAATTTCAACTAAAATTACTCAAATGCAGCTCCTCTATCAAAAAAACCTAACATAATCCAGAAAAATCGAAGTTGGTTTCAACAAAATTTTTTAAAATTTGACAAAAATCTGTACAAAAATCCAAAAATTCGAAGATAATTTCAACTAAAATTACTCAAATGCAGCTCCTCTATCCAAAAAACCTAACATAATCCAGAAAAATCGAAGTTGGGTTCAACAAAATTTTTTAAAATTTGACAAAAATCTGAACAAAAATCCAAAAATTCGAAGTTAATTTCAACTAGAACTACTCAAATGCAGCTCCTCTACCAAAAAAACCTAACGTAATCCAGAATAATCGAAGTTGGTTTCAACATAATTTTTTAAAATTTGACAAAAATCTGTACAAAAATCCAAAAATTCGAAGTTAATTTCAACTAAAGTTACTCAAATGCAGCTCCACTATCAAAAAACTTTACCTAATCCAGAAAAATCGAAGTAGGTTTCAACAAAATTTTTTAAAATTGACAAAAATCTGTACAAAAATCCAAAAATTCGAAGTTAATTTCAACTAAAATTACTCGAAAGCTGCTCCTCTATCAAAAAAACCTAACATAATCCAGAGAAATCGAAGTTGGTTTCAACAAAATTTTTTAAAATTTGACAAAAATCTGAACAAAAATCGAAAAATTCGAAGTTAATTTCAACTAAAATTACTCAAATGCAGCTCCGCTACCTAAAAAAGCTAACGTAATCCAGAATAATCGAAGTTGGTTTCATCAAAATTTTTTAAAATTTTACAATAATCTGTACAAAAATAAAAAAATTCGAAGTTAATTTCAACTAAAATTACTCAAATGCAGCCCTCTATCAAAAAAACCTAACATAATCCAGAAAAATCGAAGTAGGTTTCAACAAAATTTTTTAAAATTTGACAAAAATCTGTACAAAAATCCAAAAATTCGAAGTTAATTTCATCTAAAATTACTCAAATGCAGCTCCTCTATCAAAAAAACCTAACATAATCCAAAAAAATCGAAGTAGGTTTAAACAAAATTTTTTAAAATTTGACAAAAATCTGTACAAAAATCCAAAAATTCGAAGTTAATTTCAACTAGAATTACTCAAATGCAGGTCCTCTATCAAAAAAACCTAACATATTCCTGAAAAATCGAAGTAGGTTTCAACAAAATTTTTTAAAATTTGACAAGAATCTGTACAAAAATCCAAAAATTCGAAGTTAATTTCAACTAAAATTACTCGAAAGCTGCTCTTCTATCAAAAAAACCTAACATAATCCAGAGAAATCGAAGTTGGTTTCAACAAAATTTTTTAAAATTTGACAAAAATCTGAACAAAAATCGAAAAATTCGAAGTTAATTTCAACTAAAATTACTCAAATGCAGCTCCGCTACCTAAAACAGCTAGCGTAATCCAGAATAATCGAAGTTGGTTTCATCAAAATTTTTTAAAATTTTACAATAATCTGTACAAAAATAAAAAAATTCGAAGTTAATTTCAACTAAAATTACTGAAATGCAGCTCCTCTATCAAAAAAACCTGACATAATCCAGAAAAATCGAAGTTGGTTTCATCAAAATTTTTTAAAATTTTACAATAATCTGTACAAAAATAAAAAAATTCGAAGTTAATTTCAACTAAAATTACTCAAATGCAGCCCTCTATCAAAAAAACCTAACATAATCCAGAAAAATCGAAATTGATTTCAACAAAATTTTTTATAATTTGAAAAAAATCTGTACAAACATCCAAAAATTCGAAGTTAATTTCAACTAAAATTACTCAAATGCATCTCCACTATCAAAAAAACCTAACATAATCCAGAAAAATCGAAGTTGGTTTCAACAAAATTTTTTAAAATTTGACAAAAATCTGTACAAAAATCCAAAAATTCGAAGTTAATTTCAACTAAAATTACTCAAATGCAGCTCCTCTATCAAAAAACCTGACATAATCCAGAAAAATCGAAGTTGGTTTCAACAAAATTTTTTATAATTTGAAAAAAATCTGTACAAACATCCAAAAATTCGAAGTTAATTTCAACTATAATTACTCAAATGCAGGTCCTCTATCAAAAAAACCTAACATAATCCAGAAAAATCGAAGTTGGTTTCAACAAAATATTTTAAAATTTGACAAAAATCTGTACAAAAATCCAAAAAGTCGAAGTTAATCTCAACTAGAATTACTCAAATGCAGCTCCTCTATCCAAAAAACCTAACATAATCCAGAAAAATCGAAGTTGGTTTCAACAAAATTTTTTAAAATTTGACAAAAATCTGTACAAAAATCCAAAAATTCGAAGTTAATTTCAACTAAAATTACTCAAATGCAGCTCCTCTATCAAAAAACCTAACATAATCCAGAAAAATCGAAGTTGGTTTCAACAAAATTTTTTAAAATTTGACAAAAATCTGTACAAAAATCCAAAAATTCGAAGTTAATCTCAACTAGAATTACTCAAATGCAGCTCCTCTATCCAAAAAACCTAACATAATCCAGAAAAATCGAAGTTGGTTTCAACAAAATTTTTTAAAATTTGACAAAAATCTGTACAAAAATCCAAAAATTCGAAGTTAATTTCAACTAAAATTACTCAAATGCAGCTCCTCTATCAAAAAACCTAACATAATCCAGAAAAATCGAAGTTGGTTTCAACAAAATTTTTTATAATTTGAAAAAAATCTGTACAAACATCCAAAAATTCGAAGTTAATTTCAACTAAAATTACTCAAATGCAGCTCCTCTATCAAAAAAACCTAACATAATCCAGAAAAATCGAAGTTGGTTTCAACAAAATTTTTTAAAATTTGACAAAAATCTGTACAAAAATCCAAAAATTCGAAGATAATTTCAACTAAAATTACTCAAATGCAGCTCCTCTATCCAAAAAACCTAACATAATCCAGAAAAATCGAAGTTGGTTTCAACAAAATTTTTTATAATTTGAAAAAAATCTGTACAAACATCCAAAAATTCGAAGTTAATTTCAACTAAAATTACTCAAATGCAGCTCCTCTATCCAAAAAACCTAACATAATCCAGAAAAATCGAAGTTGGGTTCAACAAAATTTTTTAAAATTTGACAAAAATCTGAACAAAAATCCAAAAATTCGAAGTTAATTTCAACTAGAACTACTCAAATGCAGCTCCTCTACCAAAAAAACCTAACGTAATCCAGAATAATCGAAGTTGGTTTCAACATAATTTTTTAAAATTTGACAAAAATCTGTACAAAAATCCAAAAATTCGAAGTTAATTTCAACTAAAGTTACTCAAATGCAGCTCCACTATCAAAAAACTTTACCTAATCCAGAAAAATCGAAGTAGGTTTCAACAAAATTTTTTAAAATTGACAAAAATCTGTACAAAAATCCAAAAATTCGAAGTTAATTTCAACTAGAATTACTCAAATGCAGCTCCTCTATCAAAAAAACCTAACATAATCCAGAAAAATCGAAGTAGGTTTAAACAAAATTTTTTAAAATTTGACAAAAATCTGTACAAAAATCCAAAAATTCGAAGTTAATTTCAACTAAAATTACTCGAAAGCTGCTCTTCTATCAAAAAAACCTAACATAATCCAGAGAAATCGAAGTTGGTTTCAACAAAATTTTTTAAAATTTGACAAAAATCTGAACAAAAATCGAAAAATTCGAAGTTAATTTCAACTAAAATTACTCAAATGCAGCTCCGCTACCTAAAACAGCTAGCGTAATCCAGAATAATCGAAGTTGGTTTCATCAAAATTTTTTAAAATTTTACAATAATCTGTACAAAAATAAAAAAATTCGAAGTTAATTTCAACTAAAATTACTGAAATGCAGCTCCTCTATCAAAAAAACCTGACATAATCCAGAAAAATCGAAGTTGGTTTCATCAAAATTTTTTAAAATTTTACAATAATCTGTACAAAAATAAAAAAATTCGAAGTTAATTTCAACTAAAATTACTCAAATGCAGCCCTCTATCAAAAAAACCTAACATAATCCAGAAAAATCGAAATTGATTTCAACAAAATTTTTTATAATTTGAAAAAAATCTGTACAAACATCCAAAAATTCGAAGTTAATTTCAACTAAAATTACTCAAATGCATCTCCACTATCAAAAAAACCTAACATAATCCAGAAAAATCGAAGTAGGTTTAAACAAAATTTTTTAAAATTTGACAAAAATCTGTACAAAAATCCAAAAATTCGATGTTATTTTCAACTGAAATTACTCAAATGCAGCTCCTCTAACAAAAAAACTGTACATAATCCAGAAAAATCGAAGTTGGTTTCAACAAAATTTTTTAAAATTTGACAAAAATCTGTACAAAAAACCTAAAATTCGAAGTTAATTTCAACTAGAATTACTCAAATGCAGCTCCTCTATCCAAAAAACCTAACATATTCCAGAAAAATCGAAGTTGGTTTCAACAAAATTTTTTAAAATTTGACAAATATCTGTACAAGAATCCAAAAATTCGAAGTCAATTTCAACTAAAATAACTCAAATGCAGCTCGTCTATCAAAAAAACTTTACATAATCCAGAAAAATCGAAATAGGCTTCAACAAAATTTTTTAAAATTTGACAAACATCTGTACAAAAATCCCAAAATTCGAAGTTAATTTCAACTAAAATTACTCAAATGCAGCTCCTCTATCAAAAAAACCTAACATAATCCAGAAAAATCGAAGTTGGTTCCAACAAAATTTTTTATAATTTGACAAAAATCTGTACAAAAATCCCAAAATTCGAGGTTAATTTCAACTAAAATTACTCAAATGCAGCTTCTCTATCCAAAAAACCTAACATAATCCAGAAAAATCGAAGTTGGTTCCAACAAAATTTTTTAAAATTTGACAAACATCTGTACAAAAATCCCAAAATTCGAAGTTAATTTCAACTAAAATTACTCAAATGCAGCTCCTCTATCAAAAAAACCTAACATAATCCAGAAAAATCGAAGTAGGTTTAAACAAAATTTTTTAAAATTTGACAAAAATCTGTACAAAAATCCAAAAATTCGAAGTTATTTTCAACTAAAATTACTCAAATACAGCTCCTCTATCAAAAAAACCTAACATAATCCAGAAAAATCGAAGTAGGTTTAAACAAAATTTTTTAAAATTTGACAAAAATCTGTACAAAAATCCAAAAATTCGAAGTTAATTTCATCTAAAATTACTCAAATGCAGCTCCTCTATCAAAAAAACCTAACATAATCCAAAAAAATCGAAGTAGGTTTAAACAAAATTTTTTAAAATTTGAAAAAATCTGTACAATAATCCAAAAATTCGAAGTTATTTTCAACTAAAATTACTCAAATGCAGCTCCTCTATCAAAAAAAGCTAACATAATCCAGAAAAATCGAAGTTGGGTTCAACAAAATTTTTTAAAATTTGACAAAAATCTGTACAAAAATCCAAAAATTCGAAGTTAATTTCAACTAAAATTACTCAAATGCAGCTCCTCTATCAAAAAAACTTTACATAATCCAGAAAAATCGAAGTCAGTTTCAACAAAATTTTTTAAAATTTGACAAAAATCTGTACAAAAATCCAAAAATTCGAAGTTAATTTCAACTAAAATTACTCAAATGCAGCTCCTCTATCAAAAAAACCTAACATAATCCAGAAAAATCGAAGTAGGTTTAAACAAAATTTTTTAAAATTTGACAAAAATCTGTACAAAAATCCAAAAATTCGATGTTATTTTCAACTGAAATTACTCAAATGCAGCTCCTCTAACAAAAAAACTTTACATAATCCAGAAAAATCGAAGTTGGTTTCAACAAAATTTTTTAAAATTTGACAAAAATCTGTACAAAAAACCTAAAATTCGAAGTTAATTTCAACTAGAATTACTCAAATGCAGCTCCTCTATCCAAAAAACCTAACATATTCCAGAAAAATCGAAGTTGGTTTCAACAAAATTTTTTAAAATTTGACAAATATCTGTACAAGAATCCAAAAATTCGAAGTTAATTTCAACTAAAATTACTCAAATGCAGCTCCTCTATCAAAAAAACCTAACATAATCCAGAAAAATCGAAGTTGGTTCCAACAAAATTTTTTAAAATTTGACAAACATCTATACAAAAATCCCAAAATTCGAAGTTAATTTCAACTAAAATTACTCAAATGCAGCTCCTTTATCAAAAAACCTAACATAATCCAGAAAAATCGAAGTTGGTTTCAACAAAATTTTTTAAAATTTGACAAAAATCTGTACAAAAATCCAAAAATTCGAAGTTAATTACAACTAAAATTACTCAAATGCAGCTCCTCTATCAAAAAACTTTACATAATCCAGAAAAATCGAAGTCAGTTTCAACAAAATTTTTTAAAATTTGACAAAAATCTGTACAAAAATCCAAAAATTCGAAGTTAATTTCAACTAAAATTACTCAAATGCAGCTCCTCTATCAAAAAAACCTAACATAATCCAGAAAAATCGAAGTAGGTTTAAACAAAATTTTTTAAAATTTGACAAAAATCTGTACAAAAATCCAAAAATTCGATGTTATTTTCAACTGAAATTACTCAAATGCAGCTCCTCTAACAAAAAAACTGTACATAATCCAGAAAAATCGAAGTTGGTTTCAACAAAATTTTTTAAAATTTGACAAAAATCTGTACAAAAAACCTAAAATTCGAAGTTAATTTCAACTAGAATTACTCAAATGCAGCTCCTCTATCCAAAAAACCTAACATATTCCAGAAAAATCGAAGTTGGTTTCAACAAAATTTTTTAAAATTTGACAAATATCTGTACAAGAATCCAAAAATTCGAAGTCAATTTCAACTAAAATAACTCAAATGCAGCTCGTCTATCAAAAAAACTTTACATAATCCAGAAAAATCGAAATAGGCTTCAACAAAATTTTTTAAAATTTGACAAACATCTGTACAAAAATCCCAAAATTCGAAGTTAATTTCAACTAAAATTACTCAAATGCAGCTCCTCTATCAAAAAAACCTAACATAATCCAGAAAAATCGAAGTTGGTTCCAACAAAATTTTTTATAATTTGACAAAAATCTGTACAAAAATCCCAAAATTCGAGGTTAATTTCAACTAAAATTACTCAAATGCAGCTTCTCTATCCAAAAAACCTAACATAATCCAGAAAAATCGAAGTTGGTTCCAACAAAATTTTTTAAAATTTGACAAACATCTGTACAAAAATCCCAAAATTCGAAGTTAATTTCAACTAAAATTACTCAAATGCAGCTCCTCTATCAAAAAAACCTAACATAATCCAGAAAAATCGAAGTAGGTTTAAACAAAATTTTTTAAAATTTGACAAAAATCTGTACAAAAATCCAAAAATTCGAAGTTATTTTCAACTAAAATTACTCAAATACAGCTCCTCTATCAAAAAAACCTAACATAATCCAGAAAAATCGAAGTAGGTTTAAACAAAATTTTTTAAAATTTGACAAAAATCTGTACAAAAATCCAAAAATTCGAAGTTATTTTCAACTAAAATTACTCAAATGCAGCTCCTCTATCAAAAAAACTTTACATAATCCAGAAAAAAAGTAGCTGGTTTCAACAAAATTTTTTAAAATTTGACAAAAATCTGTACAAAAATCCAAAAATTCGAAGTTATTTTCAACTAAAAATACTCAAATGCAGCTCCTCTATCAAAAAAACCTAACATAATCCAGAAAAATCGAAGTTGGTTCCAACAAAATTTTTTAAAATTTGACAAACATCTGTACAAAAATCCCAAAATTCGAAGTTAATTTCAACTAAAATTACTCAAATCCAGCTCCTTTATCAAAAAAACCTAACATATTCCAGAAAAATCGAAGTTGGTTTCAACAAAATTTTTTAAAATTTGACAAAAATCTGTACAAAAATCCAAAAATTCGAAGTTAATTTCAACTAAAATTACTAAAATGCAGCTCCTCTATCAAAAAAAACCTAACATAATCCAAAAAAATCGAAGTAGGTTTAAACAAAATTTTTAAAATTTGACAAAAATCCAAAAATTCGAAGTTAATTTCAACTAAAATTACTCAAATGCAGCCCCTCTATCAAAAAAACCTAACATAATCCAGAAAAATCGAAGTTGGGTTCAATAAAATTTTTTAAAATTTGACAAAAATCTGTTCAAAAATCCAAAAATTCGAATTTAATTACAACTAAAATTACTCAAATGCAGCTCCTCTATCCAAAAAACCTAACATATTCTAGAAAAATCGATTTGGTTTCAACAAAATTTTTAAAAATTTTACAAAAATCTGTACAAAAATCCAAAAATTCGAAGTTAATTTCAACTAAAATTACTCAAATGCAGCTCCTCTATCAAAAAAACCTAACATAATCCAGAAAAATCGAAGTAGGTTTAAACAAAATTTTTTAAAATTTGACAAAAATCTGTACAAAAATCCAAAAATTCGAAGTTATTTTCAACTAAAATTACTCAAATGCAGCTCCTTTATCAAAAAAACCTAACATAATCCAGAAAAATCGAGGTTGGTTTCAACAAAATTTTTTAAAATTTGACAAAAATCTGCACAAAAATCCAAAAATTCGAAGTTAATTTCAACTAAAATTACTCAAATGCAGCTCCTCTATCAAAAAAACCTATCGTAATCCAGAAAAATCGAAGTAGGTTTAAACAAAATTTTTTAAAATTTGACAAAAATCTCTTCAAAAATCCCAAAATTCGAATTTAAATACAACTAAAATTACTCAAATGCAGCTCCTCTATCAAAAAAACCTAACATAATCCAGAAAAATCGAAGTAGGTTTCAACAAAATTTTTTAAAATTTGACAAAAATCTGTACAAAAATCCAAAAATTCGAAGTTAATTTCAACAAAAATTACTCAAATGCAGCTCCTCTATCAAAAATAACCTAACATAATCCAAAAAAATCGAAGTAGGTTTAAAGAAAATTTTTTAAAATTTGACAAAAATCTGTACAAAAATCCAAAAATTCGAAGTTAATTTCAACTAAAATTACTCAAATGCAGCTCCTCTATCAAAAAAACCTAACATAATCCAGAAAAATCGAAGTTGGGTTCAATAAAATTTTTTAAAATTTGACAAAAATCTGAACAAAAATCCAAAAATTCGAAGATAATTTCAACTAGAATTACTCAAATGCAGCTCCTCTATCCAAAAAACCTAACATAATCCAGAAAAATCGAAGTTGGTTTCAACAAAATATTTTAAAATTTTACAAAAATCTGTACAAAAATCCAAAAATTCGAAGTTAATTTCAACTAAAATTACTCAAATGCAGCTCCTTTATCAAAAAAACCTAACATAATCCAGAAAAATCGAAGTTGGTTTCAACAAAATTTTTTAAAATTTGACAAAAATCTGTACAAAAATCCAAAAATTCGAAGTTATTTTCAACTAAAATTACTCAAATGCAGCTCGTCTATCAAAAAAACTTTACATAATCCAGAAAAAAAGTAGCTGGTTTCAACAAAATTTTTTAAAATTTGACAAAAATCTGTACAAAAATCCAAAAAATTCGAAGTTATTTTCAACTAAAAATACTCAAATGCAGCTCCTCTATCAAAAAAACCTAACATAATCCAGAAAAATCGAAGTTGGTTCCAACAAAATTTTTTAAAATTTGACAAACATCTGTACAAAAATCCCAAAATTCGAAGTTAATTTCAACTAAAATTACTCAAATGCAGCTCCTTTATCAAAAAAACCTAACATATTCCAGAAAAATCGAAGTTGGTTTCAACAAAATTTTTTAAAATTTGACAAAAATCTGTACAAAAATCCAAAAATTCGAAGTTAATTTCAACTAAAATTACTCAAATGCAGCTCCTCTATAAAAAAAAACCTAACATAATCCAAAAAAATCGAAGTAGGTTTAAACAAAATTTTTTAAAATTTGACAAAAATCTGTACAAAAATCCAAAAATTCGAAGTTAATTTCAACTAAAATTACTCAAATGCAGCTCCTCTATCAAAAAAACCTAACATAATCCAGAAAAATCGATGTTCGTTTCAACAAAATTTTTTAAAATTTGACAAAAATCTGTACAAAAATCCAAAAATTCGAAGTTATTTTCAACTAAAATTACTCAAATGCAGCTCCTCTATCAAAAAAACCTAACATAATCCAGAAAAATCGATGTTGGTTTCAACAAAATTTTTTAAAATTTGACAAAAATCTGCACAAAAATCCAAAAATTCGAAGTTAATTTCAACTAAAATTACTCAAATGCAGCTCCTCTATCAAAAAAACCTAACATATTCTAGAAAAATCGATTTGGTTTCAACAAAATTTTTAAAAATTTTACAAAAATCTGTACAAAAATCCAAAAATTCGAAGTTAATTTCAACTAAAATTACTCAAATGCAGCTCCTCTATCCAAAAAACCTAAAATAATCCAGAAAAATCGAAGTTGGTTTCAACAAAATTTTTTAAAATTTGACAAAAATCTGTACAAAAATCTAAATAATCGAAGTTAATTTCAACTAGAATTACTCAAATGCAGCTCGTCTATCAAAAAAACCTAACATAATCCAGAAAAATCGAAATAGGCTTCAACAAAATTTTTTAAAATTTGAGAAAAATCTGTTCAAAAATCCAAAAATTCGAATTTAATTACAACTAAAATTACTCAAATGCAGCTCCTCTATCCAAAAAACCTAACATAATCCAGAAAAATCAAAGTTGGTTTCAACAAAATTTTTAAAATTTTTACAAAAATCTGTACAAAAATCACTCAAATGCAGCTCCTCTATCAAAAAAACCTAACATAATCCAGAAAAATCGATGTTGGTTTCAACAAAATTTTTTAAAATTTTACAAAAATCTGTACAAAAATCCAAAAATTCGAAGTTATTTTCAACTAAAATTACTCAAATGCAGCTCCCCTATCCAAAAAACCTAACATAATCCAGAAAAATCGAAGTTGGTTTCAACAAAATATTTTAAAATTTTACAAAAATCTGTACAAAAATCCAAAAATTCGAAGTTAATTTCAACTAAAATTACTCAAATGCAGCTCCTTTATCAAAAAAACCTAACATAATCCAGAAAAATCGAAGTTGGTTTCAACAAAATTTTTTAAAATTTGACAAAAATCTGTACAAAAATCCAAAAATTCGAAGTTAATTTCAACTAGAATTACTCAAATGCAGCTCCTCTATCAAAAAAACCTAACATAATCCAGAAAAATCGAAGTTGGTTCCAACAAAATTTTTTAAAATTTGACAAACATCTGTACAAAAATCCCAAAATTCGAAGTTATTTTCAACTAAAATAACTCAAATGCAGCTCCTCTATCAAAAAAACCTAACATAATCCAGAAAAATCGAAGTGGGTTCCAACAAAATTTTTTAAAATTTGACAAACATCTGTACAAAAATTCCAAAATTCGAAGTTAATTTCAACTAAAATAGCTGGTACCGTTACAGTTGTTGAACCGTTCAGTTACTAGTCTAACCTCATTAGCGTACGGACGTGTTTACCTCGGCTCCGACAATTCGTGTGACTAAGTTTAAAGTTCTAGGATACGTTGGATTTTATCTGGGATTATTTAATTTAATTATAAGGCTATTCTTTTACACTAGTCCTCCAGTGCAGTGTCTGTACTCCTACATCTGTTGTTGTAATCAGATCTACCTGATTATTTATTGTGTGCCTTACTTCTTGTGAAAGTGCGAGACTTTGATACGTCTTCTGGTAATCTCTGTCTGAGTAATTGCCTTTTCCGACTTACTGAGTGGAGTAGTGCTTTGACTGAGTTCTTGGATTCATCGTTACCCGGATTCTGTGCCTTTTTATTGTGGTAACCCGAACTCTAGAGCATCCTGCAGTACGTGCTTCCGGTCATAGTGCATTAGTGCATTAGTCGGGAATTATGTCGTCGGTTCCTAAGAAGTGTAAGGGCTGTGGGTCATCTGTGGCCAATCCGGTCACCTGCGTAGGTTGTGGGATTGTGTCTCACAAAGGGGTCACCTGTCTTGGCCGTACCGGTCACCCATGGTCTAACGGTAGACTTTTAAATTGTGCTACTCGTTCCACTACCCCATCTTGTCCGTCAGATGTCTCTCTGTCCTTGATACCATCGCCGCCGATGCTATCGCAAGCATCCTTTCCTTCGGTTGGTGAAATGAGGAATTTAATTGGCGAAGTCGTGAGGGAAGAACTGAATAAATTTCGCCACGAGATGATTGCTGGTATCAGGTCGGAGCTTGCGGAGGTACGCTCTGCGGTGGGTGACCTTTCTGCGCGTGTCTGCCAACTTGAAGCTAATGCTTCTAGTCCGAGTGACGTTTTGCCTTCTGGTCCTCTTGTCACGGAAGTAGTTGTTGTGGAGATCAGCGAGCGGCATCTCAGGGCTAGGAATGTGATTGTGCATGGGCTAACTGAGTCGTGCAATACCTCCCCTGCTCAGGCAAAGAAGGAAGACATCGAAGGTGTTAAGTGTATACTTAACCAGATTCAACCATCGGAATACGATGATTTACGACTACGGAGGCTTGGCAAGCAGAAAGGCCCGTCCCCGCGACCTCTCTGCGTCACCCTGGAGTCGTCGGAAGTAGCCAAATGCCTTCTAAGGAACAAGTCCCGCTATCCTGGCCCATGCAAAATTACGGATGACAAGACGATTGTTCAACGGCAGGCGTTGGAGCAGCTCCGTGCCAAATTACGCGAATTGCAGGAAAACGGAGAGACTAATAAGACAATTCGTTATATTCACGGTGTGCCTAAAATTGTTAATTGTAGCACCTCTCGTGACTCAGCGCCAAAAAACCATTAAGGAATCCCGTAGTTTATTATCAGAATGTAAGAGGGCTTAGGACTAAGTTAGAAGACTTAAAGTTGGCTAGTAGGTATACTATGAGAGTTCTGGACCATGGTGCTGGAGGGGTGAGGCGGGGCGGGGGGTACCGCGCGCTCTTCGGCGAGGGTGAGGGGGTGGGGAGGGGAGGGGGTACCGTGTTCGTGGATGAGGGGGTGGGGAGGGGAGGGGTACCGAGTTCGTAGGTGAGGGGGATGACGTCACAGGGGAGGGGGATTCCAAAATGGCGTCGACCGAGTTCGTGGATGAGGGGGGATGACGTCACAGGGGAAGGAGGATTTGAAAATTTTCAAAATGGCGCCGCGCGCGCAGCTCGAGTTCGTGGGCGAGGGGGCTGACGTCACAGGGGAGGGGGAGGATTTTCAAAATTTCAAAATGGCGTTGCGCGCATTTCGTATTGGCGCCACCTATTGCATGTTTAAGGTACTTTGGGTCCGCGTCGGTATTTGGGCCCGCCTTGGTAAATTTTCCAGGTTCACCTATTGGATGTTTAAGGTACTTTGGGTCCGCGTCGGTATTTGGGCCCGCCTTGGTAAATTTTCCAGGTTTTTCATATTGACGCCACCTATTGGATGTTTAAGGTACTTTGGGTCCGCGTCGGTATTTGGGCCCGCCTTGGTAAATTTTCCAGGTTTTTCCATACATTTCGTATTGGCGCCACCTATTGGATGTTTAAGGTACTTTGGGCCCACGTCGATATTTGGGCCCGCATTGGTAAATTTTCCAGGTTATTTTTTCATACATTTCGTATTGGCGTCACCTGTTGGATGTTTAAGGTGCTTCGGGCACGCGTCGTCGCCGCGCAATCTCCGTACGCGTGCGGGTATCGGTGCGCAGGCGCGATCGCGACCGATTCGTGGAAATTCAAATCGCGTCTTCGATGATGATCTCTGAGGAAGAGGGTGGACCATGATTTCTGAGAAAAGATAAGGAATCATAGGGCGCGACAGGATTGAACACGTTTTGACACCTACGTGCACGCGCTTCGTGCCGTATGTTTATATTTGAATCGTGGGACCGATACAGCGCACGTGCAATGATGTATACATAGAACGATAATTATTGTAAATCAATCATCGCGATAGTCCATGGGAATAAACATTGCACCGCGCCATGCCGTATGTTTATATCTGAGCACGATTGAACGCGTTTTGGCGTCTACGTGCACGCTCTTCGTACCCTGTATTTATATTTTAATCGTGGGACCGATGCAGCGCACGTGCAATGATGTATACATATAGTGATAATTATTGTAAATCAATCGTCGCGGCAGCCCATGGAATAAACACGACATTGCGTTCGATGATGATTTCTGAGAAAGAGGGTGGTACATAATTTCTCAGAAATCATAGAGCGAACCGCGCCATGCCGTGTGTTTATATCTAAGCATTGACTTTTCCCCAAGATCATGCCTCTAAGAAGTACCCTCGAGAAAACGCAATGGCCCTGAAGCAATAAATTAGACGTTGCGTTCACGCAGCGATAATTATTCGGGGTAGAGTTCCGAATATTTCCACGATCGAGAACAGGGCGACGTCTCAAGTACCCTTCTCGAAGGTCTGCAAGTCAAGCGTCGTGGGAGCGTGTACGGGTGAAAAGAATTCGTACGAAGACCCTAGGATGTCTGGTTTACAGTAGACCAGTGTCAGGACCCCCCACATATTGCCTATCCGGTAACGCTATTGACTTTTCCCAAGACCATGCCTCTAAGAAGTACCCTCGAGAAAACTCAATGTCCCCTGAAGCAAATAAATTAGGTGTTGCATTCACGCGAGCAACTAAGCGATAATTATTCGAGGTAGAGTTCCGAGTATTTTCACGATCGAGAATAGGATGATCGCCCTTATCGAGTAGATTGTAAGTCAATCGTCGCGATAGTTAAGAGCACGTCTCTAAGAATTAATATATGGATATGTACGAAAGGATATTAATATTGATGCGTTACAGGTATCGATGTGAAAGTCATACATTTATTATTAAAACATATATATACATATATGCACGTACTATAATGATACATGGTTTACATCACGCAGCATAGATTGTAATCCTAACGCCAACAATTCACAATCAATCAAAGAATGTTGCTCAAAGTGCTCGCTTTCGGAAATTAATTTCACATAATTCGTTGGTACGGGAGCGGCACGTAGCACTTCTACGAAGGTTGCATATTTACTACTTACAGAGTACATATTTTCAGTTAGCCAGGTATACATATGTTCAATACAATGTTCGTACGTGAATAGTTTACGCATCGTGGCTTCAGTCAGATATATGACAGTGCGATTATCGGTGATTTTAATAAGTTGATCATCATGCATACGCGTGAAGTCTAGTCGTAAATGATCAATTACGATGTGGGTTTGGGGCGATGTTGCGTTGCTTCGTAATCGTTGGAATATGTCCACCTCGTTTTGTAGCAGGAGCTTCCACGTCGACATTGAAAAGCTCAATTCGTTGCCTTTATTGTCTGCTATGGTGATCTCAACGTGGCACGAATCCATACCAATGCGTATTCCAATAGTTAGACGTTTATAAGCTGTTGCGGTTAACGGGTAATCACGCCCCAGAATCCGTATAATTGACGGTTTTGGTGTTTTCGACGTATTTTTCGTTGCGAATCCAGAACTGTAAGAAACATGTACACGAAATTAATGCATCGTTCGTTAACGTTTACAGTGAAAGAAGTAAGTGAATGAAGTAAGTGTAAAGTGTAAAGTGTACAGTAACGAGTACATACCTCATATTGGACTGTTGATGATATTGTTGTTTTTGACGTTTATTTGGAAGACCACCATCGTTGTCGGATGCGCAGGATGAATCGTTTAAGCTGCGTTTGTACATTTTGATATGCACTACGTATGATTCTCATCGGCGGAGAAAAAAATTATGTGAACGATACTTGTTAGCACTCGAGTGTACGTGGTATAATGAAGTCCGCAGGACCGACCACGTCATTTTATACTGATTCACGCACACGTACACGTCCATGTGTGAAAGTATATCATATCAGTGATGGTCAAGGTGTGTATGTATACCGCACAAGGGTTAGAGAATACGCGTCAAATTCAAATAGCGTGCATGACAAATTAAAATTTAAAAAATAAATATCATTTTTATTCAAAACTGTGTGTTTATTATTTATGTACATTAATGCATGCATACTTAAATTGTAGAATCGGTATTTGCGTAAAAAATAACGTTCGTATGGGAGGGAAATTCCTACTCGTGGGTAGAGGAAGCAGTCGCCGCTGTCGTTGCTCTCATCGCCGTCGCCGTTATGTTAATCTCTATGGAAAACAGAAAAAAATTGTTATATATTCGTTTTTTTCTCAGCATATGATGCGTAAAATAGATGCAACGTGTATAGGACTTACTTTAGGTGACGCAAGTATATAATTCCATATTTTCTCGACGTTCTCCAGCGCGCAAACACCGCCGTTGTTATGAAATGCACATCGAATGGCATTCGTTGAAGACATAGACTTCAGATTAGGAACGTCAGGCATGATTCCGCAATAATCATCATCAACGTCGTAGCCACCGTCGTCTTCTACAGTTCGAGCGTTGTTGTTGTTGTTGTGAATCTTTCGCGCCGTCAGTTCATATAAATTACATACATCCTCGACGATTATGTCAGGTAGTAGTTGCAGCATCCACGTTTTCTTTTCCGCACCTTTCACGATGACGAAGTCAATGTTCGCGAGTACGCTGGTGAGGAGCCCCGAAAGTTTAGAGTATGGAACGTAGCCGTCAGACCAGCGAAGTCCGTGATGATGCTTCGCGAGCCAGGATGCTTGACGATGCTCCCACGAATTCAGGTGTTCCCAGAAGTATGGTGGTTCGAAGATCCAATGACTGATTGTTGGCGTCGTCGTTTTATCGTTGTTGCAGTTTGCACGAATCGCGATCTCTTTGGCGACGAACTCGCGTTCGATATTGAAACCTTGCAGATCGACAATGGCGAACATTATTATTCGTTTAGGTAGCACCGTCGATGATGGTGTCGGAACAGCAACTGAAGTCTTCGGCATCGACGTTTTAAAACAGTAGCAGTATCCGCAGTAGTAGTAGTAGTATTAGTAGTAGTAATAGTAATAGTTTATGCACGCACGCTATATTAGTTTGCGTACCACGTTGGTTAAAGGGCTGTATTCGACTATACGATCGTGTATGATCAAACAGACGGCAGAAGTATTAGCGGGGGCATTTTCTTTGCATTCAAAATCTATTCGCACGTCCACCGTAGCGCTCTTCAACGACTCGTTTTGCCTAGAACAATCTATGACCGTGATAGGCGCGTATTGCAGGAATTCGATCGCGTTCAGCAACGGTTCTCCGTGACCGTAGTATGATTGGCCAAATTTCGCATACATTTCATACAGGAGCGCATATTTATACTTATCGAAATCTAAGTTCAAGTCATCGTACGGATACGTCTCGGAATTTAGGTAGAGTCGAACGTTTGTGAGATTATTTGGATCGAATTTCCACGCGGGTGTATTGGACTGATTCTCTCGATTGGTTTGCATGCCAAATAACACATATCGAGGTTTCTCGATTTGCGACGTAGTTTTCACGGTCCACGTATGTTTCGTTGTCGCTTGCAGTAACGGGTACACGTGCAGGCTCCACGAACGAAAACTCATCGCGATCGGTCGGCCGCTTTCCAGGATACGCAGCATCGATAATTTATTCACTTCCTCCAAAACGACGTGAGGCATACGCCACTGCACCTTGCGTATCTCTAGTTTCGGTATCGCAGTGGCGGAGGTGCAGTGCATCGCATTCGAATCTACTCGCGATCGTATAAGGATTAGCTCGTGCCGCGCGTTCATCACGATATGTTTGTAATCCTCGCAGAATCCTAATAACACGTTTAGAGGTACGCAGAAATTGAAAGCGCCCGAATGAAAAGTGTCGTTATCGTAATCGATGGCATAATTCCAACCGGCATTCGCAAGCACTTTGCTTCTCTCGGCTGACAACGAAACGAAATTTTTTAACGTGGTAGTTATTCCTGGATTTCGACAACGATCGATCTCGACACCGTTCAATTCGTATCGAATCTCATCGAACATGAACGCAACACAATTATTGTCGAGAACAGCGGTCGCGGACGTTGCCGGGCCTATCGCATCCTGCGCAGTCAACGTGCCACGACCTTCGATATAGAGAAAACTTTCGCTTGGAAGTGTGTACAGATCTTGCTGCTGTATGGGGATTCTTATCTCATCGTTATTGTCGAACGTCGTGTTGGCGTATGGATTATACGTGTGTAACTCAATCTTCGTGATACGATTGTCGAAGGTTGGCGTATTCGCCACGTCCAAAATAATCGACATCGCGGATGCGTGTCTAATAGGCGACGCTGAAACCTAACGATCGTAGGATACGTGCGTTTCGACGAGTCAACGACTTTCTTATACTTCTTACCGGTGCTCCTCTTATCGCTCCTCCCGTCTTTATTCTTCTTCTACTTTCACCTATCGATAAAGGGTTGCGCAGATGACGTGCGACAGAGACGGTAGGAGTAGCAGCGACGATTGATGATTCGTGCGTGTGATCTAACACTAACATACTACACTCACGCTAGATATCACGCGGACGTCGTTGAACGTGCAATCGAATCGTTATTTCTTCTCCGCGGAAATCTATAGGACGATCGTGTTGATCGACGATGCACAACGTTAGATCGTGTATTGCTCGTGCTACGATTGGCAGGTAAATGACGTGTCGCGGAGTTTCCGATATCTTATATCCCGGCGGTACGCGAGGTGAAAATTCATGGATCGTGTGTACCAGTTTATCGTTGCTGTACGCGCCGGTAGTGACGTTGCACGTTACTCTGATCACGTTAACGTTTATAATATTCACGGGTACGTCGGACTCGTGCCAGATTCTTGGTAATAAGACACGATTTGGCGAAAATCCTAGCAACGAGCCCACATTGTTCGGTTTCGTAAAGTCTACAAAGAACGAACAGTACAGCTCGCTTTTCATGGTGTTGTTGTTAGCTCGTAGCATTAGAGGGTACTTGTCGTCATCGTCGTTCTCGTTGTTACCTCGTCTTCGAGGATATCGATCGAGTATTCGTTGCTTCAGGTACTCGGCGATAGCGTCTAATTCGTAGGAGCCGTGGGGGATCGTAATGCTTTCATTAGCGGCGTCGACGATGGAGTTGTTTTCGGTGTCATAGTTCACGACGAAATAGAATTTATCGTTGCTCGAGTCAATGTTCGGTATCGTGTGAAACGTCTCCAAGTCCGCGAGTCCTAATTCG
This sequence comes from Andrena trimmerana, assembly GCA_951215215.1. Classification (NCBI taxonomy): domain Eukaryota; kingdom Metazoa; phylum Arthropoda; class Insecta; order Hymenoptera; family Andrenidae; genus Andrena; species Andrena trimmerana. The sequence continues at coordinate 294,570 of CATNUO010000088.1, forward strand.
TATTGACCATCACTCAAATCTATCGGTGGGAAATAGTTTACCGTGAGCACGCTGCTGCGACCCGTTAACGTGAGTGTGAACGACATATCATAGATTACACTCGCGAGACGGAGAGAGGGGAAGTGACGCGCGCGTACAAGTACTCGGCAATTTATCAATATTATAAGTCTTTATTATAGAAGATGTGGATCGTCATTACACATGGATGCATTGTAACGAAATCTTAGTATACGCCGGTATTAATATTAGTACATAGATCATAATTCCATAGATCATAATTCCATAGACTTTTGCTGTAAAAATTGCATGCACAAGCGACCGCAATTCATCTCGTCGAAACGTTGAAAACGATTGTGATTGTACGTGATCGTTGTATCGCGGCCGAAATAGTAGATCAATTCCGCGGGAGGTCGCAGATTCCCAAAACTATCAAAGTACTGTACTCGTAGTCCGCGTTTCGCGTACGCGACCCAGTGCGTACCGGCGCCTCGATTCTCGTCTAGATTCACGATGCCACATTCGTTGCTTCGTACGCGCGTGGGAAGCGTGTCACGCATGAACACCCCTCGAAAGAACGGTACGTTCGCACATTCACGTTCTAATTGCAGGTTCGTCATAGGTTGTTGCGTTATCGCCGCCACCGTCGCCACGCGCCTATTCGATCGACGTTTTTTTTTTTCTTTGATCGCAGTCGTCGTTGGTTTCGGCGTCTAGGATTCAAACCCGCGCCTCGCTTGTACGGTGTCAGATGCATCCCTCGCCCTTCCATCGCTCGATTATGACGCAACGTCTCTTCCAGCTGTTTTCGAGAGGCCTTCGAATCGTTGGTCACTTTGGTTATACCAGCCGCTCCACCGGCCAATGCTCCGATAGCCGATAAAGCAGGTAGCACAAACGGAAGAAATTGAAGAAAGCCACCGCGTTTCGCCACTCGTAGATTACGATGTCGTCGTCGCAGTTGCGGATGTTTCCTTCCAGACTTTCTCTGTTTACGTTTCTTCCTTCTTATACCCATACCGAGTTTAGTCTTAGCCTTCATCGTTGCCCACACTCCAGTCGCGGCTGCTTTTTCGCCAAAGGTCGCGTCGTTCGCGAATATTCGTTCTCGCGCTCGTTCGGCTAACGCACGATCCGCCTCGTGCCGCCCTTCTAAATCCTTTCGACGAGAGTAAGCGATATCGTGGTATCGGCACGCTGCGTCCAGGGGATTCACACCTTCGTCGCCACGAGCCAATCGCTTTGGCAAACGCGTTCCCGGCCCGCAGAACTGATAACCCGGAACGTGCAGTTCGAATGGTAAGCGGTTTATGATACCGTTCACGAGACCCGATCCGATACACTTCTTCTTCTGCTGCTTCCCTACTTCACGAGACGTCGCGATCCTTGATGCGACCATATACCTACGTTAGAATAACCACAATAGCTACTACAATAATAAACGCGTACGCACGCTTAGCCGATCACTGTGATAGTGACCTGCGCGACGCATGCCACGAACATAAATAGTCATCCTTCGTCACACGCGCGCGCGAGTACCTGAGAAATACCGCAAACATGCGATTCTCGAAACAGTCGGACGTTATTCGCGTAACCGCGAACAGAATGCTCGAAGATGATAGGGATGCTAGTCGATCAAACAGACACGGCCCGTTGTTACCGAACAGCGTGCGAGGCGTGATTTGCGGACCGTCAGGATGTGGAAAAACGAATGTGCTTCTAAGTATGCTAGAGAGTCCGAACGGTTTGTGTTTCGAGAACGTGTACGTGTACTCGAAATCGTTGCATCAGCCAAAGTATCGATATCTCGAGCAGGTATTGTCGCTCGTCGATGGAATCGAATACTTTCCCTACTCGGACAATGCTGAGATCGTCCCACCGAGAGACGCTCGGCCCGATTCGATCTTCGTTTTCGACGACGTGGCGTGCGACGAACAGAACGCGATACGTGAATACTTCTCCATGGGTCGTCACGCGAACGTGGATTGTTTTTATTTATGTCAGTCATACGCTAGAATACCTAAACATTTAATCAGGGACAACGCAAATTTTCTCATGCTATTCAAACAAGACGGCACGAACTTGCGTCACGTGTACAATGATCACGTGAACACAGACATGACGTTCGAGTCGTTCAACGACTTGTGCGCGAGATGCTGGCGTCGACGATACGATTTCGTTGTGATTGATAAGGATAGTTCCATGTACGAAGGTCGATATCGAAGAGGATTTAACGAGTTCGTCGTAGCTCGCTGACATCAGTAAACCGCGAGTCATTCATCGAGCAACACGAAATGTCCACCGAACCGACGACCACGATAACCTCGAGCAATGTCGACGCGAAGTATACGCGAAAACATCACCGACGTCATCGACAGAAAGAAACGAAACATAAAAAAGGAAAGAAATACCAAAAAGGGACGAAACGTCGAGGCGTGAACGCAAAGGTGGAAATCGCCAAAGTCAGTGACGTTATACGTAAAAAGTGCTTGGCCTTGAAAATTGGAAAAATGGCTACGGAAGCGGCTGTGGAGGCGAGCACGCGTCCTATCGTCGAACCGCTGAAACGATTGATCGAGAACTCGTCCGCGTTGAAAACGCACTCAACGCCTATATCGCGACCAGTGAAGAGAAAACACGAATACGATCAACAACAATCATCGAAGAGACTTCGACCCATTACTCCGTCGACAATCAAGGAACTTCCGAATAATCTCCCAGATTCTAGCGACGACGACGACGATGACGATGACGACAATGACATCGACAACGACACTGACAACGACAACGACAACGACAACGACAACGACAACGACAACGACAACGACAACGACAACGACAACGACAACGACAACGACAATGACAACGACAACGACAACGACAACAACAACGATGTTGATGATGAAGATGATGTTGTTGATGATGTCGACGACGAAGACGGCGAAAAAATTCAAGATCATGTGTCGTCAGCAAAGGTTCACGATTTGGATACGCTGCGCAGCCCCTTCGATGATATCGAAGTGTATGTACGGAACGCCAAGGGACCCTTGTCGCGAGAATATCTACGACTGTTATTCACCGATACGAAGAAACGAATAGACAACGTGTACGGTGTATACTTGGGGTCTGACAAAGACCTAATGATTGGTGATTCCGTGCTCACCATTGATACGGACGGTGACGATGTTCGCGTGAATGGAATGCGATACGCGGGAACTCGGGGTTTGTACGAACTGCTATTCATGCGAATACCTAACGTTCGCACGTACACGGACGCAGATATTCACTCATACCGACGCATCTTGTTATCGACGAATGCGCATAAGCGAAACCATTCACCGAGTAAGCGCACGCTGGGTAACAAGGGGTACAAGTATAAGAAAATCATATCCACGATAATCGGTGGGGTGCGAACATCGGGTATCGGACGCGTTAGGGGCAGGGGTAGCGGCGCGGACGGTGCGGACACGCGACAAGGTCGAGGATTGCCCATCGACGAACCCATGACGGTTACCGATAACGCGATCGATTACGTGTACTGGGACGATCCGAACGAATTAGTCGATAGACTGAGATTACTCATGGCATCGCGCGCGGCAGGTCACACGGGTCACGATAATGAAATCGCATCCATCGTGGAGGAACTTCGCGAGAATGGACATATCTTAAATTGAATGATCCGATGATCGTCGCGTCAGTAGTGTTCGCACGCGCGCATCGTTATGTCGGTGAATAAGTTTGGTACCGCGTTACGCAACAATAACAACAACAACAACAGCGACGAAGCGAGAATGATAATGACGAGATTATTGTCCTCGGTGGACGAACGCTTTACCCAAAAAATCGAAACGGCTATCGCGAGCGCGCGACTGGACGCCGAATATCAACGATCTCAACTCGAGACGCGAGTACAACGAACGATGACGGATATCGTTAACGCGCAATTGTCTCGGCTAGAGGATGATTTAAATAACGCGATGGAACGACGCTTGGATCACTTGAATGATAGACTCGAAGAGTTCACGACATCGGCAACAACGCCGACTGCGATAACAACCACGGATCTGTACAAACGAAAAGTGAACGAGGGTCTACGTCGACGACGACGATGATCACTGACGGTGACAATAGCGACTACGAATCCGAAACGTCTAATAACGAACGATCGCGAATACCGTGCATCGATTGCGTTTTGCGAGCACTAGAGGAACTCATACTAATTCTAATGTCCTTGGAACGCCGCAACCGTCCTCCGACTACCCGCGAAGCATGAGCAAGGAGCGAGTACAATTAGTGAATGAATTACACGCTCCCGCGAGACGAAATTTCCGGCGACGGCACGTTGTGATTCACGGCTACAATGATTTGTGGCAGGCTGATTTGGTGGAGATGCGTCCGTACGCGAAACAAAATCGAGGATATCACTACATACTAACGATTATCGATGCGTTCAGCAAGTATGCTTGGGCCATACCCGTGAAAACGAAAAGCGGACGCGACGTGACCGCGGCATTCGCGACCGTGTTGAGGCAGAGCGATAGATGTCCGCGCAATTTACAAACTGACATGGGTAAGGAGTTTTACAACGCGGAGTTTCAACGATGTGTGAAGACCCGTGGAATCAACCACTACTCCACATACAGCGTGATGAAAGCGTCGATCGTTGAACGTTTCAATCGCACACTGAAAAACCTCATGTGGAAACAATTCTCCTTGAATGCATCCTATCGTTGGGTCGACCTGTTACCTGCGCTCGTACACACCTACAATCATCGTAAGCATCGAACGATCAACGCCCGACCCGTTGACGTGACCTCCACGACGCGTTTGTCGTTCGCCGCGAATGAACCCCCTTCACCCTCCGCATCGAAAGGTGTTCGACGACGAGCGAAATTCAAAGTCGGTGACAAGGTACGCGTGAGTAAGTTCAAGACCCTCTTCGAGAAGGGATACACTCCAAACTGGTCGACCGAAGTGTTCGAAATCGTAACCGTACAACGAACATGCCCGACGACATATATTCTGCGCGATTCCGTGGGAGAGCCGATCTCGGGTGGATTCTACGAGTACGAACTACATTCGGTCGCGAATCCGGACGTCTATCTGGTCGAGAAGATTATTCGTCGCAAGGGAAACCAGGTATACGTTAAGTGGCTCGGATTCGATTCGTCGCGGAACTCGTGGATAAGCAGCAAGGATATTCTATGATTCTCGATTATAAACGCATTATATGTTACTGAAATAAATAAAAAAATAAATACATATAAATATATACATTGTCCGTTTATTCTAGTATTCATATTCTCCTTCTTCATTTCGTATATGCGTACAATTAATCATAATAAAGTAAGAAAAAATATATACATATAATTTAACTATTCTACGCTATACAATTTTGACTATTCTACGCTATATACAATTTTGACTATTCTATGCTATATACAATTTTGACTATTCTACGCTATATACAATTTTGACTATTCTATGCTATATACAATTTTGACTATTCTACGCTATACATACTATGTATATTAGATATTCGCAAATAAAATGAATAAAAGAAAGAATGAAATGTATAAAGATACAAACATACAAAACATACAAACATACAAAACATACAAACATGCAAACATACTATACAATGGGGTTCTCGAGGGACTCGTCAGGCTCAAGTTCGAGGCGCTCGTGGGTCTCGAGCTCGGGGATTCGATAATGTCCCCACGGAAGGGTGCTGACTCGATCGACTAAAATACACCGCTTGTCGTCGAACGGACTGAGAGCGTTCTTTTCCCCACTCACGGAATACACATTATGCTCTTTGGAGCGTATATTGTTCTGTTGAATTGATTTCTCGGTGAGATCGCGGAGACAGCGAATGTAATCGTCGAATTGTATATTATTCGCGACCACGTGTCTCCGCACGCCCTTCACCTTCTTAGTCTCACTCGTAGACCCCACTACAGCGTTAAACGTTCTAGTCGCGTACATCTTAGACCGTAGTCCGACGAACTCGGTCATCAAGGCGCCGTTGTTCTCATCTTTCATGAGTCCCGGAACCTTTTTGTTTACGCGGGGCATACCGTACGGATTGTCCACCGCGTAATCACTGGTGTCGAATCGATCGATGTCACGCTTCATCCTTTCATACACATCCTCGCATTCTACACTATACATTAAACTGTCGGTGTCGGTGTACAGGACCTTACACCGATCACCGAACTTCGCGCGCATATATGCGTAGTGAAATTCATACAGACATTCCTTCGATACGTCGAGCACACTCATACCCACGTATATCGGTTTGTCGAACTTAACTTTCAGTTTGCGCATCTCGATGGCCACCAACTGTTCCGAGAAGATCGTACGACTGTGAAAGTTCGGTTTCGCAATCAGCGCTTCCGCGCCGTAACGACCGTCCCACCGCGTCACCAGTCGCACGTCTACGCGATTCCGCACATTTTCCATTGTCTTCCCATACACCGCGTTATTCATTAATTTAAATAGCGTCTTCTGAAATTCACTTGTGGCTCGCGTCCTCAAACCGGTGTTTAATTGAATATAGTCGCGCAACCAATGCGACTGATCGAATCGTAACACGCGATGAATTCGCGTCACGCGTAAACCGTGTCGGACGCACTGTTTCAGGTAGCGATAATGGATAATGTATCGCTCCTTATCGTCGAGCGTGGCAAGCAACTTTGTTTGTTTTCCTCCTGGAGCGTGCTCGCGCACCGGGCAGAATGGAAGGTCGGCGTGGGCGTCGTGGATCTCCTTGGGATATTCGATGTCAACCTCCAGCAGGTATCCCTCAGATTCCTCGGAGTCCTCGCCGTCGGGCAGGGATGATACGTCGAGCGTGGCCACCGTCGCATCGTCCAGCCATCGAAACCCTCCATGCGGCATAGCCTGCGACATCGCCCATCCGTACAGGTTGTTGACGTCGAAGTACATCAGATACGTCGACGACTTCGACTCGTCGTACATCCCAGCAGGCAGGTGCTTGTTGTTGGCACGCGCATACCTGTGCGAACACTGGCTCAGACCGCCGCGTATGCCACGCTCCACGAACAGTAACATGTCCACGTCCGTTAAAAGCTCTAATCGTACGCCGGTGTACTTTAGCATTGCGTCCCACGTGAAACTCGGTAAAGTAAAATAATGCGCGGGATCCAAATCGTAACTCGCGATACAGTCGGTGCGGAAACCCTCGAATACGTCGGCGAGTAACAACACATCTGTTTTTAAGTACAAATCACTGTACTCGCCCAATGTCTGTACGCGAAAAGTTTCCCACACGTTCACGGCGTGCGCGTAATCAGGCTCCGACGTGACGGTATCGTTCAACCGATTATAGAATGCTTCGCGGGACGGTAAACACATATCATTGAGTTTGGCGTATGACGATACATAGTCGTACGGGAAGACGCCCTTCCTGGTCAAGAGATTGAACTGATCATCCGACAGGGATTGGAACTCGCGTCGTAGAATCGCGAGTCGATCTTTGCCAAGGTCCGAAGCGAGTTTCTCCAGACTAGCGGCTAAGAACTTCAACGAATCTATGAATCGAAACTTCAATCCCCTCTTCCAATCGTTGTTCTCGGCGTCGATTCCCTTGACGTGTTTCGTGAACGATATGTATCGCTCCTTCGTTACCGGCAGCAGGTCGATCCGCCCCTCGAACGCGGACGCCAACTCCTTAATTATGAAATGCGCGTCGTAGCCTGATAGATTGTGGAATACTACAGGGATCGTGTACGATCGTTGAAATTGTAAATTACACGATACGTGGGCCGCGCCTCGGTACTCACCCGTCGAGTGGCAATGGTCGCGCACTTTTTTGTCCGTATCGACGAATGGTTTCGCGCACACATGACACACGCTCGCGTCATTAAAAATTCGCCACTGCTGCTTCGTCAGCGGGATCATCGATGTTGCGTTCCGCAACCACGAATACGCGATGTTCGCAAAGTCTCGAAGTTCACGCACGAACCATTTCACGCACTCGGAGTCGTGACGATACGCGCGATAACGGCACAGAGACGCGTCGGTGGAACAATGAATGTAGTATCCCACGCTGTACGCTCTGTGTTGCTGGTACGTGTACGTACGACTCCACTCCGCAGGCTTGACGTCCTCCAGCATGCATTCGAAGTCCGCGTACACGACGAATGGTGCTCGTTCCTTATTCTTGAAGTTTTTAAACTGCAACCATTTGTCATCAGCTGACGGCAATTCGATGGCACACTCGTTCAGGCGCTTGCAGTCTACGGTGTGTTTCACCAATCGCTCGGATGAATTGAAGAAGCTGAGGCACCTGCAATGATAATAGCATTAATAATAAGAATAATAATAAAACATAAAAATTAAGAATATATCGATTAAAATATTTTTTTAACATACCTCTCGCAAACGAATACTTGACCATTGTGTTTGCCGAGCTGCTTCGAAATCAGCCTCGACAGGCTGCGAATGCACGCGAAATGGTAATGTTTGGAGTCCTTGGGATCCTGTACCAGTAGCAGGTTGGCGTGTCTCTCTCGCTTGTCTTCGGTTAAACGCAGAGGCGCGCAGCTTCCGTCGGACCATGTGTACACGTTTACGGACACGTCGTTGAACCTCTCGAACTTTGCCAGCTGATCCAACGTCACGGGAAGAGTAATATCGTCCGTGCGAAGTACCGTAGCGTAGTGTGGGTACGACGTGCACCTGTCCCCATGCGTAGCAGCAGGGTGTAAACTAGCGACGACTGCCCACAAGAAGCACGCATTGTCTCCGCTCTTCACGTTCACCACCGCTTTTTTCAAGACGACGGCGTGCGGAAGCGGTATGTAGCAACCGGCTCGAAGTGGATTATGCTTATTTATATTCAATAGAATATTTAGCACAGCCCTTAGGGTCCATCCACTGTCACGATCTTGAAACTCCTCGATTGCCACTAGTGTGGGAGCGACCACGTGCTTCGAATACCACTCGCGCACGCTCGATGTCTCGAATAGTACGCGATTTCGCGTACCGAAACTTTTCATGTCAATATTTTCACCCAACATAAACTCCGCGTTTAAGTTCGTATTCACTGACACGCTCTTATGTTCCGTGATAGCGTCCGTAACGCGCGAGACCACAGTTCGTCGAGCACCCTCTAAAAATCGACGCGGATCGACATGTCCCACGTTAATGATCGCACCGGTTGAAATACGACCTATAAACGCGGATTCCACGTCCTCCCATACGACTTTGGGCGCCGTCGATCGACCCGAAACTCCGAGCCCTACTCGCGAAAACTTTTCCCGCACGATCGCACGTAATGTTTTTATTCGCGTGATCAGCGACACTAGACGTTGTTTCGCGGCCACAGACACTCCTCCGCTGCTCTGGTACTCGATGATGAGTTGCAGGCACGTGTCGCACTGATCCACCCAGTCTCTGAATTCCGCAACACTGCGTAAAAGCTCGGACATCCGGGACAAAGTCCTGTACGCGTCCATGAACGCTTCCATGTTCACAAATAGTTTATTTCCCAGAGACGCTCGATTTCATCCGACTTCAAGATGCGACTTTTCCAGGTGATGCGATCATACTCGCAATCTGGATATCGAAAACTTAATGGTAGAAGGACGAGCGTGGAGTTTCGTGGCAAGCGCGTCCGATCAGTTTCATGATATTCATTGAGCGACTGAAGGATTTAATATACTAAGCGCATACCCTATCCGAGATCCTTATGTCGTCATCGCACTATGTTTACGTTAGATGCAGTTCGAACGTATCTTCGTACGAATTCTTTTCACCCGTACACGCTCCCACGACGCTTGACTTGCAGACCTTCGAGAAGGGTACTTGAGACGTCGCCCTGTTCTCGATCGTGGAAATATTCGGAACTCTACCCCGAATAATTATCGCTGCGTGAACGCAACGTCTAATTTATTGCTTCAGGGCCATTGCGTTTTCTCGAGGGTACTTCTTAGAGGCATGATCTTGGGGAAAAGTCAATGCTTAGATATAAACACACGGCATGGCGCGGTTCGCTCTATGATTTCTGAGAAATTATGTACCACCCTCTTTCTCAGAAATCATCATCGAACGCAATGTCGTGTTTATTCCATGGGCTGCCGCGACGATTGATTTACAATAATTATCACTATATGTATACATCATTGCACGTGCGCTGCATCGGTCCCACGATTAAAATATAAATACAGGGTACGAAGAGCGTGCACGTAGACGCCAAAACGCGTTCAATCGTGCTCAGATATAAACATACGGCATGGCGCGGTGCAATGTTTATTCCCATGGACTATCGCGATGATTGATTTACAATAATTATCGTTCTATGTATACATCATTGCACGTGCGCTGTATCGGTCCCACGATTCAAATATAAACATACGGCACGAAGCGCGTGCACGTAGGTGTCAAAACGTGTTCAATCCTGTCGCGCCCTATGATTCCTTATCTTTTCTCAGAAATCATGGTCCACCCTCTTCCTCAGAGATCATCATCGAAGACGCGATTTGAATTTCCACGAATCGGTCGCGATCGCGCCTGCGCACCGATACCCGCACGCGTACGGAGATTGCGCGGCGACGACGCGTGCCCGAAGCACCTTAAACATCCAACAGGTGACGCCAATACGAAATGTATGAAAAAATAACCTGGAAAATTTACCAATGCGGGCCCAAATATCGACGTGGGCCCAAAGTACCTTAAACATCCAATAGGTGGCGCCAATACGAAATGTATGGAAAAACCTGGAAAATTTACCAAGGCGGGCCCAAATACCGACGCGGACCCAAAGTACCTTAAACATCCAATAGGTGGCGTCAATATGAAAAACCTGGAAAATTTACCAAGGCGGGCCCAAATACCGACGCGGACCCAAAGTACCTTAAACATCCAATAGGTGAACCTGGAAAATTTACCAAGGCGGGCCCAAATACCGACGCGGACCCAAAGTACCTTAAACATGCAATAGGTGGCGCCAATACGAAATGCGCGCAACGCCATTTTGAAATTTTGAAAATCCTCCCCCTCCCCTGTGACGTCAGCCCCCTCGCCCACGAACTCGAGCTGCGCGCGCGGCGCCATTTTGAAAATTTTCAAATCCTCCTTCCCCTGTGACGTCATCCCCCCTCATCCACGAACTCGGTCGACGCCATTTTGGAATCCCCCTCCCCTGTGACGTCATCCCCCTCACCTACGAACTCGGTACCCCTCCCCTCCCCACCCCCTCATCCACGAACACGGTACCCCCTCCCCTCCCCACCCCCTCACCCTCGCCGAAGAGCGCGCGGTACCCCCCGCCCCGCCTCACCCCTCCAGCACCATGGTCCAGAACTCTCATAGTATACCTACTTTGGCTATTTTGGTATCTGCTGCCAATTTTGATATTATTGTCCTGGTCGAAACATGGCTTAATGCGTCAATCTCGACACCTGAGCTGGGCTTGCGTGACTTTAACGTTTTTCGTAAGGACAGATCACACCTCACGAGTGATTTCTCTAGAGGTGGGGGGGTTCTTATTGCAGTCAAGAATACTCTGCCATGTTCATTGATTGACCCTAAGCGGGATGACGTGGAACAGCTTTTTGTGCGTGTGCGGCTTCACTCCACGCATTTAATTCTTGGTGGATTATATCTCCCGCCTGGGTCTCAACCTACTCTCTATAGTTATCATGTTGGGTCAGTTATGGAGATTTTTCAGGACTTTAGTGATGATAAGCTTTGTATCTTTGGTGACTTTAATCTCCCGCATGCCATCTGGCTTAGTGAACGGAATCTAACCTGTTTTAAAAAGCCCGGGGTGTCTTTGGTGGAGTCAACTGCAATTGACCTCATTTGTGAAGGTTACAGTTTCTGTGGCTCAGCTCAGGTGAATACGGTTTTCAACTCTAAGGATACCATGCTTGATTTAATCTTCGTGAATGATTTCGCTGTGACTGTGGATGCTGCCATCGATAGCCTTATAACTCCTGATGTGTATCATCCACCATTATTGATAAGTCTAAATGATTTTACCCCATTGGTTGACCAAGGCTCCGTGATTGGTTCATATTATGACTTTAAGCGTGGTGATTATCCGAATATGATCAATTACTTGAATTCAGTTGATTGGGACTCCATCACTCAAGGGGTCGACCCCGATATTGCTGTTGATCGTCTATACTTTCATCTAAATATGTCGATTGATGCCTTCATCCCTCAAAGGGTGATAAGGCGCTCTCCCTTCCCTCGTTGGATGTCATCACGCTTAAAGTATCTCATTCGTAGAAAAAAGATAGCGCATAAAGAGTTTAAAGTCTCTAATTCACTCTGCGACTATTGGAACTTCTCTAGTCTTCGGTCCCAATGTAAACATTTAACGAAAGTGGACTATCGTACTTACGTCACTAGAGTTGAAAATTCGGTCCAGAGTAATGTTAGAAGTTTTTGGAACTTTGTTAACTCAAAGCGTGGCAGTCAAGGCCTCCCCAGTAATATGCATCTGGATGCTTCTTCAGCGTCCTCGCATCCTGCAGTTGCGAATCTCTTTGCCTCTTATTTTGGCTCTGTATATACGACGCCGACGAGGCCGGCCTCAGCTTTAAACATATTAAATGGTTCTCCTAATGACCTAATCCTCAATTCCTTTACCATCTCTATTAGGAACATCTTTGATAAATTAAATGCCCTTGACACATGCAAGGGACCTGGGTATGATGGTATTCCCCCGTTGCTCCTTAAACAGTGTAATTTTATTCTCTCGAGACCCCTGTGGAATATCTTCAATGCGTCGCTTGTGGGAGGTACGTTTCCGAGGGCCTGGAAGAATAGCTTGGTTACACCAATTTTTAAGGCTGGGGATCGGTCCGATGTGAGGAACTATCGACCTATTAGTAAGCTATCGGTGATGCCTAAGTTGTTCGAGGAGATCGTAACTGAGTTTTTATCGCCTCTTATTGCTAATTCCCTCTGTGTAGAACAGCATGGGTTTGTACCGAGGCGATCTACGGCAACTAATCTTGCTGTTTACCATAGCTTCGTGTCCCACGCCCTTGATGACGGCCTGCAGGTCGATACAGTTTACACCGATTTTCAAAAGGCCTTTGATACGGTGGATCACTCCATCCTTCTCAGTAAACTGTCCTCCTGGGGTTTTTGTGGGCCTCTGTTATCTTGGATTAACAGTTATCTTTCTGGCCGTGAGCAAATCGTTAGAGTATCTAATTCCCTTTCCTCGCCGATAAATGTCACCTCAGGTGTTCCTCAGGGGTCTCATCTAGGTCCGTTGCTTTTTAATGTGTTTATTAATGATCTTGTCGATGTATTTGTTGGAACTAATTTTCTGTTGTATGCGGATGACCTTAAGGTGTTTAGGAGAATCCATTCCCAGAGTGATGCAATCATTATGCAGGATGACCTGGATAGATTTGCGCTATGGTGTAGCATGAATAACTTAAGGCTGCATACGTCTAAGTGTGTGGTTCTTAGGGCAACGCGCGGTGTGTGTAACGTTGTCTTCCCTTATAAGATAGGGGATGACACACTCAATGAGGTGTCCGAGGTTGTTGATTTAGGTATCTCTATTACGTCATGTTTCGACTTCAGGAACCAGTATATGCGCTGCACATGTAAAGCATTAAGAACGTTAGGATTTATATCAAGGTTTGCCAGACATTTTCGAAATATTGATGCAATCAAACTATTATATTTTGCCCTTGTTAGGCCTCACGTTGAATATGCCTCAGTCATCTGGAATCCGAGGCACGGCAAATATATTAGTTTGATTGAACGGGTCCAACATAAGTTTTTGAGGTTCGCCGCTCGAATTCTGGGTATGCCTATGGATCGTACTGACCATAACTATGGCCCATTAATGGATCTCTTAAATATCCCCTCTCTCGTCGATCGTCGACATGTAGCTGATATGATGCTTTTATATAATTTACTAAATGGTCACATAGACTGTCCGGTGTTGACATCCTTGGTCTCCTTTAATGCTCCGCAGAGACATTTGCGATCCAGGCCTCTATTCTCGCCGAGAATACCGCAGTACCGCCACTACTCTGTTGACCCTATTAATCGGGCTATGAGTGTGGCTAATCAACACTTTAATGACTGTGATCCCTTTATTCTCCCTAGTAGTGCGTTCCGGTCATCTTTATATAGGCTATTGTAAACTAAATGTTAATTTCTGTGTACTAAGTGCTAGTAACTGTAAACCCATTGTTTGATTTTTTGTAACTATGGGATTCTAGTCCCGTTTATATAATAATAATAATAATAATAATAATAATAAAATTACTCAAATGCAGCTCCTTTATCAAAAAAACCTAACATAATCCAGAAAAATCGAAGTTGGTTCCAACAAAATTTTTTAAAATTTGACAAACATCTGTACAAAAATCCCAAAATTCGAAGTTAATTTCAACTAAAATTACTCAAATGCAGCTTCTCTATCCAAAAAACCTAACATAATCCAGAAAAATCGAAGTTGGTTTCAACAAAATTTTTTAAAATTTCACAAAAATCTGTACAAAAATCCAAAAATTCGAAGTTAATTTCAACTAAAATTACTCAAATGCAGCACTTTTATCAAAAAAACCTAACATATTCCAGAAAAATCGAAGTTGGTTTCAACAAAATTTTTTAAAATTTGACAAAAATCTGTACAAAAATCCAAAAATTCGAAGTTAATTTCAACTAAAATCACTCAAATGCAGCTCCTCTATCAAAAAAACCTAACATAATCCAGAAAAATCGAAGTAGGTTTAAACAAAATTTTTTAAAATTTGACAAAAATCTGTACAAAAATCCAAAAATTCGAAGTTAAGGGGGTAGACACGGCACGTGACCTGGCCGATTTGGTCGGTCGGTATTACAGCAGATTTTTTCTGCACAGAAATGGTAATACCCATAGATACGCTGCTGCCTGTGCATGCGATAGGGAGCTGTTTGCTATTTCCATATTTTATTTTGAATGTGGAAAGAAATTGTCAGCTGTTGCGTTGAAGTTGTAAAAATTTAAACAGAAAGTCTGCTGGTACTGCAAACGTAGAAAATTCATTGTACATTTACTTGAAATGTGCTTATGCTAGAATATTCTACGTTGGCAGTAAGGAATTATAAGTGAAAAGGAAAAATACACGAGAGCATGTCCCCAGAAAATGAAGTTTGTTAGGATAGACATTTTTTAATTAGCAAAACACTGAAACAGAACATGAAATACACATCCTATGCAGAAAGCAGTAATGAACAAACATATATAAAATTGTGTTTGATGTTGAATCCAACGCGTGAGGATTATGTTGTGCCTCCTCGAAGTGACAGAAAATATAACCTATGTATATGCTATATGACAATAAATGTTTAGCGGTTATTTCGTTCTATTACGCTACATTTGTGAACATCCTTCCGAAACATTATTATTACGCCGCAACAGTATCTTTAGGAAATCGGGTATAGCATATAGGATATATTTTCTGTCACTTCGAGGACAGAAAATCTGCTCCTCCAGCTGACAGAAAATCTGCTGCTGCACATTTTCTCTAGCCGAATCGGCGTCATGGAAGGGGTACCTCTTCCACCCTGCATCTGTGGTAGTTGCAACGATATTCCTCCGCCCAGTGTACGTATGTACACCCTGGTTTGATCTGCAAAAAGAAATAAATTTAATAAAAATTATTTTTGTGTTTATACCGCTTGAATGTAAAAACTGATACTTACGCATACCGAAGAAACCATTATTATCGTGTCCTATTTCTTATAAATATTTCCTTCGGATGGCACTGACCCCTTTCGATTCCAGTTAGTTGTCATAGAACCTGTGATAAAAAGTTAGAACGAGTTGTAATCTGAATGCAGTAAAAATGTAAATGTACGTATGTTATTTACTTATCTTTATGCTTGCGGAGAAGACAGCTTTCCTTTCCTTGCTTCATAGAGCATGATTTTCAACGTTGATATTGGTTGGTGGAAATATCTAAAACAAATTCATATATGAGAGAAATCATGATGATTTCCAATTAATCCAATTATTTGCATGACAAAAGTATACGTCATACTTACGCTTTTATACATGTCATTTCCACTTGATATGAAAGAATAGCTATAGGTATTTATTATCAGAAGAGTGTGAAAAGGCCCACCACCACCCCCGTCATAGACGGTCCTATTCACTCTCCGTATGTATCTTCTACATACTTTCTTACTTACATTTTGGAACATTACTTATCCGACAGCTCTTCATATGCGCTGGATGCACTCGCCGGTGCAATAGTGACTTTGAATTGCAATTCCTTATTCTACAGCTCTTCATATGCGCTGGATGCACTCGCCGGTGCAATAGTGACTTTGAATTGCAATTCCTTATTCGACAGCTCTTCATATGCGCTGGATGCACTCGCCGGTGCAATAGTGACTTTGAATTGCAATTCCTTATTCTACAGCTCTTCATATGTGCTGGATGCACTCGCCGGTGCAATAGTCACTTTGAATTGCAATTCCTTATTCGACAGCTCTTCATATGCGCTGGATACACTCGCCGGTGCAATAGTGACTTTGAATTGCAATTCCTTATTCGACAGCTCTTCATATGCGCTGGATGCACTCGCCGGTGCAATAGTGACTTTGAATTGCAATTCCTTATTCTACAGCTCTTCATATGTGCTGGATGCACTCGCCGGTGCAATAGTCACTTTGAATTGCAATTCCTTATTCGACAGCTCTTCATATGCGCTGGATACACTCGCCGGTGCAATAGTGACTTTGAATTGCAATTCCTTATTCTACAGCTCTTCATATGTGCTGGATGCACTCGCCGGTGCAATAGTCACTTTGAATTGCAATTCCTTATTCGACAGCTCTTCATATGCGCTGGATACACTCGCCGGTGCAATAGTGACTTTGAATTGCAATTCCTTATTCGACAGCTCTTCATATGCGCTGGATGCACTCGCCGGTGCAATAGTGACTTTGAATTGCAATTCCTTATTCTACAGCTCTTCATATGTGCTGGATGCACTCGCCGGTGCAATAGTCACTTTGAATTGCAATTCCTTATTCGACAGCTCTTCATATGCGCTGGATACACTCGCCGGTGCAATAGTGACTTTGAATTGCAATTCCTTATTCTACAGCTCTTCATATGTGCTGGATGCACTCGCCGGTGCAATAGTCACTTTGAATTGCAATTCCTTATTCGACAGCTCTTCATATGCGCTGGATACACTCGCCGGTGCAATAGTGACTTTGAATTGCAATTCCTTATTCTACAGCTCTTCATATGCGCTGGATGCACTCGCCGGTGCAATAGTGACTTTGAATTGCAATTCCTTATTCGACAGCTCTTCATATGCGCTGGATGCACTCGCCGGTGCAATAGTGACTTTGAATTGCAATTCCTTATTCGACAGCTCTTCATATGCGCTGGATGCACTCGCCGGTGCAATAGTGACTTTGAATTGCAATTCCTTATTCGACAGCTCTTCATATGCGCTGGATACACTCGCCGGTGCAATAGTGACTTTGAATTGCAATTCCTTATTCGACAGCTCTTCATATGCGCTAGATGCACTCGCCGGTGCAATAGTGACTTTGAATTGCAATTCCTTATTCTACAGCTCTTCATATGTGCTGGATGCACTCGCCGGTGCAATAGTCACTTTGAATTGCAATTCCTTATTCGACAGCTCTTCATATGCGCTGGATACACTCGCCGGTGCAATAGTGACTTTGAATTGCAATTCCTTATTCTACAGCTCTTCATATGTGCTGGATGCACTCGCCGGTGCAATAGTCACTTTGAATTGCAATTCCTTATTCGACAGCTCTTCATATGCGCTGGATACACTCGCCGGTGCAATAGTGACTTTGAATTGCAATTCCTTATTCTACAGCTCTTCATATACGCTGGATGCACTCGCCGGTGCAATAGTCACTTTGAATTGCAATTCCTTATTCGACAGCTCTTCATATGCGCTGGATGCACTCGCCGGTGCTATTGCGATGTTTTCATTCATTATTTTGTGTACTTTCTTGTGTACTCGTACCTGCTCCTCCTGTTTTTATGTATGGAGGTTCTCTAATCGGCTGTTGTCGATTGTATCGACTATCTATAATTTCTGGCAACATGCAGTCCTCATAGAACTTGTTCAGTTTTTCCTCCATCTCTGTTGCCCAGAATCGATCATCTCTCGATACAGTTGTAACTTTCATGCCTTTCGGCGTCCATAAACAAAAATAGGCCCGTTGCCTTTTCGTTATGTGCAATTGTCCTTGCACTTGATAATAGTAATGATGATTCTTATTCATCTCATTACCCTTGAAAATACGCCTTATATTATCAAGTTGCTTTATGGCTTCAGCAGGTGTTAAATCCTTGGCCGATTCAGGACACTTTACTTCGACGATTTTATCATGGTCCACGAGGCCGTCAGGAGTTGCACCTAAGTGAGGCACAGTGTCATCGATGAAGAGGCCACACGGTAGAATATGCATTCCTAATTCTTCTTGCATTTGTTTCAAGGCGTTTGCCTCATTTTCCCTTCCGTATTGGAGTGAATGTAAATTGTGGAGTTGCGGGTACATTATACTCTTCACAGTATTTGCCCGTGGTGTAGTCTTTCGTAATCGGCATACCTTGCCGAAATTCGATGCAGTTAATAATTTCTTCCTATAACCGATCCACTTGTCGCTGTTCGCCTGATCGCGAGTTTCCACTTGGATCTCGTCTCGCCTCGTTTGCCAGTGAAGGAGTATATCCGCGTGCCTTTTACACTCGGAAGAGTATACTGCCTCTTCCATATCTGGTTTCGCTGCGTTGGGGCCGTAATCCTGGTCGCACGTTTGTTTTTGATTTCGAAAGGAGGATGCTTTCGCTTCTTTTTTGTACTCCCTTGCTTTTTCTGCTGCGCGCTTCCGACGTCCTTCCAGCTTTCTTATCATGGTTGGCGGCTCTTTATTCATTGCCGTACTCAATCTGCTAAACGCCTCTTTTGTGTTATATTGGACGACTGCAGCGGAGACTCTACCCTGATACGAGCCCCCTCGTCCAAAGTTTATCCTTTTGCCTCCGATGAATTTAGCAATGATATTATTAAAAGCTTCAACAGCATTGTTGTTTAGACCGCGCAGCAAACTGTCGGCTTTAACGAAAAGTTGCTGCATCGCTTCTTCGATATTTTCATAAATCCCAGTTTCTCTCAGGCGTGGAACGTAGTCTACTCTGTTGGGATCAGAGTATTTCTTACAGAAGTATGCTAACTTCTGACACTCCTTGTGTTCACCGAAAACGTGACTCGGTACATTTTTCAAATCTTGCTTCAAATTTTGAACTCGTTCCTCGAGTGGTATTTCTTCTCGCAACCGGTATTCCGCAGCTTTTTTAATACCAGTACGCAGGCGGAGAGCATTATTCTGTACGACATCTCTTAGATCTTTATTGCGGCCTTTTGTTCCGATTTCGTTTATTCTTTTGCTGAAATTGCGTAACAGGTGATTGGTGCATTCGATTTTTTGTACCTGCACCATGTACTTTTCATACGGATTACTGTCCAATATCTTTTTGTACACGCTGCTATCGCCATCGGCAACTAATATATAGTATATTAGGCCGTGCATATCTATGCTGCAATTGAATCCTTCGACAATAGCAACACTCTCCATGCCAGTTGAACTCTGATAACGACCCCAGTTCTTGAAACAGCGATGCTCGCGCGGTTCTTCCTTCCTCGTACCTGCTATTTGGCAAGTCATGCAAAATTTATTCTTGACGCTGATGTACAGCACTTTCTTCGTGTGGTATCCCACGATGGCTCCTACGCCAGACAGAGAATTGTAATCTCCTCCGCGGTAGGACCTTTTCATCCAGCTGCCATCCGCGACAACTGGGATAAACGGTAGATTGGATTCTGCATGTACGTCGCCTCTTTCTATAGCTAATGCTTTCTCCTCTTTTCCAGCATCTTCCATTTCGCGTTGTGCGGCCACTTCGAGGGCATCGATTAGCTCAATCTGACATTTCTCGTAGATCCTTTTCGTCATACAGGACACGTTCACGGCAGTCAGTATGTCCTCCAGCTGATTATATCCGCCGCCCGTCATCATTGTTGCGGAAACAGCGGCGCTGTTGATATCCATAATGGAATCACTCTTCCGAAGACAGGATATGCACTTTGTGTATTTGCACATTTTGCACTCTACATAATACACATTTTCTAGTCCATTCCGTTCACATCTAATTATATCAAAATCTTCGATGCCACAGCCAATAGTCGAATGTTTTCGAAGATTTTTTATTTGTTCGAAAACATACGGAAAATCGACGAAGTCTCTTCCTTCTGAAATTGGATTTTCCGGCTGTTCTGGTTCAGCCTTCTCCACCACCCAGTAATCGGCATCACTTTCGACATCTTGATCCGTTTCTTCGTTTATGTCTGCCACGGAATGTATCTCATCGCAGTCTGCGTCGAAATTATTATTATTATTATTATTATTATTATTATTATATGTCTTTATTTCACCATTACAATTAAGATTACAATGGCGAGTAGGCGAGGTTCAGCATTAACTGCTGCTCTACAACCTAACCTAAAAAGCCGATGGGAGGTAAGAAAAAGGTAAGAAAACAAAATAAAATAGTATAAAATACAATAAAATAAAATAAGATAAAAATAAAATAAAATAAGCGAAACTAAGAATAAGATAAGAATAAGAATAAGCAAATTACATAGGAAACCTCGAGAGGATGAAAGACCGAAAGAAATCTATTTCTTGTATAATTTCTTCTTCGTTCGACTCGAAATCTATTTCTTGTATAATTTCTTCTTCGTTCGACTCGAAATCTATTTCTTGTACAATTTCTTCTTCGTTCGACTCGAAATCTATTTCTTGTACAATTTCTTCTTCGTTGGACTCGAAATCTATTTCTTGTACAATTTCCTCTTCGTCCGCATTGAAATGTATTTCTTCTTCGTTATCTTCTGCGTCCGTATCGAAATGCACTTCTTCTACAATTCCTTCCATAATTAGAAAATCTTCAAAATTTCCTCCGTCTTCTTCATGTATTTTGCCCGTAGGACAATCATCCGCAGCAGATGTGCTTGGAAGTGTTTCGTAGGAGGTACCTGCACGCGTACCTGCTTCCGCCACGGTGCCCTGACTTACCGCGAGGCACGCTGCTCTTTTTAATTGTTGCCTACACGTAAAGAGTCAGTAATGAGTAACACGTGGTATATACATAGAAATAAGAAAAACATACAATAGAAAAGAAAAGCAGGCATAGTAAAAGAAGATATAGTACAGTAAAGTCTCGATGTAAGCGAAAGCCTCGGAACGTAGGAAAAGAGAGCGAGTGGAAGAAAGGACTGTCGATTGTCCCTATCTTTTTCATTCGCTGTCCTTCTCTGCGGCCGACGCGCATTACCGCTAAATATGTATTATCCAAATTATATCGTGTTTGGTGTTATTTATCATTAGGGAAACATCACAAATGTTACGATGGTTTATTTATGAAAATATTATTATTGCATTACTGTGAATATCATTCTAATTTATCTTCGCGATACGAAGAGGGACGTAGCGTGATATAAAAACATTGTTCGCGAACGTTTTCGTCTGTTCTCGTCGTGTCCACACCGCCGTAAATAGAACAAACCGTTCACATACGATTCGTACACTGAGTTTTGTTCATGTTTGCGGCGGTGTGGACACGGCAAGATCAGACGAAAACGTTCGCGAACAATGTGTTCGTGTTCGTCTTGGTGTAAACGCGGTATTAGACAACGCGATTCCCTCGTTACGCAAACCGAAAGACATGCACTTTTGGCCCGTTTTCTTTTCACACGCACACATCTGCACAACCATCTCCGCTACTCGCAAGCGAAGGCAGCCGCAACTCGCAAGCAGACATGTCTGCGCTGCGATACGCGGCTGTGTGTGTATGCAGGCACGCGTGCACTTGACCGCGTGTGAAAAGAATACTTTTCGCATTTCAATCGTGGGTCATTCAACGCGAAATCGGACACTTTTCGGAGTACCATTTGGGATTTTTGTGAAACTTGCATATGTTGTAGTCTTTAGTGATACATAAACGTATTTCAAAGGACATTTCAAAATTTTCAAGATCGTGGAAATTGAGTTTTTTCATTAAATTCTAACTGTTGAACTAAGAGAAAGGTAAGAATGACCTTTTCGGTGCTTACACCGGGGAAGTAAGAGTACCTAATAAAAATTATGTCACTTAAAAAAAAATTTTAGACCATTTATTCTGTGATTGTTTTAAACAAATGCAATTTTATACCAGCAGGGCGCTATTTCAAAATTTGAACAAAAAAATTGAGGATACAGCCCTACTT
This sequence comes from Andrena trimmerana, assembly GCA_951215215.1. Lineage (NCBI taxonomy): Eukaryota > Metazoa > Arthropoda > Insecta > Hymenoptera > Andrenidae > Andrena > Andrena trimmerana. The sequence goes on from CATNUO010000088.1 coordinate 316,895, forward strand.
GTGCTCTTTGCAGACACGTTTTCAGAAACGCGGATACTTTAAAATTGGTCGCATGAAAATTAATTGAATGTGACGCTGCATCGCCCAATACCGGCTGGACTAGCTAAGCCGCGCGGTACTAGCAGCGGCCAAGTGGCTATATCTGATATTGTTATATAGGGTTCTCACGAATGGTAAGTATTTGACAAAAACTGAAGGAGAAAAACTTTTAATATTTTTTATATCCAACATAATACGGTATGTCATCTTTTGGTGTTCGCGATATTTTCCGTGAACCAAAGGTGACCTTCAGTTTTTTAAATGGAATGCTACATATTTCATTACCCGATATGAAAGTGTATAAATCTCAAGACAAATTCAACCATATGGTGTACTATGACTTTCAAGGCCACGCAAGGTTAGGAATGAAAGAAATAGATAGTTGTATATTGTAGCACGCACGGCTCAGTCTGCCGAGCCGGTGCTGGGCGGCGCAGCGTCACATTCAATTAATTTTCATGCGACTAATTTTGAAGTGTTCGCGTTTCTGAAAAGGTGATCATAAAGAGCACAAGTAGGGCTGTATTCTCATTTTTTTCAAATTTTTAAATAGTGTCCTGCTAGTATAAAATTGCATTTGTTTAAAACAATTGCAGAATAAATGGTTTAAATTTTTTTTAAGTGACATAATTTTTATTAGGTACTCTTACTTCCCCAGCGTAAGCACTCAAAAGCTCATTCTTACCTGTCTCGTTCTCCAACAGCTATAATTTAATGAAAAAAAGCCAATTTCCACGATCTTGAAAATTTTGTAATTCGCGTGGAATGTCCCTCCTTGAAAGTCTATAATACTGTAGAGAGAGAGAGAGAGAGAGAGAGAGAGAGAGAGAGAGAGAGAATTGGTAATAATATAATTGAAATGGTACAACATTGTGTAAGACACACAGGACCATATTTTTAATAAATTATAACCTGAAGGAATAAAAATATTTCCAAACAAACATTTTGCCCTTTTGCACACTCAGACAATACGACGCAGAAAGGATAGGCCGGCAATTCAAATCATTATTCTATTTTTAACGTTGTACCTCCTACAATTCAACGAGGGGCTGCAGGGTGGTATTTCGTTTTATGGAACGTTGTAAAATAACGGCGAAACGAAGGGTCCGCGAAACACGTGTCGTTTGCCTTTCGCGAAGTAAACCCTACTTGACCGCGCCGGTGTTGGAGATCCGTCTGGTTCTCGTCAACCAGCACGCTTTCCAGCGCATCACCCTGTCTCTTTAGACAGCTTTTCGAAAGCGTGGGACTGACCTCGACTTTCGTTACCCTCACACAAAGCGAATCGATGGGGGCGCGAAGCGTTGTTTTCGGTTTTTCGGCAAGGGCTGCCTGCCTGTAGCCCAGATGGGCAAAATTTTTGCCTGTAAGGTCCTTGGGGTCAGTTGGATTTTGGCTTGAGTCAGAAAAAATATAATTGTTTTCTTACGTCCGGATAGATGTTTGTGGTACTCAGAAATGCATGGAAAATTTCACGATCGGTATTGCCAGGAAACGGAACCGAAAGTTCTATGGGGCCGTAGACGTTATTCTTCATTGATCATTCAATGTGATCAACATCTTGGTTACGTTTGTTTATTTTAGATAAAGCCAACCCTACACACCGGTGGGGATACCGATTACATATTACCCGGGCGAAATCCCCAAATAGATCCATAGCGAGAAATCGAAATACCATCCCGTGACATCTCAATAAAAAAAATATACCGTTCTATTGCAAAAAACTGACTTGACCTTGACATCGCTTCCAGTACTTCATTCATAAAAAAAGTTTGTACCATTATGTCCGATGGAACTGATATCAAACAGGAATATGTATATTAAACAATTTTCGGTAATTATGCAGAACAGGTGTTTCAGCACCGATTTCAATGATTTTTTAATATGTTCTCGGGGACATGATTCTAAGCAACTTTTTCTTATACATGTTACCGCCGCTCGACCTTCGTTTCCGAGATATTTGCGAAAAACTTCTGCTGATTTATTTCAACGCAACGCATTCCACTTTCATACTTGTCTCGAGTATTAGACTTGGTTTGGGCTAGATCAGCGCGGGGGGCGCGCGCCCGCTCGCGGGCGCGTAAAGCATGGTAGCGAACCGATGTGAGTTTAGAGATTTGAACCAGAAACTTGCGGATGCCCGTCAACACTGTGACTCTGTTCGGCGGTGCCGACGCCGCCGGTTATTAGGATGACTCTGGTTCTACAACATAATTTTTTTGCAAGAACGAGGATGCCTTCAAGAGCACCTGTTGGGTGTGTGGGGACACCCATCAACACCCCAACTCACATCGGTTCGCCACCATGCTTTACGCGCCCGCGAGCGGGCGCGCGCCCCCGCACTAATCTAGCCCAAACCAATACTAATACCCGGGACAAGTTGGAAAGTGGAATGCATTGCGTCGGAATAAATCAAAAGAAGTTTTACGCAAATATCTCGGCAACAAAGGTCAGCTTCGTCATTTGTTTTGTCCCATGCTGGCGCATACGCTGTGGCGGACGCGTACTGTAGGTAGGTATACGGCAGAATACATTGTAGCAGTAGCAGCAGTTTTTCGCGAATATCTTGGAAACGAAGGTCGAGCGGCGGTAACATGTATAGGAAAAAGTTGCTTAGAATCATGTCCCCGAGAACATATTAAAAAATCATTGAAATCGGTGCTGAAACACCTGTTCTGCATAATTACCCAATTTTCACTTATTGGAGTAGTTGGTAAGTAATAAAAGGCGTCCCTCGGTTCGAAATTGAATTTCTACGATATAGGTATAGGTATTCAGCGCAGTGATGCCAGAACCGTGGGTTTGCGCCCACGGACCCTACCATCACTCCACGACCAAGCGTACCCCCTCCTAGCGCCTGTACCGCACCACATAAGCATACCCGTCCCTCCATCCCTGTGCCGTACGCGCTGCCTGGCCGGCGCTCTCCGGCGAGAATTCGTTTTCCCGATATCGAAGCGCTTGGGTTGCAAGCAAAAAGTCAAGAGTTCAAATCCCGGTGCGGATATTCTACTTTTTTTCTTTATTTATTCTCTAATTTCTCTTCCTATATTCTCAGAAGGCTAAGCGTACAGCCTTCTCCGATGCACGCGGTTACTTTGTCGCTGTCAATGGGTCGTAAATGAGAAGGATAGAGCGAGGGTCGTAGCAGCCGAGAAATAAGGCCCGCGCCTCGGTCTGCTAATACAGAGACACAGCGTTATTTAGCCGAGGGGGAACACCTACAGGTGTGGTAGTAATGTGTGCGTCACCGATCGTCATCACGTGCGCGTTACCACCGCTCCTGTAGGTGTTCCTCTCCGCTAAATAATCGGTCCAGCATAATGTTGCTGGCAACCCTGCAGATACACAACAATTTTTCAATAACAATAACGGCTCAATTTTTGGATATTCTTCCGAATGGCCCCAGTGGCCGATCGAGATGAGGTTTGGGGGGGAGGGGGTGTGAACCCTAAATCTAAAATTGTAGCTTGGGGTATTTATTAGTTTCCTAAATTATTAATAAAAACTTGTTAATTTACCCGCTCGCGTGCGCGTAAAGCATGGTAGCGAACCGATGTGAGTTTGGCGATGCTACAAACGAGACCGTGGTTACAAAATTTAAAAAATAAAAAATAGGGGGATGGAAGGTCTCCCGAACAGGGAGGCCTGCACCAACGTCCAAAAAAATTTTCCAAAAAAATTAACAATTTTTTATTAATATTTCGGAAACTAATAAATACCCGAAAAAAATAATTTTAAATTTCGGTTCCACATCCCCTCCCCACCCTTCCCCCCAAACCTCGTATCGATCGGCCACTGGGGCCATTCGGAAGTACAGCCCAACTTTTTTACTTTTAATTTATTCTGCATAAATATTTTTTTCAAATATTCATAACATTTTCCTGATTATGGTGAGAGCAAACATGATACAATGTCGACAATTACATCGTGTAACGTGTACGAGAAAATCTGTGTGAAAATATCTTGCTACGGAATAGAATTCGCTTTCCGCGTAGTAGTTTCCACGACTGCAGGGTACTTGAGATGTCGTAAACATTGCCCGGGCTGGGACAAAGGTTGCCAGTGAGGCCTGGAGAATGTTTCGAAGACTGCGCTTTTCAATGGAAAAATTTCGCTGAATGTACACATGGACGTATATATTGCGGACAAAATTCCACAGAAGAAAAAGCTCTATGTATTTCGTATTCAACAAGTAACTAGGTACATATGCTGAACATCGAATCGCAAATCATCGATGACTGTTGCTAATTTTAAACATTATCTTCTACATCACATAAATAAAATCTAAAGTGCATGTTTTATCCATTCGAAACTACGTACAACGATTGAAATAGTCGTAACTGCATTGTAAAGGAAGCATACCTAACGAAACGCGTATAGTTTGAACGTTTTATGCTAATAAAACGCATATAATTTGTATAACATATATAACGAAATTTAAAATTTCTACATTTCGTCTCATCGGCATGAAAGTAGCAGGAACGCGCTGCTGAGGTTTTTCACATGAAAATGAGTCCAAACACGGTATAAATCGGATTATTAATTAATTAAATAATAATGAACATACGAATTGGAATAGAATGAGTGGGGCAGGAGGGGTAAAGTAATGACATGCGTTGCGGTGCGCATAGCATAAAATATGTGTACGCAACGCGTCAAAGATATCTGAGTTGATATACATATTTGAAGAATATGAATAATACTATATTATATACAATAAAATACCGTTCTACTACTACTACTACTACTACTACATGTCAAACTGCGACTTCATACAAATCTGTACCATAACACATAGCTTACCTTTCTCGACGTCTTCTATTTTTGGACAAACGCCTTGCAAATAACTTAGGCTGTTTCCTTTTTGTACCATCATCCAAATAGCGTTCATTACTTGCATCTGCGGCTTCCTTCTTTGATGCCATGACAATGAACGTAAATGATCACACACACTTATCAACACTACAGTAGCGAACCACGCGGAAATAGAACAATTCACAAACTATGAATATTCCATATATCAATATCCGCGCATCAAATCAAAAACCTGATTGCTTTCTGCGTCTTCACTGTAGTGCAAACGACAAGAAACTGATCAGCTAGCGGTGTCGCTGCATTAGTTCCAGGCTAAACAGAAGATAGTGGGAAAGGGACGGATATACGCGTCCTGTTCCTCTCTTTCTCATTAGGATTGGTGGTATGCTGATACATTTACGTAGAGTATGTACTTCCAGGAATTCTGTTTGGTGCACATAAATGTGCACAGGAAAGAACTTTTGATTATCCTGTGCATATACTTTTGACGTATCACCGACATTATTAGCGAAGAATTCATATTTCGTTCTACCATTATCCTTTCCCACTTGCCTGACGGTGAAGGACCACCCCGCAAGTATGCGCGGACACGCGCCGCGTTTTCAAACCTTCGCGCATTCGAACTTTTACGCGGGCCGATGACGCCCCGCTCGGTCCTTGGTGCGAGTGAAATACAAAGTCTTGAGGGAGTGAGAAAGGCAGTTTGGGCCTTGTCCACCCTTGAGGGTAGCAAAGGCTCGATGGTCAGAAAAAAAGCGACTGTCGAACCGTCAATATCGTAAGTACCTTCACGCTTACTATCCCTGTCTTTTTCACTATATGTGCCGGTTATTATGAAAGTGGTCCAAGTCCAAATTTTTCGTTTGTAACATTTCACTTATATATTTACGTATTATATCAACGTGATACATAATAAACGTACAGTGCAATTTTTTTTTAAATTTCGACCGGCGCCACTTTTATAACAATTGACATACTTCTACATTTTAGTACTTCCAAAACAAGACTGTATTTAGACATATTCCGGGTAAAGTTTCCGATTACCGTCATAGTATTGTTGTAATTTTTTGTGCAAAATCTATCGTGTGAACTGTGATTGTTTGAGTGTCCGCGTGTTTCTCAAGCTGCGTATCGCCATTGCGGGGCTGCCTCGCATGGCACAGCATTCGCGGAGTGGAGAGTCTGGAGACTACCTCGACCATGATTACTTTACGAGGCATCAGTCGTCGATTTTTCGACGTGCTCAAAGGTGCCTCGCGGCCCCAAGATCAAAAATCGCATGGCTCGGGCGATGCAAATATCATACTGGAGGTAGCGCGAGACTGTCGCACGAGCCTGCCTCGCAAAGTAATCATGATCGAGGTAGTCTTCAGACTCTCTACTCTGCGAAGCGTCACTCGCGCGCGGCATCCTCGCAATGTCGATACGCAGCTTCACGCTCAGAGATTCGTGTATTCATTCTCACGTAGAATAAAAAAATAATTTACCGGCGAAATGTCTAGAAAAGGTATATATATTCGGGTGTATATATATATAGGCTTCCTTTAGTTGAAACCGAAGACAAGTGATGAAAATTAAACAGTCGTAAACATCAGAAGTGGAAAAATCGGAAATTTTAAAATTCAAGGCTCGGATGCAATAAGGGGACTAGCGCACGAAAATGCGAAAAAGTATTGTCCAAACGCTAAGAAAGATTGGAAAATTAAATTTTGTTCAATTGGATTTTAAAAAATATAGTGTTGTAAAGCTCGTCATGGTACACATTTTTTCTCTTTACAGTTTCTTTATCGAATTATTAGTATTCGAGATAAAAATTACAAACCAAACAAATTTCTTCGACCAACGACAATTTCTTTTTAAATAAAAATTGCCATAACTTGTGTAAATATTAATGGATTGTTATGAGACTTGAAACATAAAACTCGGAAAACTTATATTAAAAGTGTAATAATATTTCATTAAAAAGTATATAATACTGGACATAACCCATGTTTTTCAACGTTCATCGTTGAAAAGTATCGAGGCAATTTTGACGTACATATAACTTGCAGCGGCAAAGTTTTTCCATAATATATGAAGAAGATTTTCACAAATTTTCATACTGAATAATAAATAATTGTAGAAAATATGACGATATATATAAATCTCGCGCGGCACCAACAGTCAACGCGAGTGCTAAAACTGCTAAGTAGAGCATTGTACGCGCCTGCTGACTGTTGGTGGCCCGCGAGATTTATATATATATCGTTATATCTTCTACAATTATTTATTATTCAGTGTGAAAATTTGTGAAAATCTTCTTCATATATTATGGAAAAACTTTGCCGCTGCAAGTTATATGTACGTCAAAATTGCCTCGATACTTTTCAACGATGAACGTTGAAAAACATGGGTTATGTCCAGTATTATATACTTTTTAATGAAATATTATTACACTTTTAATATAAGGGTTTTGTGCATACACTTTTCGGCTTCGCTAGAGTTTTCCGAGTTTTATGTTTCAAGTCTCATAACAATCCATTAATATTTACTCTAGTTATGGCAATTTTTATTTAAAAAGAAATTGACGTTGGTCGATGAAATTTGTTTGGTTTGTAATTTTTATCTCGAATACTAATGATTCGATAAAGAAACTGTAAAGAGAAAAAATGTGTACCATGACGAGCTTTACAACACTATATTTTTTAAAATCCAATTGAACAAAATTTAATTTTCCAATCTTTCTTAGCGTTTGGACAATACTTTTTCGCATTTTCGTGCGCTAGTCCCCTTATTGCATCCGAGCCTTCTCACAGATATTGTGAAACACAAATTTTGGAAATGTTTGGATTTCAACGCTTTCGAACTTGGAAATTTCAGCATTTAGAAGTATGAAGATTCTTCTCCTGCGCTAAATCTTGGCTAAAGGAAGCATATATTGTACCCAAATGTACCAACTTGATAAACGTGTAGTCCCCTCTGAGTTGGGTAAAATGTAATATAATTATAAATTATAAATTACGATTCAAATGTAATTGTGTAATTGATTACACATTATTTTCTGTAATGGTTAATTTAGGTAGTTGAAGAAAATTTTTGTCAACTATCTAAATTAACCATTGCAGAAAATAATGTGTAATCAACTGGTAATTAGATTACATTTTGCCCAACTCTAACTCTCCTACTGCACTTTCAAATCCATTTTCATTACATTCAATAGTGTCACTATTTCTTCGACTCGTTTTTTAGATGACTGACAAAGGCCAAATTGTGAAACATCATTCCGATGAACATCAGAAAGATGTACCTGCCTCGGGAGAACAGAATCCGCCTCCGTCGGGAGAACAGAATCCGCCTGCTGCGGGCAACAGCAGAATTAGCAGGCCCCCTTCTTCCCAACGAAGTCCCCGCAGCAAGCGGACTCCGTCCCCGCGACGGGGTCACCGCAGCAGGCGGACTCCGTCCCCGGGACGGAGTCACCGCAGCAGGCGGACTCCATCCTCGCGAAGAAGTCCGCGGCGGAGCCCCTCCATAAACTGGATGGAGATGGCTCTCCAGTATCAAAAAAAGGTATGTAGATACGTACAGTGACTCTTAAAAATATTCGGACACTTTTCAAAATCGCATAACTTTTTTAAAATTAATCCAAACGACTTGAGTTTTTTTGAGAAGCTAGAAGGATTAGTTTACCAAGCGATATGTTTCGTCGTTTTAGAAGAAATTGCAATTGATCGGAATAGCGAAGAAAATAGTGAAGGCCGTTTTTTAAACTTTTTTTGTGATCCTGCAATGAAAATCCAAAAAACCCGTTTGTAGATTTAGGTAAGTTGTATACATGCTGAAAATTTCATCAAGATCGGGTAACGCTGCTCCGAGGTACAAACGTTTAAAGATCGCAGAATAAGGTCGAAAATCGCGGAAATTCCCGAAATCAGCGATTTTCGACCTTATTCTGCGATCTTTAAACGTTTGTACCTCGGAGCAGCGTTACCCGATCTTGATGAAATTTTCAGCATGTATACAACTTACCTAAATCTACAAACGGGTTTTTTGGATTTTCATTGCAGGATCACAAAAAAAGTTTAAAAAACGGCCTTCACTATTTTCTTCGCTATTCCGATCAATTGCAATTTCTTCTAAAACGACGAAACATATCGCTTGGTAAACTAATCCTTCTAGCTTCTCAAAAAAACTCAAGTCGTTTGGATTAATTTTAAAAAAGTTATGCGATTTTGAAAAGTGTCCGAATATTTTTAAGAGTCACTATAGGCAATCTCACACAAACATTTCTTACATTCTAATGAAAGTGTGAAAACGTCTAGACATTATTGCAGTAATTAACATAAAATTAATATTTATTTTTCATATTACAGTTCACGGAGCTCAAAAAAGAATTACGGAAAAGGGACTATAACAGAGGAAGAGGAGGTAGAGGAGGAAGAGGAGGCAGAGGAGGCAGAGGAGGCAGAGGAGGAAGAGGAGCAAAAAATTTCTTTTATTTTAATTGATTTTTTACCAATAAAATAGGTCTATATTATATATGTAGTCAATAATTTTTTTATTCGAAGGCCTTGCTTCCGTCGACCATGAATAATTTTCTCGTATTTGTTCGTAGTTTAGTTGAGAATCATATATTTAGTCGAGCAAGTACGAATAAATACAAGAAAATGATTCATGGCCAACAATTGAATTCCCCATGGTTAAATTAATTCAATCATAGCGCTTCAAATAAAAATTGGCTCGGGTTATTTACTGTGACATAAACGTCAAATCATTTTCAGATGTATAAAAAAAATCGAAAGTCGATAATTTTGGGTCTCAAAACGGTTCGGTTCTATAAATGGCTCCGACATGCAAGCCACTGATGCGTTTACCGCTGTAAATAATGTTTACGGTAAACATGAAAACGTTTCTGGCGAATGCAGGTTGGACATTTTTAGATAATCTGAAACGTTGCTCTTGTTTTCTTTAAAAAGTTGAGAGTAAAATTATTTTTCTTACATTTTATTTGATAGATACGTGTAAATTGATTGTTATAATAATAGAATATTACTTATAAAGTTTGATTTGATGAATTTTTAGTTTGTAAATACCAGAGATGGGTTACGTAATGCTCATCTCTGGTATTTTTCCATATAATTGAGGCAGTTATAGCAACAACGGGCTAGCCACCTTTTTATTCGGAATTTAGTTAGCTAGCAATAACGTATTCCAATAGGCTTTACTAATCATATCGATGGCTCAGTGCACACATATTGTATATCTACTTTTTATGAAATTAGAGTTTTTATATGCAACGAATAGTGCTTGACTGTTTCTTCGTGCTGTATAAAAATTACACTTTTACCTTTTTTATTCCTGTTACTTTCAAAATTAATATAATATTCAAGTGAGATTATTTCCAGCATTATTCCTTTCGTTCATTTTTATACAATATCATTCGGTATAGTATGTCCTCCTCTGTACTTAGTTACGTATAGCATGTCCATCTTCCAAGTATTATTATCGAATTATTACTATAATTTTGCAGATTCTAACTTATACTACTAATTACATATTTTCAGTGATGCCTATATTACATATATATGATAATACAATAATGCAAAAAGTATTTATTTATAAAGTACCATTGAATGTTTGAACCTGTTTTTCTAAAAAAAACGCTAAAAGTGGACATACAATAGGTATGTGTGCGCTAAGCCATCAATGTACATTAGGAAAAAATTATTTGCAGGTTATTCCGTTGTTGCTCTAACTGTCTCAATTACTATAACATAAATACGACAGCGATTTCAAGTGACGTATGTGTTACGGTAAAAGCTTTAGTAAATGTAATCATTCCCAGCAGTTCCTAGTCAATGTATGCCTAAAATGCATATAACCTAACCTACAATCGTCCGAAAATTCATACATTGACTGCATCACGCTTTTACTGTGGCTTGTGTATCCAGCTAACGCTTCAGATTTACTATGATTCCACGTTGGCAGTCCTCCCGAGTAGGCGCCATCTCGTGTCCACTAGCTCAACTAAATTTGTCACGTGACTTGCTCTGTATTATCGCCAATATGGCGGAACTCGTATTTGGGAATGCAATCACGAGAATACATTGTTTGTCCTTATATGAGCAGATTTTGAGCTGGGTGAGGTCTCGTTCGAAAGAGGAAGGTTCAGTGCAGCGCGCTCTGGTCCTCGTTTGAGTCACAAAACTCTTTTAGTGACCTAAAAATACTTGGATTCATGCGGGTGTATTTTGGCGAATTTTGCTCTACTTTGAACACTCATATTATTAGATATCAACACAAGCTCGTCGAACCATGACCAGAGCGCGCTGCACTGAACCTTTCTCTTTCGAATGAGACCTCGCCCAGCCCAAAATTCGCTCATATAAGGACAAACAATGTATTCTACTAAACCCATGTTTCGGGCCAGATTGTGTCGGTATACAGCGCGCTGCATTACCCGTGTCTACCCCCTTAATTACAACTAAAATTACTCAAATGCAGCTCCTCTATCCAAAAAACCTAACATAATCCAGAAAAATCGAAGTTGGTTTCAACAAAATTTTTTAAAATTTGACAAAATCTGTACAAAAATCCAAAAATTCGAAGTTAATTTCAACTAAAATTACTCAAATGCAGCTCCTCTATCCAAAAAATCTAACATAATTCAGAAAAATCGAAGTTGGTTTCAACAAAATTTTTTAAAATTTGACAAAATCTGTACAAAAATCCAAAAATTCGAAGTTAATTTCAAGTAGAATTACTCAAATGCAGCTCCTCTATCAAAAAAACCTAACATAATCCAGAAAAATCGAAGTTGGTTTCAACAAAATATTTTAAAATTTGACAAAAATCAGTACAAAAATCCAAAAATTCCATGTTAATTTCAACTAAAATTACTCAAATGCAGCTCCTCTATCAAAAAAACCTAACATAATCCAGAAAAATCGAATTTGGTTTCAACAAAATTTATTAAAATTTGACAAAAATCTGTACAAAAATCCAAAAATTCGAAGTTAATTACAACTAAAATTACTCAAATGCAGCTCCTCTATCCAAAAAACCTAACATAATCCAGAAAAATCGAAGTTGGTTTCAACAAAATTTTTCCAAATTTGACAAAAATCTGTACAAAAATCCAAAAATTCGAAGTTAATTTCAACTAAAATTACTCAAATGCAGCTCCTCTATCAAAAAAACGTAACATAATCCAGAAAAATCGAAGTTGGTTACAACAAAATTTTTTAAAATTTGACAAAAATCTGTACAAAAATCCAAAAATTCGAAGTTAATTACAACTAAAATTACTCAAATGCAGCTCCTCTATCCAAAAAACCTAACATAATCCAGAAAAATCGAAGTTGGTTTCAACAAAATTTTTTAAAATTTGACAAAAATCTGTACAAAAATCCAAAAATTCGAAGTTAATTCAACTAAAATTACTCAAATGCAGCTCCTCTATCAAAAAACCTAACATAATCCAGAAAAATCGAAGTTGGATTCAACAAAATTTTTTAAAATTTGACAAAATCTGTACAAAAATCCAAAAATTCGAAGATAATTTCAACTAAAATTACTCAAATGCAGCTCCTCTATCAAAAAAACTTTACATAATCCAGAAAAATCGAAGTTGGTTTCAACAAAATTTTTTAAAATTTGACAAATATCTGCACAAAAATCCAAAAATTCGAAGTTAATTACAACTAAAATTACTCAAATGCAGCTCCTCTATCAAAAAACCTAACATAATCCAGAAAAATCGAAGTTGGATTCAACAAAATTTTTTAAAATTTGACAAAATCTGTACAAAAATCCAAAAATTCGAAGATAATTTCAACTAAAATTACTCAAATGCAGCTCCTCTATCAAAAAAACTTTACATAATCCAGAAAAATCGAAGTTGGTTTCAACAAAATTTTTTAAAATTTGACAAATATCTGCACAAAAATCCAAAAATTCGAAGTTAATTACAACTAAAATTACTCAAATGCAGCTCCTCTATCCAAAAAACCTAACATAATCCAGAAAAATCGAAGTTGGTTTCAACAAAATTTTGTAAAATTTGACAAAATCTGTACAAAAATCCAAAAATTCGAAGTTAATTTCAACTAAAATTACTCAAATGCAGCTCCTCTATCAAAAAAACCTAACATAATCCAGAAAAATCGAAGTTGGTTTCAACAAAATTTTTTAAAATTTGACAAAATCTGTACAAAAATCCAAAAATTCGAAGTTAATTTCAACTAAAATTACTCAAATGCAGCTCCGCTACCAAAGAAACCTAACGTAATCCAGAGTAATCGAAGTTGGTTTCAACAAAATGTTTTAAAATTTGACAAAAATCTGTACAAAAATCCAAAAATTCGAAGATAATTTCAACTAAAATTACTCAAATGCAGCTCCTCTATCCAAAAAACCTAACATAATCCAGAAAAATCGAAGTTGGTTTCAACAAAATTTTTTAAAATTTGACAAAAATCTGTACAAAAATCCAAAAATTCGAAGTTAATTTCAACTAAAATTACTCAAATGCAGCTCCTCTATCAAAAAAACCTAACATAATCCAGAAAAATCGAAGTTGGTTTCAACAAAATTTTTTAAAATTTGACAAAATCTGTACAAAAATCCAAAAATTCGAAGTTAATTTCAAGTAGAATTACTCAAATGCAGCTCCTCTATCAAAAAAACCTAACATAATCCAGAAAAATCGAAGTTGGTTTCAACAAAATATTTTAAAATTTGACAAAAATCAGTACAAAAATCTAAAAATTCGAAGTTAATTTCAACTAAAATTACTCAAATGCAGCTCCTCTATCAAAAAAACCTAACATAATCCAGAAAAATCGAAGTTGGTTTCAACAAAATTTTTTAAAATTTGACAAAAATCTGTACAAAAATCCAAAAATTCGAAGTTAATTACAACTAAAATTACTCTAATGCAGCTCCTCTATCCAAAAAACCTAACATAATCCAGAAAAATCGAAGTTGGTTTCAACAAAATTTTTTAAAATTTGACAAAATCTGTACAAAAATCCAAAAATTCGAAGTTAATTTCAACTAAAATTACTCAAATGCCGCCCCTCTATCAAAGAAACCTAACGTAATCCAGAAAAATCGAAGTTGGTTTCAACAAAATTTATTAAAATTTGACAAAAATCTATACAAAAATCCAAAAATTCGAAGTTAATTTCAAATAGAATTACTCAAATGCAGCTCCTCTATCATAAAAACTTTACATAATCCAGAAAAATCGAAGTTGGTTTCAACAAAATTTTTTAAAATTTGACAAAAATCTGCACAAAAATCCAAAAATTCGAAGTTAATTACAACTAAAATTACTCAAATGCAGCTCCTCTATCCAAAAAACCTAACATAATCCAGAAAAATCGAAGTTGGTTTCAACAAAATTTTTTAAAATTTGACAAAATCTGTACAAAAATCCAAAAATTCGAAGTTAATTTCAACTAAAATTACTCAAATGCAGCTCCTCTATCAAAAAAACCTAACATAATCCAGAAAAATCGAAGTTGGTTTCAACAAAATTTTTTAAAATTTGACAAAATCTGTACAAAAATCCAAAAATTCGAAGTTAATTACAACTAAAATTACTCTAATGCAGCTCCTCTATCCAAAAAACCTAACATAATCCAGAAAAATCGAAGTTGGTTTCAACAAAATTTTTTAAAATTTGACAAAATCTGTACAAAAATCCAAAAATTCGAAGTTAATTTCAACTAAAATTACTCAAATGCCGCCCCTCTATCAAAGAAACCTAACGTAATCCAGAAAAATCGAAGTTGGTTTCAACAAAATTTATTAAAATTTGACAAAAATCTATACAAAAATCCAAAAATTCGAAGTTAATTTCAAATAGAATTACTCAAATGCAGCTCCTCTATCATAAAAACGTTACATAATCCAGAAAAATCGAAGTTGGTTTCAACAAAATTTTTTAAAATTTGACAAATATCTGCACAAAAATCCAAAAATTCGAAGTTAATTACAACTAAAATTACTCAAATGCTGCTCCTCTATCCAAAAAACCTAACATAATCCAGAAAAATCGAAGTTGGTTTCAACAAAATTTTGTAAAATTTGACAAAATCTGTACAAAAATCCAAAAATTCGAAGTTAATTTCAACTAAAATTACTCAAATGCAGCTCCTCTATCAAAAAAACCTAACATAATCCAGAAAAATCGAAGTTGGTTTCAACAAAATTTTTTAAAATTTGACAAAATCTGTACAAAAATCCAAAATTCGAAGTTAATTTCAACTAAAATTACTCAAATGCAGCTCCTCTATCAAAAAAACCTAACGTAATCCAGAGTAATCGAAGTTGGTTTCAACAAAATTTTTTAAAATTTGACAAAAATCTGTACAAAAATCCAAAAATTCGAAGATAATTTCAACTAAAATTACTCAAATGCAGCTCCTCTATCCAAAAAACCTAACATAATCCAGAAAAATCGAAGTTGGTTTCAACAAAATTTTTTAAAATTTGACAAAAATCTGTACAAAAATCCAAAAATTCGAAGTTAATTTCAACTAAAATTACTCAAATGCAGCTCCGCTACCAAAGAAACCTAACGTAATCCAGAGTAATCGAAGTTGGTTTCAACAAAATTTTTTAAAATTTGACAAAAATCTGTACAAAAATCAAAAATTCGAAGATAATTTCAACTAAAATTACTCAAATGCAGCTCCTCTATCCAAAAAACCTAACATAATCCAGAAAAATCGAAGTTGGTTTCAACAAAATTTTTTAAAATTTGACAAAAATCTGTACAAAAATCCAAAAATTCGAAGTTAATTTCAACTAAAATTACTCAAATGCAGCTCCTCTATCAAAAAAACCTAACATAATCCAGAAAAATCGAAGTTGGTTTCAACAAAATTTTTTAAAATTTGACAAAATCTGTACAAAAATCCAAAAATTCGAAGTTAATTTCAAGTAGAATTACTCAAATGCAGCTCCTCTATCAAAAAAACCTAACATAATCCAGAAAAATCGAAGTTGGTTTCAACAAAATATTTTAGAATTTGACAAAAATCAGTACAAAAATCCAAAAATTCGAAGTTAATTTCAACTAAAATTACTCAAATGCAGCTCCTCTATCAAAAAAACCTAACATAATCCAGAAAAATCGAAGTTGGTTTCAACAAAATTTTTTAAAATTTGACAAAATCTGTACAAAAATCCAAAAATTCGAAGTTAATTTCAACTAAAATTACTCAAATGCAGCTCCTCTATCCAAAAAATCTAACATAATTCAGAAAAATCGAAGTTGGTTTCAACAAAATTTATTAAAATTTGACAAAAATCTATACAAAAATCCAAAAATTCGAAGTTAATTTCAAATAGAATTACTCAAATGCAGCTCCTCTATCATAAAAACTTTACATAATCCAGAAAAATCGAAGTTGGTTTCAACAAAATTTTTTAAAATTTGACAAAAATCTGCACAAAAATCCAAAAATTCGAAGTTAATTACAACTAAAATTACTCAAATGCAGCTCCTCTATCCAAAAAACCTAACATAATCCAGAAAAATCGAAGATGGTTTCAACAAAATTTTTTAAAATTTGACAAAATCTGTACAAAAATCCAAAAATTCGAAGTTAATTTCAACTAAAATTACTCAAATGCAGCTCCTCTATCAAAAAAACCTAACATAATCTAGAAAAATCGAAGTTGGTTTCAACAAAATTTTTTAAAATTTGACAAAATCTGTACAAAAATCCAAAAATTCGAAGTTAATTTCAACTAAAATTACTCAAATGCAGCTCCGCTACCAAAGAAACCTAACGTAATCCAGAGTAATCGAAGTTGGTTTCAACAAAAATTTTTAAAATTTGACAAAAATCTGTACAAAAATCCAAAAATTCGAAGATAATTTCAACTAAAATTACTCAAATGCAGCTCCTCTATCAAAAAAACCTAACCTATTCCAGAAAAATCGAAGTTGATTTCAACAAAATTTTTTAAAATTTGACAAAAATCTGTACAAAAATCCAAAAATTCGAAGTTATTTTCAACTAAAATTACTCAAATGCAGCTCCTCTATCAAAAAAACTTTACATAATCCAGAAAAATCGAAGTTGGTTTCAACAAAATTTTTTAAAATTTGACAAAAATCTATACAAAAATCCAAAAATTCGAAGTTAATTTCAACTAAAATTACTCAAATGCAGCTCCTCTATCAAAAAAACCAACCATAATCCAGAAAAATCGAAGTTGGTTTCAACAAAATTTTTTAAAATTTGACAAAAATCTGTACAAGAATCCAAAAATTCGAAGTTAATTTCAACTAAAATTACTCAAATGCAGCTCCTCTATCCAAACAACCTAACATAATCCAGAAAAATCGAAGTTGGTTTCAACAAAATTTTTTAAAATTTGACAAAATCTGTACAAAAATCCAAAAATTCGAAGTTAATTTCAACTAAAATTACTCAAATGCAGCTCCTCTATCCAAAAAATCTAACATAATTCAGAAAAATCGAAGTTGGTTTCAACAAAATTTTTTAAAATTTGACAAAATCTGTACAAAAATCCAAAAATTCGAAGTTAATTTCAACTAGAATTACTCAAATGCAGCTCCTCTATCAAAAAAACTTTACATAATCCAGAAAAATCGAAGTTGGTTTCAACAAAATTTTTTAAAATTTGACAAAATCTGTACAAAAATCCAAAAATTCGAAGTTAATTTCAACTAAAATTACTCAAATGCAGCTCCTCTATCCAAAAAATCTAACATAATTCAGAAAAATCGAAGTTGGTTTCAACAAAATTTTTTAAAATTTGACAACATCTGTACAAAAATCCAAAAATTCGAAGTTAATTTCAAGTAGAATTACTCAAATGCAGCTCCTCTACCAAAAAAACCTAACATAATCCAGAACAATCGAAGTTGGTTTCAACAAAATATTTTAAAATTTGACAAAAATCAGAACAAAAATCCAAAAATTCGAAGTTAATTTCAACTAAAATTACTCAAATGCAGCTCCTCTATCAAAAAAACCTAACATAATCCAGAAAAATCGAATTTGGTTTCAACAAAATTTATTAAAATTTGACAAAAATCTGTACAAAAATCCAAAAATTCGAAGTTAATTACAACTAAAATTACTCAAATGCAGCTCCTCTATCCAAAAAACCTAACATAATCCAGAAAAATCGAAGTTGGTTTCAACAAAATTTTTTAAAATTTGACAAAATCTGTACAAAAATCCAAAAATTCGAAGTTAATTTCAACTAGAATTACTCAAATGCAGCTCCTCTATCAAAAAAACTTTACATAATCCAGAAAAATCGAAGTTGGTTTCAACAAAATTTTTTAAAATTTGACAAAATCTGTACAAAAATCCAAAAATTCGAAGTTAATTTCAACTAAAATTACTCAAATGCAGCTCCTCTATCCAAAAAATCTAACATAATTCAGAAAAATCGAAGTTGGTTTCAACAAAATTTTTTAAAATTTGACAAAATCTGTACAAAAATCCAAAAATTCGAAGTTAATTTCAAGTAGAATTACTCAAATGCAGCTCCTCTATCAAAAAAACCTAACATAATCCAGAACAATCGAAGTTGGTTTCAACAAAATATTTTAAAATTTGACAAAAATCAGAACAAAAATCCAAAAATTCGAAGTTAATTTCAACTAAAATTACTCAAATGCAGCTCCTCTATCAAAAAAACCTAACATAATCCAGAAAAATCGAATTTGGTTTCAACAAAATTTATTAAAATTTGACAAAAATCTGTACAAAAATCCAAAAATTCGAAGTTAATTACAACTAAAATTACTCAAATGCAGCTCCTCTATCAAAAAAACCTAACATAATCTAGAAAAATCGAAGTTGGTTTCAACAAAATTTTTTAAAATTTGACAAAATCTGTACAAAAATCCAAAAATTCGAAGTTAATTTCAACTAAAATTACTCAAATGCAGCTCCGCTACCAAAGAAACCTAACGTAATCCAGAGTAATCGAAGTTGGTTTCAACAAAAATTTTTAAAATTTGACAAAAATCTGTACAAAAATCCAAAAATTCGAAGATAATTTCAACTAAAATTACTCAAATGCAGCTCCGCTACCAAAGAAACCTAACGTAATCCAGAGTAATCGAAGTTGGTTTCAACAAAATTTTTTAAAATTTGACCAACATCTGTACAAAAATCCAAAAATTCGAAGATAATTTCAACTAAAATTACTCAAATGCAGCTCCTCTACCAAAAAAACCTAACATATTCCAGAAAAATCGAAGTTGGTTTCAACAAAATTTTTTAAAATTTGGCAAACATCTGTACAAAAATCCTAAAATTCGAAGTTAATTTCAACTAAAATTACTCAAATGCAGCTCCTCTATCAAAAAAACCTAACATAATCCAGAAAAATCGAAGTTGGGATCAACAAAATTTTTTAAAATTTGACAAAAATCTGTACAAAAATCCAAAAATTCGAAGTTAATTTCATCTAAAATTACTCAAATGCAGCTCCTCTATCAAAAAAACCTAACATAATCCAAAAAAATCGAAGTAGGTTTAAACAAAATTTTTTAAAATTTGACAAAAATCTGTACAAAAATCCAAAAATTCGAAGTTAATTTCATCTAAAATTACTCAAATGCAGCTCCTCTATCAAAAAAACCTAACATAATCCAAAAAAATCGAAGTAGGTTTAAACAAAATTTTTTAAAATTTGACAAAAATCTGTACAAAAATCCAAAAATTCGAAGTTATTTTCAACTAAAATTACTCAAATGCAGCTCCTCTATCAAAAAAACCTAACATAATCCAGAAAAATCGAAGTTGGTTTCAACAAAATTTTTTAAAATTTGACAAGAATCTGTACAAAAATCCAAAAATTCGAAGTTAATTTAAACTAAAATTACTCAAATGCAGCTCCTGTATCAAAAAAACCTAACATAATCCAGAAAAATCGAAGTAGGTTTAAACCAAATTTTTTAAAATTTGACAAAAATCTGTACAAAAATCCAAAAATTCGAAGTTATTTTCAACTAAAATTATTCAAATGCAGCTCCTCTATCCAAAAAAACCTAACATAATCCAGAAAAATCGAAGTTGGTTTCAACAAAATTTTTTAAAATTTGACAAAAATCTGTACAAAAATCCCAAAATTCGAAGATAATTTCAACTAAAATTACTCAACTGCAGCTCCGCTACCAAAAAAACCTAACGTAATCCAGAATAATCGAAGTTGGTTTCAACAAAATTTTTTAAAATTTTACAAAAATCTGTACAAAAATCCAAAAATTCGAAGTTAATTTCAACTAAAATTACTCAAATGCAGCTCCTCTATCCAAAAAAACCTAACATAATCCAGAAAAATCGAAGTAGGTTTCAACAAAATTTTTTAAAATTTGACAAAAATCTGTACAAAAATCAAAAAATTCGAAGTTAATTTCAACTAGAATTACTCAAATGCAGCTCCTCTATCAAAAAAACCTAACATAATCCAGAAAAATCGAAGTTGGGTTCAACAAAATTTTTTAAAATTTGACAAGAATCTGTACAAAAATCCAAAAATTCGAAGTTAATTTAAACTAAAATTACTCAAATGCAGCTCCTCTATCAAAAAAACCTAACATAATCCAGAAAAATCGAAGTAGGTTTAAAACAAATTTTTTAAAATTTGACAAACATCTGTACAAAAATCCAAAAATTCGAAGTTATTTTCAACTAAAATTACTCAAATGCAGCTCCTCTTTCAAAAAAACCTAACATAATCCAGAAAAATCAAAGTTGGTTTCAACAAAATTTTTTAAAATTTGACAAACATCTGTACAAAAATCCCAAAATTCGAAGATAATTTCAACTAAAATTACTCAAATGCAGCTCCGCTACCAAAAAAATCTAACGTAATCCAGAATAATCGAAGTTGGTTTCAACAAAATTTTTTAAAATTTGACAAAAATCTGTACAAAAATCCAAAAATTCGAAGTTATTTTCAACTAAAATTACTCAAATGCAGCTCCTCTATCAAAAAAACCTATCATAATCCAGAAAAATCAAAGTTTGTTTCAACAAAATTTTTTAAAATTTGGCAAACATCTGTACAAAAATCCCAAAATTGGAAGTTAATTTCAACTAAAATTACTCAAATGCAGCTCCGCTACCAAAAAAACCTAACGTAATCCAGAATAATCGAAGTTGGTTTCAACAAAATTTTTTAAAATTTTACAAAAATCTGTACAAAAATCCAAAAATTCGAAGTTAATTTCAACTAAAATTACTCAAATGCAGCTCCTCTATAAAAAAACCTAACATAATCCAGAAAAATCGAAGTTGGTTTCAACAAAATTTTTTAAAATTTGACAGAAATCTGTACAAAAATCCAAAAATTCGAAGTTAATTTCAACTAAAATTACTCAAATGCAGCTCCTCTATCAAAAAAACCTAACATAATCCAAAAAAATCGAAGTAGGTTTAAACAAAATTTTTTAAAATTTGACAAAAATCTGTACAAAAATCCAAAAATTCGAAGTTATTTTCATCTAAAATTACTCAAATGCAGCTCCTCTATCAAAAAAACCTAACATAATCCAGAAAAATCGAAGTTGGTTTCAACAAAATTTTTTAAAATTTGACAAATATCTGAACAAAAATCCAAAAATTCGAATTTAATTTCAACTGGAATTACTCAAATGCAGCTCCTCTACCAAAAAAACCTAACGTAATCCAGAATAATCGAAGTTGGTTTCAACATAATTTTTTAAAATTTGAAACGATTTAACCCTTTCGGTACGGGGGCTCTGTCCGCCGTGACACTCCCGCTGGACGAGCGCTCTGTCCGCCGTGACACTCCCGCTGGACGAGCGCTCTGTCCGCCGTGACACTCCCGCTGGACGAGGTCATCAGATGGATGACGGATATATCCGTCATTCGTACACACAGGTCATCAGATGGATGACCGATATATCCGTCACTCGTACCGAAAGGGTTAATCACGAAATCATGCTTGAGAGAGTACAACATAAATTTCTCAGGTTATGTTCATATAAGCTTAAGAATCCAATGTCAATATTTGATCACGATTACTCGACAATATTAAACATAATGAACCTCGAAACTTTATCTGCACGTAGAAGAATATCCGACCAATTCTTTATTTTTAATTTAATCAATAACCATATTGATTGTCCCTCTCTTCTTATGCAAATCAATTTCTATGTACCTGAACGCGTATTGAGATATAGAGCAGGACTACAACCAGTTACTTCCAGATCTACATATGGATTAATTAATCCAATAAATCGAATTATCGCTGACTCGAGCACTCTCTATAATAGTATTGATTTTTTTAATGGGTCTATGTATACTTTTAAAAGACAGTTAAGTAGGATTATCGGATAATGTCATATTTTGTGTACCATGAGTTTTTGTGCATGTCTAATTTTTGTTATATTAGGTAAATTTCTTTTTCTTTTATGTAAACATTTATGTAAGAGGGCTTCGGTCCGTTTATAAATAAATAAATAAATAAATAAATAAATAAATAAATTTGACAAAAATCTGTACAAAAATCCAAAAATTCAAAGTTAATTTCAACTAAAGTTACTCAAATGCAGCTCCACTATCAAAAAACTTTACATAATGCAGAAAAATCGAAGTAGGTTTCAACATAATTTTTTAAAATTTGACAAAAATCTGTACAAAAATCCAAAAATTCGATGTTAATTTCAACTAAAGTTACTCAAATGCAGCTCCACTATCAAAAAACTTTACCTAATCCAGAAAAATCGAAGTAGGTTTCAACAAAATTTTTTAAAATTTGACAAAAATCTGTACAAAAATCCAAAAATTCGAAGTTAATTTCAACTAAAATTACTCGAAAGCTGCTCCTCTATCAAAAAAACCTAACATAATCCAGAGAAATCGAAGTTGGTTTCAACAAAATTTTTTAAAATTTGACAAAAATCTGTACAAAAATCCAAAAATTCGAAGTTAATTTCAACTAAAATTACTCATGTCACGTCCCGGGTGTAGGTCTTAGGGGAACAATGACATAGGGGGATTTTTGGGAGTCCAGGCGAGGATCTTGAATCCTGCACGCTGGGGAAGAGGGAATTTTAGGCGAGGATCTTGAATCCTGCACGCTGATTTAGAGGGAATTTTAGGCGAGGATCTTGAATCCTGCACGCTGGGTTGAAAGGAAAGTAGGCGAGGATCTTGAATCCTGCACGCTGGGTTGAAAGGAAAGTAGGCGAGGATCTTGAATCCTGCACGCTGGTTTGAGAGGGAATTTAGGCGAGGATCTTGAATCCTGCACGCTGGTGAGGAGGGAATTTAGGCGAGGATCTTGAATCCTACACACTGGTCGACCATGGAGGGTTAAATGACGAAATTATACCTGATGGACACCCGTTAGACCTTTGTGGGTTTTTTGTACCGGTTCGGTAATTGGATTTACCGCTGCATCTATACAAGAAATCACTCGCAATGGTTCCGCGAAATCCGTCTAGGGATACGTCAGTACGCGGCCCGTGCAGAAGAACGTTTCGTAAACACTATAAGAACAATCGAGCTCGCGAACCGAGATCAGCTGTTGCAGCGGTCCGTTATGTTTGGGATCTTCGTAGCCGAAAGATTAACACAATGACTTGACGGGTGATTTAAATATCCGTTTATTCAGTTAAACATGAATGTTTACCATGTACTGCGTTAATGGTGCAGTAAGCGATGGTTGTTAGCGTATGACATTTATAAATATATATATATACAGTTTAAGGTTTATGTATGGACGTGAAATACAATAAAAGATAGTAAAATAGTATGTAATAAGCTTTTAGCGTTGACAAGACAAATGAAGTGATCGCAGTATGCGTTAATAAGACAAATAGAATGGTTGCAATAAGCGTTAACAAGCAAATAGTATGATCGCAATGAGCGTTAATAAGATGATTAATACGAAAAGCAAATAAGAATAGTAATATGGGATGTGGGTGATATACAATGTTATTAATAATAATGATAATAGCTTACAGTAGCTGCCGTAGATAATCGTTTCGTAGAACACTGATTTTAACGTTAGAAATACTTGTTGCTCCACAGGAGATTTTCCGTTGAAGAGTGTGTCGAAAAGTTTCCGTAGAAGAGCGTGTCGAAAAGTTTCCGTAGAAGAGGACGAGGACCTCTTGGGTCCTCGTATTTATGTAAAATCAAAAGATTGTTAGGGGCGAAGGGCGGTTGCAGTATGCAACCTTGGCCTATATTGACACGTGCCGCGGTAGCATTTCCGGGGTTTTTGCAAGGACCAAAGGTCGGTCTATATTTAGAATTGGAAGACAAGGGAATTTTGTCTTCCGGGGTTTTTATACACGTGGTTTGGAGATGCTCGCCTCCTTGGATGGATTTTAAGAGTTTTAATGGGAAAGGGGTGATCGTGGTTTTGATTTGGAGGGTCTTAGGGGAGGGGTGAGACGTGGTCTCGATTTAGGAGGTTTTTGGGACGAGGGACTGGCTTAGATTTTGTAATAGGGGGAGTTTGTGCCTCGTAGGGCGAATAATTGAAGGAGGTTTCGTACCAATCGTCATGAGATGGGGACCGCTAAGGTACATCGTCAAGGCGGTCAGTGGTCGGGGACAAAGGGTTAAATGGTTGATTTTGAGGAGCTTTGGTGGAGTGATTTTGATAGTAAGCTTTGATCTCTAGGATAATATTGCGCGAAAATTTGGTGGGACATCACAACATAATCCAGAGAAATCGAAGTTGGTTTCAACAAAATTTTTTAAAATTTGACAAAAATCTGTACAAGAATCCAAAAATTCGAAGTAAATTACAACTAAAATTACTCAAATGCAGCTCCTCTACCCAAAAAACCTAACATAATCCAGAAAAATCGAAGTTGGTTTCAACAAAATTTCTTAAAATTTGACAAAAATCTGTAAAAAATCCAAAAATGCGAAGTTAATTTCAACTAAAATTACTCGAAAGCTGCTCCTCTATCAAAAAAACCTAACATAATCCAGAGAAATCAAAGTTGGTTTCAACAAAATTTTTTAAAATTTGACAAAAATCTGAACAAAAATCCAAAAATTCGAAGTTAATTTCAACTAAAATTACTCAAATGCAGCTCCGCTACCTAAAAAAGCTAACGTAATCCAGAATAATCGAAGTTGGGTTCAACAAAATTTTTTAAAATTTGACAAAAATCTGCACAAAAATCCAAAAATTCGAAGTTAATTTCATCTAAAATTACTCAAATGCAGCTCCTCTATCAAAAAAACCTAACATAATCCAAAAAAATCGAAGTAGGTTTAAACAAAATTTTTTAAAATTTGACAAAAATCTGTACAAAAATCCAAAAATTCGAAGTTATTTTCAACTAAAATTACTCAAATGCAGCTCCTCTATCAAAAAAACCTAACATAATCCAGAGAAATCGAAGTTGGTTTCAACAAAATTTTTTAAAATTTTACAAAAATCTGTACAAAAATCCAAAAATTCGAAGTTAATTTCAACTAAAATTACTCAAATGCAGCTCCTCTATCCAAAAAAACCTAACATAATCCAGAAAAATCGAAGTTGGTTTCAACAGAATTTTTTAAAATTTGAGAAAAATCTGTACAAAAATTCAAAAATTCGAAGTTAATTACAACTAAAATTACTCAAATGCAGCTCCTCTATCCAAAAAAACCTAACATAATCCAGAAAAATCGAAGTTGGTTTCAACAAAATTTTTTAAAATTTGACAAAAATCTGTACAAAAATCCAAAAATTCGAAGTTAATTTCAACTAAAATTACTCGAAAGCTGCTCCTCTATCAAAAAAACCTAACATAATCCAGAAAAATCAAAGTTGGTTTCAACAAAATTTTTTAAAATTTGACAAACATCTGTACAAAAATCCCAAAATTCGAAGATAATTTCAACTAAAATTACTCAAATGCAGCTCCGCTACCAAAAAAACCTAACGTAATCCAGAATAATCGAAGTTGGTTTCAACAAAATTTTTTAAAATTTTACAAAAAACTGTACAAAAATCCAAAAATTCGAAGTTAATTTCAACTAAAATTACTCAAATGCAGCTCCTCTATCATAAAAACCTAACATAATCCAGAAAAATCAAAGTTAGTTTCAACAAAATTTTTTAAAATTTGGCAAACATCTGTACAAAAATCCCAAAATTGGAGGTTAATTTCAACTAAAATTACTCAAATGCAGCTCCGCTACCAAAAAAACCTAACGTAATCGAGAATAATCGAAGTTGGTTTCAACAAAATTTTTTAAAATTTTACAAAAATCTGTACAAAAATCCAAAAATTCGAAGTTAATTTCAACTAAAATTACTCAAATGCAGCTCCTCTATCAAAAAACCTAACATAATCCAGAAAAATCGAAGTTGGTTTCAACAAAATTTTTTAAAATTTGGCAAACATCTGTACAAAAATCCTAAAATTCGAAGTTAATTTCAACTAAAATTACTCAAATGCAGCTCCTCTATCAAAAAAACCTAACATAATCCAGAAAAATCGAAGTTGGGATCAACAAAATTTTTTAAAATTTGACAAAAATCTGTACAAAAATCCAAAAATTCGAAGTTAATTTCATCTAAAATTACTCAAATGCAGCTCCTCTATTAAAAAAACCTAACATAATCCAAAAAAATCGAAGTAGGTTTAAACAAAATTTTTTAAAATTTGACAAAAATCTGTACAAAAATCCAAAAATTCGAAGTTAATTTCATCTAAAATTACTCAAATGCAGCTCCTCTATCAAAAAAACCTAACATAATCCAAAAAAATCGAAGTAGGTTTAAACAAAATTTTTTAAAATTTGACAAAAATCTGTACAAAAATCCAAAAATTCGAAGTTATTTTCAACTAAAATTACTCAAATGCAGCTCCTCTATCAAAAAAACCTAACATAATCCAGAAAAATCGAAGTTGGTTTCAACAAAATTTTTTAAAATTTGACAAGAATCTGTACAAAAATCCAAAAATTCGAAGTTAATTTAAACTAAAATTACTCAAATGCAGCTCCTGTATCAAAAAAACCTAACATAATCCAGAAAAATCGATGTAGGTTTAAACCAAATTTTTTAAAATTTGACAAAAATCTGTACAAAAATCCAAAAATTCGAAGTTATTTTCAACTAAAATTATTCAAATGCAGCTCCTCTATCCAAAAAAACCTAACATAATCCAGAAATATCGAAGTTGGTTTCAACAAAATTTTTTAAAATTTGACAAAAATCTGTACAAAAATCCCAAAATTCGAAGATAATTTCAACTAAAATTACTCAACTGCAGCTCCGCTACCAAAAAAACCTAACGTAATCCAGAATAATCGAAGTTGGTTTCAACAAAATTTTTTAAAATTTTACAAAAATCTGTACAAAAATCCAAAAATTCGAAGTTAATTTCAACTAAAATTACTCAAATGCAGCTCCTCTATCATAAAAACCTAACATAATCCAGAAAAATCAAAGTTAGTTTCAACAAAATTTTTTAAAATTTGGCAAACATCTGTACAAAAATCCCAAAATTGGAGGTTAATTTCAACTAAAATTACTCAAATGCAGCTCCGCTACCAAAAAAACCTAACGTAATCGAGAATAATCGAAGTTGGTTTCAACAAAATTTTTTAAAATTTTACAAAAATCTGTACAAAAATCCAAAAATTCGAAGTTAATTTCAACTAAAATTACTCAAATGCAGCTCCTCTATCAAAAAACCTAACATAATCCAGAAAAATCGAAGTTGGTTTCAACAAAATTTTTTAAAATTTGGCAAACATCTGTACAAAAATCCTAAAATTCGAAGTTAATTTCAACTAAAATTACTCAAATGCAGCTCCTCTATCAAAAAAACCTAACATAATCCAGAAAAATCGAAGTTGGGATCAACAAAATTTTTTAAAATTTGACAAAAATCTGTACAAAAATCCAAAAATTCGAAGTTAATTTCATCTAAAATTACTCAAATGCAGCTCCTCTATCAAAAAAACCTAACATAATCCAAAAAAATCGAAGTAGGTTTAAACAAAATTTTTTAAAATTTGACAAAAATCTGTACAAAAATCCAAAAATTCGAAGTTAATTTCATCTAAAATTACTCAAATGCAGCTCCTCTATCAAAAAAACCTAACATAATCCAAAAAAATCGAAGTAGGTTTAAACAAAATTTTTTAAAATTTGACAAAAATCTGTACAAAAATCCAAAAATTCGAAGTTATTTTCAACTAAAATTACTCAAATGCAGCTCCTCTATCAAAAAAACCTAACATAATCCAGAAAAATCGAAGTTGGTTTCAACAAAATTTTTTAAAATTTGACAAGAATCTGTACAAAAATCCAAAAATTCGAAGTTAATTTAAACTAAAATTACTCAAATGCAGCTCCTGTATCAAAAAAACCTAACATAATCCAGAAAAATCGATGTAGGTTTAAACCAAATTTTTTAAAATTTGACAAAAATCTGTACAAAAATCCAAAAATTCGAAGTTATTTTCAACTAAAATTATTCAAATGCAGCTCCTCTATCCAAAAAAACCTAACATAATCCAGAAATATCGAAGTTGGTTTCAACAAAATTTTTTAAAATTTGACAAAAATCTGTACAAAAATCCCAAAATTCGAAGATAATTTCAACTAAAATTACTCAACTGCAGCTCCGCTACCAAAAAAACCTAACGTAATCCAGAATAATCGAAGTTGGTTTCAACAAAATTTTTTAAAATTTTACAAAAATCTGTACAAAAATCCAAAAATTCGAAGTTAATTTCAACTAAAATTACTCAAATGCAGCTCCTCTATCATAAAAACCTAACATAATCCAGAAAAATCAAAGTTAGTTTCAACAAAATTTTTTAAAATTTGGCAAACATCTGTACAAAAATCCCAAAATTGGAGGTTAATTTCAACTAAAATTACTCAAATGCAGCTCCGCTACCAAAAAAACCTAACGTAATCGAGAATAATCGAAGTTGGTTTCAACAAAATTTTTTAAAATTTTACAAAAATCTGTACAAAAATCCAAAAATTCGAAGTTAATTTCAACTAAAATTACTCAAATGCAGCTCCTCTATCAAAAAACCTAACATAATCCAGAAAAATCGAAGTTGGTTTCAACAAAATTTTTTAAAATTTGGCAAACATCTGTACAAAAATCCTAAAATTCGAAGTTAATTTCAACTAAAATTACTCAAATGCAGCTCCTCTATCAAAAAAACCTAACATAATCCAGAAAAATCGAAGTTGGGATCAACAAAATTTTTTAAAATTTGACAAAAATCTGTACAAAAATCCAAAAATTCGAAGTTAATTTCATCTAAAATTACTCAAATGCAGCTCCTCTATCAAAAAAACCTAACATAATCCAAAAAAATCGAAGTAGGTTTAAACAAAATTTTTTAAAATTTGACAAAAATCTGTACAAAAATCCAAAAATTCGAAGTTAATTTCATCTAAAATTACTCAAATGCAGCTCCTCTATCAAAAAAACCTAACATAATCCAAAAAAATCGAAGTAGGTTTAAACAAAATTTTTTAAAATTTGACAAAAATCTGTACAAAAATCCAAAAATTCGAAGTTATTTTCAACTAAAATTACTCAAATGCAGCTCCTCTATCAAAAAAACCTAACATAATCCAGAAAAATCGAAGTTGGTTTCAACAAAATTTTTTAAAATTTGACAAGAATCTGTACAAAAATCCAAAAATTCGAAGTTAATTTAAACTAAAATTACTCAAATGCAGCTCCTGTATCAAAAAAACCTAACATAATCCAGAAAAATCGAAGTAGGTTTAAACCAAATTTTTTAAAATTTGACAAAAATCTGTACAAAAATCCAAAAATTCGAAGTTATTTTCAACTAAAATTATTCAAATGCAGCTCCTCTATCCAAAAAAACCTAACATAATCCAGAAAAATCGAAGTTGGTTTCAACAAAATTTTTTAAAATTTGACAAAAATCTGTACAAAAATCCCAAAATTCGAAGATAATTTCAACTAAAATTACTCAACTGCAGCTCCGCTACCAAAAAAACCTAACGTAATCCAGAATAATCGAAGTTGGTTTCAACAAAATTTTTTAAAATTTTACAAAAATCTGTACAAAAATCCAAAAATTCGAAGTTAATTTCAACTAAAATTACTCAAATGCAGCTCCTCTATCCAAAAAAACCTAACATAATCCAGAAAAATCGAAGTAGGTTTCAACAAAATTTTTTAAAATTTGACAAAAATCTGTACAAAAATCAAAAAATTCGAAGTTAATTTCAACTAGAATTACTCAAATGCAGCTCCTCTATCAAAAAAACCTAACATAATCCAGAAAAATCGAAGTTGGGTTCAACAAAATTTTTTAAAATTTGACAAGAATCTGTACAAAAATCCAAAAATTCGAAGTTAATTTAAACTAAAATTACTCAAATGCAGCTCCTCTATCAAAAAAACCTAACATAATCCAGAAAAATCGAAGTAGGTTTAAAACAAATTTTTTAAAATTTGACAAACATCTGTACAAAAATCCAAAAATTCGAAGTTATTTTCAACTAAAATTACTCAAATGCAGCTCCTCTTTCAAAAAAACCTAACATAATCCAGAAAAATCAAAGTTGGTTTCAACAAAATTTTTTAAAATTTGACAAACATCTGTACAAAAATCCCAAAATTCGAAGATAATTTCAACTAAAATTACTCAAATGCAGCTCCGCTACCAAAAAAATCTAACGTAATCCAGAATAATCGAAGTTGGTTTCAACAAAATTTTTTAAAATTTGACAAAAATCTGTACAAAAATCCAAAAATTCGAAGTTATTTTCAACTAAAATTACTCAAATGCAGCTCCTCTATCAAAAAAACCTATCATAATCCAGAAAAATCAAAGTTTGTTTCAACAAAATTTTTTAAAATTTGGCAAACATCTGTACAAAAATCCCAAAATTGGAAGTTAATTTCAACTAAAATTACTCAAATGCAGCTCCGCTACCAAAAAAACCTAACGTAATCCAGAATAATCGAAGTTGGTTTCAACAAAATTTTTTAAAATTTTACAAAAATCTGTACAAAAATCCAAAAATTCGAAGTTAATTTCAACTAAAATTACTCAAATGCAGCTCCTCTATAAAAAAACCTAACATAATCCAGAAAAATCGAAGTTGGTTTCAACAAAATTTTTTAAAATTTGACAGAAATCTGTACAAAAATCCAAAAATTCGAAGTTAATTTCAACTAAAATTACTCAAATGCAGCTCCTCTATCAAAAAAACCTAACATAATCCAAAAAAATCGAAGTAGGTTTAAACAAAATTTTTTAAAATTTGACAAAAATCTGTACAAAAATCCAAAAATTCGAAGTTATTTTCATCTAAAATTACTCAAATGCAGCTCCTCTATCAAAAAAACCTAACATAATCCAGAAAAATCGAAGTTGGTTTCAACAAAATTTTTTAAAATTTGACAAATATCTGAACAAAAATCCAAAAATTCGAATTTAATTTCAACTGGAATTACTCAAATGCAGCTCCTCTACCAAAAAAACCTAACGTAATCCAGAATAATCGAAGTTGGTTTCAACATAATTTTTTAAAATTTGAAACGATTTAACCCTTTCGGTACGGGGGCTCTGTCCGCCGTGACACTCCCGCTGGACGAGCGCTCTGTCCGCCGTGACACTCCCGCTGGACGAGCGCTCTGTCCGCCGTGACACTCCCGCTGGACGAGGTCATCAGATGGATGACGGATATATCCGTCATTCGTACACACAGGTCATCAGATGGATGACCGATATATCCGTCACTCGTACCGAAAGGGTTAATCACGAAATCATGCTTGAGAGAGTACAACATAAATTTCTCAGGTTATGTTCATATAAGCTTAAGAATCCAATGTCAATATTTGATCACGATTACTCGACAATATTAAACATAATGAACCTCGAAACTTTATCTGCACGTAGAAGAATATCCGACCAATTCTTTATTTTTAATTTAATCAATAACCATATTGATTGTCCCTCTCTTCTTATGCAAATCAATTTCTATGTACCTGAACGCGTATTGAGATATAGAGCAGGACTACAACCAGTTACTTCCAGATCTACATATGGATTAATTAATCCAATAAATCGAATTATCGCTGACTCGAGCACTCTCTATAATAGTATTGATTTTTTTAATGGGTCTATGTATACTTTTAAAAGACAGTTAAGTAGGATTATCGGATAATGTCATATTTTGTGTACCATGAGTTTTTGTGCATGTCTAATTTTTGTTATATTAGGTAAATTTCTTTTTCTTTTATGTAAACATTTATGTAAGAGGGCTTCGGTCCGTTTATAAATAAATAAATAAATAAATAAATAAATAAATAAATTTGACAAAAATCTGTACAAAAATCCAAAAATTCAAAGTTAATTTCAACTAAAGTTACTCAAATGCAGCTCCACTATCAAAAAACTTTACATAATGCAGAAAAATCGAAGTAGGTTTCAACATAATTTTTTAAAATTTGACAAAAATCTGTACAAAAATCCAAAAATTCGATGTTAATTTCAACTAAAGTTACTCAAATGCAGCTCCACTATCAAAAAACTTTACCTAATCCAGAAAAATCGAAGTAGGTTTCAACAAAATTTTTTAAAATTTGACAAAAATCTGTACAAAAATCCAAAAATTCGAAGTTAATTTCAACTAAAATTACTCGAAAGCTGCTCCTCTATCAAAAAAACCTAACATAATCCAGAGAAATCGAAGTTGGTTTCAACAAAATTTTTTAAAATTTGACAAAAATCTGTACAAAAATCCAAAAATTCGAAGTTAATTTCAACTAAAATTACTCATGTCACGTCCCGGGTGTAGGTCTTAGGGGAACAATGACATAGGGGGATTTTTGGGAGTCCAGGCGAGGATCTTGAATCCTGCACGCTGGGGAAGAGGGAATTTTAGGCGAGGATCTTGAATCCTGCACGCTGATTTAGAGGGAATTTTAGGCGAGGATCTTGAATCCTGCACGCTGGGTTGAAAGGAAAGTAGGCGAGGATCTTGAATCCTGCACGCTGGGTTGAAAGGAAAGTAGGCGAGGATCTTGAATCCTGCACGCTGGTTTGAGAGGGAATTTAGGCGAGGATCTTGAATCCTGCACGCTGGTGAGGAGGGAATTTAGGCGAGGATCTTGAATCCTACACACTGGTCGACCATGGAGGGTTAAATGACGAAATTATACCTGATGGACACCCGTTAGACCTTTGTGGGTTTTTTGTACCGGTTCGGTAATTGGATTTACCGCTGCATCTATACAAGAAATCACTCGCAATGGTTCCGCGAAATCCGTCTAGGGATACGTCAGTACGCGGCCCGTGCAGAAGAACGTTTCGTAAACACTATAAGAACAATCGAGCTCGCGAACCGAGATCAGCTGTTGCAGCGGTCCGTTATGTTTGGGATCTTCGTAGCCGAAAGATTAACACAATGACTTGACGGGTGATTTAAATATCCGTTTATTCAGTTAAACATGAATGTTTACCATGTACTGCGTTAATGGTGCAGTAAGCGATGGTTGTTAGCGTATGACATTTATAAATATATATATATACAGTTTAAGGTTTATGTATGGACGTGAAATACAATAAAAGATAGTAAAATAGTATGTAATAAGCTTTTAGCGTTGACAAGACAAATGAAGTGATCGCAGTATGCGTTAATAAGACAAATAGAATGGTTGCAATAAGCGTTAACAAGCAAATAGTATGATCGCAATGAGCGTTAATAAGATGATTAATACGAAAAGCAAATAAGAATAGTAATATGGGATGTGGGTGATATACAATGTTATTAATAATAATGATAATAGCTTACAGTAGCTGCCGTAGATAATCGTTTCGTAGAACACTGATTTTAACGTTAGAAATACTTGTTGCTCCACAGGAGATTTTCCGTTGAAGAGTGTGTCGAAAAGTTTCCGTAGAAGAGCGTGTCGAAAAGTTTCCGTAGAAGAGGACGAGGACCTCTTGGGTCCTCGTATTTATGTAAAATCAAAAGATTGTTAGGGGCGAAGGGCGGTTGCAGTATGCAACCTTGGCCTATATTGACACGTGCCGCGGTAGCATTTCCGGGGTTTTTGCAAGGACCAAAGGTCGGTCTATATTTAGAATTGGAAGACAAGGGAATTTTGTCTTCCGGGGTTTTTATACACGTGGTTTGGAGATGCTCGCCTCCTTGGATGGATTTTAAGAGTTTTAATGGGAAAGGGGTGATCGTGGTTTTGATTTGGAGGGTCTTAGGGGAGGGGTGAGACGTGGTCTCGATTTAGGAGGTTTTTGGGACGAGGGACTGGCTTAGATTTTGTAATAGGGGGAGTTTGTGCCTCGTAGGGCGAATAATTGAAGGAGGTTTCGTACCAATCGTCATGAGATGGGGACCGCTAAGGTACATCGTCAAGGCGGTCAGTGGTCGGGGACAAAGGGTTAAATGGTTGATTTTGAGGAGCTTTGGTGGAGTGATTTTGATAGTAAGCTTTGATCTCTAGGATAATATTGCGCGAAAATTTGGTGGGACATCACAACATAATCCAGAGAAATCGAAGTTGGTTTCAACAAAATTTTTTAAAATTTGACAAAAATCTGTACAAGAATCCAAAAATTCGAAGTAAATTACAACTAAAATTACTCAAATGCAGCTCCTCTACCCAAAAAACCTAACATAATCCAGAAAAATCGAAGTTGGTTTCAACAAAATTTCTTAAAATTTGACAAAAATCTGTAAAAAATCCAAAAATGCGAAGTTAATTTCAACTAAAATTACTCGAAAGCTGCTCCTCTATCAAAAAAACCTAACATAATCCAGAGAAATCAAAGTTGGTTTCAACAAAATTTTTTAAAATTTGACAAAAATCTGAACAAAAATCCAAAAATTCGAAGTTAATTTCAACTAAAATTACTCAAATGCAGCTCCGCTACCTAAAAAAGCTAACGTAATCCAGAATAATCGAAGTTGGGTTCAACAAAATTTTTTAAAATTTGACAAAAATCTGCACAAAAATCCAAAAATTCGAAGTTAATTTCATCTAAAATTACTCAAATGCAGCTCCTCTATCAAAAAAACCTAACATAATCCAAAAAAATCGAAGTAGGTTTAAACAAAATTTTTTAAAATTTGACAAAAATCTGTACAAAAATCCAAAAATTCGAAGTTATTTTCAACTAAAATTACTCAAATGCAGCTCCTCTATCAAAAAAACCTAACATAATCCAGAGAAATCGAAGTTGGTTTCAACAAAATTTTTTAAAATTTTACAAAAATCTGTACAAAAATCCAAAAATTCGAAGTTAATTTCAACTAAAATTACTCAAATGCAGCTCCTCTATCCAAAAAAACCTAACATAATCCAGAAAAATCGAAGTTGGTTTCAACAGAATTTTTTAAAATTTGAGAAAAATCTGTACAAAAATTCAAAAATTCGAAGTTAATTACAACTAAAATTACTCAAATGCAGCTCCTCTATCCAAAAAAACCTAACATAATCCAGAAAAATCGAAGTTGGTTTCAACAAAATTTTTTAAAATTTGACAAAAATCTGTACAAAAATCCAAAAATTCGAAGTTAATTTCAACTAGAATTACTCAAATGCAGCTCCTCTATCAAAAAAACCTAACATAATCCAGAGAAATCGAAGTTGGTTTCAACAAAATTTTTTAAAATTTGACAAAAATCTGTACAAAAATCCAAAAATTCGAAGTTATTTTCAACTAAAATTACTCAAATGCAGCTCCTCTTTCAAAAAAACCTAACATAATCCAGAAAAATCAAAGTTGGTTTCAACAAAATTTTTTAAAATTTGACAAACATCTGTACAAAAATCCCAAAATTCGAAGATAATTTCAACTAAAATTACTCAAATGCAGCTCCGCTACCAAAAAAATCTAACGTAATCCAGAATAATCGAAGTTGGTTTCAACAAAATTTTTTAAAATTTGACAAAAATCTGTACAAAAATCCAAAAATTCGAAGTTATTTTCAACTAAAATTACTCAAATGCAGCTCCTCTATCAAAAAAACCTATCATAATCCAGAAAAATCAAAGTTTGTTTCAACAAAATTTTTTAAAATTTGGCAAACATCTGTACAAAAATCCCAAAATTGGAAGTTAATTTCAACTAAAATTACTCAAATGCAGCTCCGCTACCAAAAAAACCTAACGTAATCCAGAATAATCGAAGTTGGTTTCAACAAAATTTTTTAAAATTTTACAAAAATCTGTACAAAAATCCAAAAATTCGAAGTTAATTTCAACTAAAATTACTCAAATGCAGCTCCTCTATCAAAAAACCTAACATAATCCAGAAAAATCGAAGTTGGTTTCAACAAAATTTTTTAAAATTTTACAATAATCTGTACAAAAATAAAAAAATTCGAAGTTAATTTCAACTAAAGTTACTCAAATGCAGCTCCACTATCAAAAAAACCTGACATAATCCAGAAAAATCGAAGTAGGTTTCAACATAATTTTTAAATATGGACAAAAATCTGTACAAAAATCCAACAATTCGAAGTTATTTTCAACTAAAATTACTCAAATGCAGCTCCTCTATCAAAAAAACTATACATAATCCAGAAAAATCGAACTAGGTTTAAACAAAATTTTTTAAAATTTGACAAATATCTGAACAAAAATCCAAAAATTCGAATTTAATTTCAACTAGAATTACTCAAATGCAGCTCCTCTACCAAAAAAACCTAACGTAATCCAGAATAATCGAAGTTGGTTTCAACATAATTTTTTAAAATTTGACAAAAATCTGTACAAAAATCCAAAAATTCGAAGTTAATTTCAACTAAAGTTACTCAAATGCAGCTCCACTATCAAAAAACTTTACATAATGCAGAAAAATCGAAGTAAGTTTCAACATAATTTTTTAAAATTGGACAAAAATCTGTACAAAAATCCAACAATTCGAAGTTAATTTCAACTAAAATTACACAAATGCAGCTCTTCTACCAAAAAAACCTAACGTAATCCAGAATAATCGAAGTTGGTTCCAACATAATTTTTTAAAATTTGACAAAAATCTGTACAAAAATCCAAAAATTCGAAGTTATTTTCAACTAAAATTACTCAAATGCAGCTCCTCTATCAAAAAAACCTAACATAATCCAGAAAAATCGAAGTTGGTTTCAACAAAATTTTTTAAAATTTGACAAGAATCTGTACAAAAATCCAAAAATTCGAAGTTAATTTAAACTAAAATTACTCAAATGCAGCTCCTCTATCAAAAAAAACCTAACATAATCCAGAAAAATCGAAGTAGGTTTAAACCAAATTTTTTAAAATTGACAAAAATCTGTACAAAAATCCAAAAATTCGAAGTTATTTTCAACTAAAATTACTCAAATGCAGCTCCTCTATCAAAAAACCTAACATAATCCAGAAAAATCGAAGTTGGTTTCAACAAATTTTTTTAAAATTTTACAAGATTCTGTACAAAAATCCAAAAATTCGAAGTTATTTTCAACTAAAATTACTCAAATGCAGCTCCTCTATCAAAAAAACCTAACATA
The DNA here is from genome assembly GCA_951215215.1 of Andrena trimmerana. Classification (NCBI taxonomy): domain Eukaryota; kingdom Metazoa; phylum Arthropoda; class Insecta; order Hymenoptera; family Andrenidae; genus Andrena; species Andrena trimmerana. The sequence goes on from CATNUO010000088.1 coordinate 354,254, forward strand.
ATCCAGAAAAATCGAAGTTGGTTTCAACAAAATTTTTTAAAATTTGACAAAAATCTGTACAAAAATCCAAAAATTCGAAGTTAATTACAACTAAAATTACACAAATGCAGCTCCTCTATCCAAAAAAACCTAACATAATCCAGAAAAATCAAAGTTGGTTTCAACAAAATTTTTTAAAATTTGGCAAACATCTGTACAAAAATCCTAAAATTCGAAGTAAATTTCAACTAAAATTACTCAAATGCAGCTCCGCTACCAAAAAAACCTAACGTAATCCAGAATAATCGAAGTTGGTTTCAACAAAATTTTTTAAAATTTTACAAAAATCTGTACAAAAATCCAAAAATTCGAAGTTATTTTCAACTAAAATTACTCAAATGCAGCTCCTCTATCAAAAAAACTATACATAATCCAGAAAAATCGAACTAGGTTTAAACAAAATTTTTTAAAATTGGACAAAAATCTGTACAAAAATCCAACAATTCGAAGTTAATTTCAACTAAAATTACTCAAATGCAGCTCTTCTACCAAAAAAACCTAACGTAATCCAGAATAATCGAAGTTGGTTCCAACATAATTTTTTAAAATTTGACAAAAATCTGTATAAAAATCCAAAAATTCGAAGTTATTTTCAACTAAAATTACTCAAATGCAGCTCCTCTATCAAAAAAACCTAACATAATCCAGAAAAATCGAAGTTGGTTTCAACAAAATTTTTTAAAATTTGACAAGAATCTGTACAAAAATCCAAAAATTCGAAGTTAATTTAAACTAAAATTACTCAAATGCAGCTCCTCTATCAAAAAAAGCTAACATAATCCAGAAAAATCGAAGTAGGTTTAAAACAAATTTTTTAAAATTTGACAAAAATCTGTACAAAAATCCAAAAATTCGAAGTTATTTTCAACAAAAATTACTCAAATTCAGCTCCTCTTTCAAAAAAACCTAACATAATCCAGAAAAATCGAAGTTGGTTTCAACAAAATTTTTTAAAATTTGACAAAAATCAGTACAAAAATCCAAAAATTCGAAGTTAATTTCAACTAAAATTACTCGAAAGCTGCTCCTCTATCAAAAAAACCTAACATAATCCAGAGAAATCGAAGTTGGGTTCAACAAATTTTATAAAATTTGACAAAAATCTATACAAAAATCCAAAAATTCGAATTTAATTTCAACTAGAATTACTCAAATGCAGCTCCTCTACCAAAAAAACCTAACGTAATCCAGAATAATCGAAGTTGGTTTCAACATAATTTTTTAAAATTTGACAAAAATCTGTACAAAAATCCAAAAATTCGAAGTTAATTTCAACTAAAGTTACTCAAATGCAGCTCCACTATCAAAAAACTTTACATAATGCAGAAAAATCGAAGTAGGTTTCAACATAATTTTTTAAAATTGGACAAAAATCTGTACAAAAATCCAACAATTCGAAGTTAATTTCAACTAAAATTACTCAAATGCAGCTCTTCTACCAAAAAAACCTAACGTAATCCAGAATAATCGAAGTTGGTTCCAACATAATTTTTTAAAATTTGACAAAAATCTGTATAAAAATCCAAAAATTCGAAGTTATTTTCAACTAAAATTACTCAAATGCAGCTCCTCTATCAAAAAAACCTAACATAATCCAGAAAAATCGAAGTTGGTTTCAACAAAATTTTTTAAAATTTGACAAGAATCTGTACAAAAATCCAAAAATTCGAAGTTATTTTCAACTAAAATTACTCAAATGCAGCTCCTCTATCAAAAAAACCTAACATAATCCAGAAAAATCAAAGTTGGTTTCAACAAAATTTTTTAAAATTTGGCAAACATCTGTACAAAAATCCTAAAATTCGAAGTTAATTTCAACTAAAATTACTCAAATGCAGCTCCGCTACCAAAAAAACCTAACGTAATCCAGAATAATCGAAGTTGGTTTCAACAAAATTTTTTAAAATTTTACAAAAATCTGTACAAAAATCCAAAAATTCGAAGTTAATTTCAACTAAAATTACTCAAATGCAGCTCCTCTATCAAAAAACCTAACATAATCCAGAAAAATCGAAGTTGGTTTCAACAAATTTTTTTTAAATTTTACAAGATTCTGTACAAAAATCCAAAAATTCGAAGTTATTTTCAACTAAAATTACTCAAATGCAGCTCCTCTATCAAAAAAACCTAACATAATCCAGAAAAATCAAAGTTGTTTTCAACAAAATTTTTTAAAATTTGACAAACATCTGTACAAAAATCCAAAAATTCGATGTTAATTTCAACTAAAGTTACTCAAATGCAGCTCCACTATCACAAAACTTTACCTAATCCAGAAAAATCGAAGTAGGTTTCAACAAAATTTTTTAAAATTTGACAAAAATCTGTACAAAAATTCAAAAATTCGAAGTTAATTTCAACTAAAATTACTCGAAAGCTGCTCCTCTATCAAAAAAACCTAACATAATCCAGAGAAATCGAAGTTGGTTTCAACAAAATTTTTTAAAATTTGACAAAAATCTGTACAAAAATCCAAAAATTCGAAGTTAATTTCAACTAAAATTACTCAAATGCAGCTCCGCTACCAAAAAAACCTAACGTAATCCAGAATAATCGAAGTTGGTTTCAACAAATTTTTTTAAAATTTTACAATAATCTGTACAAAAATAAAAAATTCGAAGTTAATTTCAACTAAAGTTACTCAAATGCAGCTCCACTATCAAAAAAACCTGACATAATCCAGAAAAATCGAAGTAGGTTTCAACATAATTTTTTAAAATTGGACAAAAATCTGTACAAAAATCCAACAATTCGAAGTTAATTTCAACTAAAATTACTCAAATGCAGCTCCTCTACCAAAAAAACCTAACGTAATCCAGAATAATCGAAGTTGGTTTCAACATAATTTTTTAAAATTTGACAAAAATCTGATCAAAAATCCAAAAATTCGAAGTTAATTTCAACTAAAATTACTTAAATGGAGCTCCTCTATCAAAAAAACCTAACATAATCCAGAAGAATCGAAGTTGGTTTCAACAAAATTTTTTATAATTTGACAAAAATCTGTACAAACATCCAAAAATTCAAAGTTAATTACAACTAAAATTACTCAAATGCAGCTCCTCTATCCAAAAAACGTACCATATCCAGAAAAATCGAAGTTGGTTTCAACAAAATTTTTTAAAATTTGACAAAAATCTGTACAAAAATCCAAAAATTCGAAGATAATTTCAACTAGAATTACTCAAATGCAGCTCCTCTATCAAAAAAACCTAACCTAATCCAGAAAAATCGAAGTTGGTTTCAACAAAATTTTTTAAAATTTGACAAAAATCTGTTCAAAAATCCAAAAATTCGAAGTTAATTTCAACTAGAATTACTCAAATGCAGCTCCTCTATCAAAAAAACCTAACATATTCCTGAAAAATCGAAGTTGGTTTCAACAAAATTTTTTAAAATTTGACAAAAATCAGTACAAAAATCCAAAAATGCGAAGTTAATTTCATCTAAAATTACTCGAATGCTGCTCCTCTATCAAAAAAACCTAACATAATCCAGAGAAATCGAAGTTGGTTTCAACAAAATTTTTTAAAATTTGACAAAAATCTGTACAAAAATCCAAAAATTCGAAGTTAATTACAACTAAAATTACTCAAATGCAGCTCCTCTATCCAAAAAACCTACCATATCCAGAAAAATCGAAGTTGGTTTCAACAAAATTTTTTAAAATTTGACAAAAATCTGTACAAAAATCCTAAAATTCGAAGTTAATTTCAACTAGAATTACTCAAATGCAGCTCCTCTATCCAAAGAACCTACCATATCCAGAAAAATCGAAGTTGGTTTCAACAAAATTTTTTAAAATTTGACAAAAATCTGTACAAAAATCCAAAAATTCGAAGTTAATTTCAACTAGAATTACTCAAATGCAGCTCCTCTATCAAAAAAACCTAACATAATCCAGAAATATCGAAGTTGGTTTCAACAAAATTTTTTAAAATTTGACAAAAATCTGTACGAAAATCCAAAAATTTGAAGTTAATTTCAACTAAAATTACTCAAATGCAGCTCCTCTATCAAAAAAACCTAACATAATCCAGAATAATCGAAGTAGGTTTAAACAAAATTTTTTAAAATTTGACAAAAATCTGTATAAAAATCCAAAAATTCGAAGTTAATTTCAACTAAAATTACTCAAATGCAGCTCCTCTATCAAAAAAACCTAACATAATCCAGAAAAATCGAAGTTGGTTTCAACAAAATTTTTTAAAATTTGACAAAAATCTATACAAAAATCCAAAAATTCGAAGTTAATTTCAACTAGAATTACTCAAATGCAGCTCCTCTATCAAAAAAACCTAACATAATCCAGAAAAATCGAAGTTGGTTTCAACAAAATTTTTTAAAATTGGACAAAATCTGTACAAAAATCCAAAAATTCGAAGTTAATTTCAAGTAGAATTACTCAAATGCAGCTCCTCTATCAAAAAAACCTAACATATTCCAGAAAAATCGAAGTTGGTTTCAACAAAATTTTTAAAATTTGACAAAAATCTGTACAAAAATCCAAAAATTCGAAGTTATTTTCAACTAAAATTACTCAAATGCAGCTCCTCTATCAAAAAAACTTTACATAATCCAGAAAAATCGAAGTTGGTTTCAACAAAATTTTTTAAAATTTGACAAAAATCTGTACAAAAATCCAAAAATTCGAAGTTATTTTCAACTAAAATTACTCAAATGCAGCTCCTCTATCAAAAAAACCTAACATAATCCAGAAAAATCGAAGTTGGTTTCAACAAAATTTTTTAAAATTTGACAAAAATCTATACAAAAATCCAAAAATTCGAAGTTAATTTCAACTAGAATTACTCAAATGCAGCTCCTCTATCAAAAAAACCTAACATAATCCAGAAAAATCGAAGTTGGTTTCAACAAAATTTTTTAAAATTTCATAAAAATCTGTACAAAAATCCAAAAATTCGAAGTTAATTTCAACTAAAATTACTCAAATGCAGCTCTTTTATCAAAAAAACCTAACATATTCCAGAAAAATCGAAGTTGGTTTCAACAAAATTTTTTAAAATTTGACAAAAATCTGTACGAGAATCCAAAAATTCGAAGTTAATTTCAACTAAAATTACTCAAATGCAGCTCCGCTACCAAAAAAACCTAACGTAATCCAGAGTAATCGAAGTTGGTTTCAACAAAATTTTTTAAAATTTGACAAAAATCTGTACAAAAATCCACAAATTTGAAGTTAATTTCAACTAAAATTACTCAAATGCAGCTCCTCTATCAAAAAAACCTAACATAATCCAGAATAATCGAAGTAGGTTTAAACAAAATTTTTTAAAATTTGACAAAAATCTGTATAAAAATCCAAAAATTCGAAGTTAATTTCAACTAAAATTACTCAAATGCAGCTCCTCTATCAAAAAAACCTAACATAATCCAGAAAAATCGAAGTTGGTTTCAACAAAATTTTTTAAAATTTGACAAAAATCTATACAAAAATCCAAAAATTCGAAGTTAATTTCAACTAGAATTACTCAAATGCAGCTCCTCTATCAAAAAAACCTAACATAATCCAGAAAAATCGAAGTTGGTTTCAACAAAATTTTTTAAAATTTGACAAAATCTGTACAAAAATCCAAAAATTCGAAGTTAATTTCAAGTAGAATTACTCAAATGCAGCTCCTCTATCAAAAAAACCTAACATATTCCAGAAAAATCGAAGTTGGTTTCAACAAAATTTTTAAAATTTGACAAAAATCTGTACAAAAATCCAAAAATTCGAAGTTATTTTCAACTAAAATTACTCAAATGCAGCTCCTCTATCAAAAAAACTTTACATAATCCAGAAAAATCGAAGTTGGTTTCAACAAAATTTTTTAAAATTTGACAAAAATCTGTACAAAAATCCAAAAATTCGAAGTTATTTTCAACTAAAATTACTCAAATGCAGCTCCTCTATCAAAAAAACTTTACATAATCCAGAAAAATCGAAGTTGGTTTCAACAAAATTTTTTAAAATTTGACAAACATCTGTACAAAAATCCCAAAATTCGAAGTTAATTTCAACTAAAATTACTCAAATGCAGCTCCGCTACGAAAAAAACCTAACGTAACCCAGAGTAATCGAAGTTGGTTTCAATAAAATTTTTTAAAATTTGACAAAAATCTGTACAAAAATCCAAAAATTTGAAGTTAATTTCAACTAAAATTACTCAAATGCAGCTCCTCTATCAAAAAAACCTAACATAATCCAGAAAAATCGAAGTTGGTTTCAACAAAATTTTTTATAATTTGAAAAAAATCTGTACAAACATCCAAAAATTCGAAGTTAATTTCAACTAAAATTACTCAAATGCAGCTCCTCTATCCAAAAAACCTAACATAATCCAGAAAAATCGAAGTTGGTTTCAACAAAATTTTTTAAAATTTGACAAAATCTGTACAAAAATCCAAAAATTCGAAGTTAATTTCAACTAAAATTACTCAAATGCAGCTCCTCTATCCAAAAAATCTAACATAATTCAGAAAAATCGAAGTTGGTTTCAACAAAATTTTTTAAAATTTGACAAAATCTGTACAAAAATCCAAAAATTCGAAGTTAATTTCAAGTAGAATTACTCAAATGCAGCTCCTCTATCAAAGAAACCTAACATAATCCAGAAAAATCGAAGTTGGTTACAACAAAATTTTTTATAATTTGAAAAAAATCTGTACAAACATCCAAAAATTCGAAGTTAATTTCAACTAAAATTACTCAAATGCAGCTCCTCTATCCAAAAAACATAACATAATCCAGAAAAATCGAAGTTGGTTTCAACAAAATTTTTTAAAATTTCACAAAAATCTGTACAAAAATCCAAAACTTCGAAGATAATTTCAACTTGAATTACTCAAATGCAGCTCCTCTATCAAAAAAACCTAACATAATCCAGAAAAATCGAAGTTGGTTTCAACAAAATTTTTTAAAATTTGACAAAAATCTGTACAAAAATCCAAAAAATCGAAGTTAATTTCAACTAGAATTACTCAAATGCAGCTCGTCTATCAAAAAAACCTAACATAATCCAGAAAAATCGAAATAGGCTTCAACAAAATTTTTTAAAATTTGAGAAAAATCTGTTCAAAAATCCAAAAATTCAAATTTAATTACAACTAAAATTACTCAAATGCAGCTCCTCTATCCAAAAAACCTAACATAATCCAGAAAAATCGAAGTTGGTTTCAACAAAATTTTTTAAAATTTGACCAAAATCTGTACAAAAATCCAAAAATTCGAAGTTAATTTCAACTACAATTACTCGAAAGCTGCTCCTCTATCAAAGAAACCTAACATAATCCAGAAAAATCGAAGTTGGTTTCAACAAAATCTTTTAAAATTTGACAAAAATCTGTACTAAAATCCAAAAATTCGAAGTTATTTTCAACTAAAATTACTCAAATGCAGCTCCTCTAACAAAAAGACTTTACATAATCCAGAAAAACCGAAGTTGGTTTCAACAAAATTTTTTAAAATTTGACAAATATCTGTACAAGAATCCAAAAATTCGAAGTTAATTTCAACTAAAATAACTCAAATGCAGCTCCTCTATCAAAAAAACCTAACATAATCCAGAAAAATCGAAATAGGCTTCAACAAAATTTTTTAAAATTTGAGAAAAATCTGTTCAAAAATCAAAAAATTCGAATTTAATTACAACTAAAATTACTCAAATGCAGCTCCTCTATCCAAAAAACCTAACATAATCCAGAAAAATCGAAGTTGGTTTCAACAAAATTTTTTAAAATTTGACAAAAATCTGTACAAAAATCCATAAATTCGAAGTTAATTCAACTAAAATTACTCAAATGCAGCTCCTCTATCAAAAAACCTAACATAATCCAGAAAAATCGAAGTTGGTTTCAACAAAATTTTTTATAATTTGAAAAAAATCTGTACAAACATCAAAAAATTCGAAGTTAATTTCAACTAAAATTACTCAAATGCAGCTCCTCTATCCAAACAACCTAACATAATCCAGAAAAATCGAAGTTGGTTTCAACAAAATTTTTTAAAATTTGACAAAATCTGTACAAAAATCCAAAAATTCGAAGTTAATTTCAACTAAAATTACTCAAATGCAGCTCCTCTATCCAAAAAATCTATCATAATTCAGAAAAATCGAAGTTGGTTTCAACAAAATTTTTTAAAATTTGACAAAATCTGTACAAAAATCCAAAAATTCGAAGTTAATTTCAACTAGAATTACTCAAATGCAGCTCCTCTATCAAAAAAACCTAACATAATCCAGAAAAATCGAAGTTGGTTTCAACAAAATTTTTTAAAATTTCACAAAAATCTGTACAAAAATCCAAAACTTCGAAGATAATTTCAACTTGAATTACTCAAATGCAGCTCCTCTATCAAAAAAACCTAACATAATCCAGAAAAATCGAAGTTGGTTTCAACAAAATTTTTTAAAATTTGACAAAAATCTGTACAAAAATCCAAAAAATCGAAGTTAATTTCAACTAGAATTACTCAAATGCAGCTCGTCTATCAAAAAAACCTAACATAATCCAGAAAAATCGAAATAGGCTTCAACAAAATTTTTTAAAATTTGAGAAAAATCTGTTCAAAAATCCAAAAATTCAAATTTAATTACAACTAAAATTACTCAAATGCAGCTCCTCTATCCAAAAAACCTAACATAATCCAGAAAAATCGAAGTTGGTTTCAACAAAATTTTTTAAAATTTGACAAAAATCTGTACAAAAATCCAAAAATTCGAAGTTAATTTCAACTACAATTACTCGAAAGCTGCTCCTCTATCAAAGAAACCTAACATAATCCAGAAAAATCGAAGTTGGTTTCAACAAAATTTTTTAAAATTTGACAAAAATCTGTACTAAAATCCAAAAATTCGAAGTTATTTTCAACTAAAATTACTCAAATGCAGCTCCTCTAACAAAAAGACTTTACATAATCCAGAAAAACCGAAGTTGGTTTCAACAAAATTTTTTAAAATTTGACAAATATCTGTACAAGAATCCAAAAATTCGAAGTTAATTTCAACTAAAATAACTCAAATGCAGCTCCTCTATCAAAAAAACCTAACATAATCCAGAAAAATCGAAATAGGCTTCAACAAAATTTTTTAAAATTTGAGAAAAATCTGTTCAAAAATCAAAAAATTCGAATTTAATTACAACTAAAATTACTCAAATGCAGCTCCTCTATCCAAAAAACCTAACATAATCCAGAAAAATCGAAGTTGGTTTCAACAAAATTTTTTAAAATTTGACAAAAATCTGTACAAAAATCCATAAATTCGAAGTTAATTCAACTAAAATTACTCAAATGCAGCTCCTCTATCAAAAAACCTAACATAATCCAGAAAAATCGAAGTTGGTTTCAACAAAATTTTTTATAATTTGAAAAAAATCTGTACAAACATCAAAAAATTCGAAGTTAATTTCAACTAAAATTACTCAAATGCAGCTCCTCTATCCAAACAACCTAACATAATCCAGAAAAATCGAAGTTGGTTTCAACAAAATTTTTTAAAATTTGACAAAATCTGTACAAAAATCCAAAAATTCGAAGTTAATTTCAACTAAAATTACTCAAATGCAGCTCCTCTATCCAAAAAATCTATCATAATTCAGAAAAATCGAAGTTGGTTTCAACAAAATTTTTTAAAATTTGACAAAATCTGTACAAAATTCAAAAATTCGAAGTTAATTTCAAGTAGAATTACTCAAATGCAGCTCCTCTATCAAAAAAACCTAACATAATCCAGAACAATCGAAGTTGGTTTCAACAAAATATTTTAAAATTTGACAAAAATCAGAACAAAAATCCAAAAATTCGAAGTTAATTTCAACTAGAATTACTCAAATGCAGCTCCTCTATCAAAAAAACTTTACATAATCCAGAAAAATCGAAGTTGGTTTCAACAAAATTTTTTAAAATTTGACAAAAATCAGTACAAAAATCCAAAAATTCGAAGTTAATTTCAACTAGAATTACTCAAATGCAGCTCCTCTATCAAAAAAACTTTACATAATCCAGAAAAATCGAAGTTGGTTTCAACAAAATTTTTTAAAATTTGACAAATATCTGCACAAAAATCCAAAAATTCGAAGTTAATTACAACTAAAATTACTCAAATGCAGCTCCTCTATCCAAAAAACCTAACATAATCCAGAAAAATCGAAGTTGGTTTCAACAAAATTTTTTAAAATTTGACAAAATCTGTACAAAAATCCAAAAATTCGAAGTTAATTTCAACTAAAATTACTCAAATGCAGCTCCTCTATCAAAAAAACCTAACATAATCCAGAAAAATCGTAGTTGGTTTCAACAAAATATTTTAAAATTTGACAAAAATCAGTACAAAAATCCAAAAATTCGAAGTTAATTTCAACTAGAATTACTCAAATGCAGCTCCTCTATCAAAAAAACTTTACATAATCCAGAAAAATCGAAGTTGGTTTCAACAAAATTTTTTAAAATTTGACAAAAATCTGTACAAAAATCCAAAAATTCGAAGATAATTTCAACTAAAATTACTCAAATGCAGCCCTCTATCAAAAAAACCTAACATAATCCAGAAAAATCGAAGTTGGTTTCAACAAAATTTTTTATAATTTGAAAAAAATCTGTACAAACATCCAAAAATTCGAAGTTAATTTCAACTAAAATTACTCAAATGCAGCTCCTCTATCAAAAAAACCTAACATAATCCAGAAAAATCGAAGTTGGTTTCAACAAAATTTTTTAAAATTTGACAAAAATCTGTACAAAAATCCAAAAATTCGAAGTTAATTCAACTAAAATTACTCAAATGCAGCTCCTCTTTCCAAAAAACCTAACATAATCCAGAAAAATCGAAGTTGGTTTCAACAAAAATTTTTAAAATTTGACAAAAATCTGTACAAAAATCCAAAAATTCGAAGATAATTTCAACTAAAATTACTCAAATGCAGCTCCTCTATCAAAAAAACCTAACATATTCCAGAAAAATCGAAGTTGATTTCAACAAAATTTTTTAAAATTTGACAAAAATCTGTACAAAAATCCAAAAATTCGAAGTTATTTTCAACTAAAATTACTCAAATGCAGCTCCTCTATCAAAAAAACTTTACATAATCCAGAAAAATCGAAGTTGGTTTCAACAAAATTTTTTAAAATTTGACAAAAATCTATACAAAAATCCAAAAATTCGAAGTTAATTTCAACTAAAATTACTCAAATGCAGCTCCTCTATCAAAAAAACCAAACATAATCCAGAAAAATCGAAGTTGGATTCAACAAAATTTTTTAAAATTTGACAAAAATCTGTACAAGAATCCAAAAATTCGAAGTTAATTTCAACTAAAATTACTCAAATGCAGCTCCTCTATCCAAAAAATCTAACATAATTCAGAAAAATCGAAGTTGGCTTCAACAAAATTTTTTAAAATTTGACAAAATCTGTACAAAAATCCAAAAATTCGAAGTTAATTTCAAGTAGAATTACTCAAATGCAGCTCCTCTATCAAAAAAACCTAACATAATCCAGAAAAATCGAAGTTGGTTTCAACAAAATATTTTAAAATTTGACAAAAATCAGTACAAAAATCCAAAAATTCGAAGTTAATTTCAACTAAAATTACTCAAATGCAGCTCCTCTATCAAAAAAACCTAACATAATCCAGAAAAATCGAATTTGGTTTCAACAAAATTTATTAAAATTTGACAAAAATCTGTACAAAAATCCAAAAATTCGAAGTTAATTACAATTAAAATTACTCAAATGCAGCTCCTCTATCCAAAAAACCTAACATAATCCAGAAAAATCGAAGTTGGTTTCAACAAATTTTTTTAAAATTTGACAAAAATCTGTACAAAAATCCAAAAATTCGAAGTTAATTCAACTAAAATTACTCAAATGCAGCTCCTGTATCAAAAAACCTAACATAATCCAGAAAAATCGAATTTGGTTTCAACAAAATTTATTAAAATTTGACAAAAATCTGTACAAAAATCCAAAAATTCGAAGTTAATTACAACTAAAATTACTCAAATGCAGCTCCTCTATCCAAAAAACCTAACATAATCCAGAAAAATCGAAGTTGGTTTCAACAAATTTTTTTAAAATTTGACAAAAATCTGTACAAAAATCCAAAAATTCGAAGTTAATTCAACTAAAATTACTCAAATGCAGCTCCTCTATCAAAAAACCTAACATAATCCAGAAAAATCGAAGTTGGTTTCAACAAAATTTTTTATAATTTGAAAAAAATCTGTACAAACATCAAAAAATTCGAAGTTAATTTCAACTAAATTTACTCAAATGCAGCTCCTCTATCCAAACAACCTAACATAATCCAGAAAAATCGAAGTTGGTTTCAACAAAATTTTTTAAAATTTGACAAAATCTGTACAAAAATCCAAAAATTCGAAGTTAATTTCAACTAAAATTACTCAAATGCAGCTCCTCTATCCAAACAACCTAACATAATCCAGAAAAATCGAAGTTGGTTTCAACAAAATTTTTTAAAATTTGACAAAATCTGTACAAAAATCCAAAAATTCGAAGTTAATTTCAACTAAAATTACTCAAATGCAGCTCCTCTATCCAAAAAATCTAACATAATTCAGAAAAATCGAAGTTGGTTTCAACAAAATTTTTTAAAATTTGACAAAATCTGTACAAAAATCCAAAAATTCGAAGTTAATTTCAACTAGAATTACTCAAATGCAGCTCCTCTATCAAAAAAACTTTACATAATCCAGAAAAATCGAAGTTGGTTTCAACAAAATTTTTTAAAATTTGACAAAATCTGTACAAAAATCCAAAAATTCGAAGTTAATTTCAACTAAAATTACTCAAATGCAGCTCCTCTATCCAAAAAATCTAACATAATTCAGAAAAATCGAAGTTGGTTTCAACAAAATTTTTTAAAATTTGACAAAATCTGTACAAAAATCCAAAAATTCGAAGTTAATTTCAAGTAGAATTACTCAAATGCAGCTCCTCTATCAAAAAAACCTAAGATAATCCAGAACAATCGAAGTTGGTTTCAACAAAATATTTTAAAATTTGACAAAAATCAGAACAAAAATCCAAAAATTCGAAGTTAATTTCAACTAGAATTACTCAAATGCAGCTCCTCTATCAAAAAAACTTTACATAATCCAGAAAAATCGAAGTTGGTTTCAACAAAATTTTTTAAAATTTGACAAATATCTGCACAAAAATCCAAAAATTCGGAGTTAATTACAACTAAAATTACTCAAATGCAGCTCCTCTATCCAAAAAACCTAACATAATCCAGAAAAATCGAAGTTGGTTTCAACAAAATTTTTTAAAATTTGACAAAATCTGTACAAAAATCCAAAAATTCGAAGTTAATTTCAACTAAAATTACTCAAATGCAGCTCCGCTACCAAAGAAACCTAACGTAATCCAGAGTAATCGAAGTTGGTTTCAACAAAATTTTTTAAAATTTGACCAACATCTGTACAAAATTCCAAAAATTCGAAGATAATTTCAACTAAAATTACTCAAATGCAGCTCCTCTACCAAAAAAACCTAACATATTTCAGAAAAATCGAAGTTAATTTCAACAAAATTTTTTAAAATTTGACAAAAATCTGTACAAAAATCCAAAAATTCGAAGTTATTTTCAACTAAAATTACTCAAATGCAGCTCCTCTATCAAAAAAACTTTACATAATCCAGAAAAATCGAAGTTGGTTTCAACAAAATTTTTTAAAATTTGACAAAAATCTATACAAAAATCCAAAAATTCGAAGTTAATTTCAACTAGAATTACTCAAATGCAGCTCCTCTATCAAAAAAACCTAACATAATCCAGAAAAATCGAAGTTGGTTTCAACAAAATATTTTAAAATTTGACAAAAATCAGTACAAAAATCCAAAAATTCGAAGTTAATTTCAACTAGAATTACTCAAATGCAGCTCCTCTATCAAAAAAACTTTACATAATCCAGAAAAATCGAAGTTGGTTTCAACAAAATTTTTTAAAATTTGACAAAAATCTATACAAAAATCCAAAAATTCGAAGATAATTTCAACTAAAATTACTCAAATGCAGCTCCTCTATCAAAAAAATCTAACATAATCCAGAAAAATCGAAGTTGATTTCAACAAAATTTTTTAAAATTTGACAAAATCTGTACAAAAATCCAAAAATTCGAAGTTAATTTCAACTAAAATTACTCAAATGCAGCTCCTCTACCAAAAAAACCTAACATATTCCAGAAAAATCGAAGTTGATTTCAACAAAATTTTTTAAAATTTGACAAAAATCTGTACAAAAATCCAAAAATTCGAAGTTATTTTCAACTAAAATTACTCAAATGCAGCTCCTCTATCAAAAAAACTTTACATAATCCAGAAAAATCGAAGTTGGTTTCAACAAAATTTTTTATAATTTGAAAAAAATCTGTACAAACATCAAAAAATTCGAAGTTAATTTCAACTAAAATTACTCAAATGCAGCTCCTCTATCCAAACAACCTAACATAATCCAGAAAAATCGAAGTTGGTTTCAACAAAATTTTTTAAAATTTGACAAAATCTGTACAAAAATCAAAAAATTCGAAGTTAATTTCAACTAAAATTACTCAAATGCAGCCCTCTATCAAAAAAACCTAACATAATCCAGAAAAATCGAAGTTGGTTTCAACAAAATTTTTTATAATTTGAAAAAAATCTGTACAAACATCCAAAAATTCGAAGTTAATTTCAACTAAAATTACTCAAATGCAGCTCCTCTATCAAAAAAACCTAACATAATCCAGAAAAATCGAAGTTGGTTTCAACAAAATTTTTTAAAATTTGACAAAAATCTGTACAAAAATCCAAAAATTCGAAGTTAATTCAACTAAAATTACTCAAATGCAGCTCCTCTATCCAAAAAACCTAACATAATCCAGAAAAATCGAAGTTGGTTTCAACAAAAATTTTTAAAATTTGACAAAAATCTGTACAAAAATCCAAAAATTCGAAGATAATTTCAACTAAAATTACTCAAATGCAGCTCCTCTATCAAAAAAACCTAACATATTCCAGAAAAATCGAAGTTGATTTCAACAAAATTTTTTAAAATTTGACAAAAATCTGTACAAAAATCCAAAAATTCGAAGTTATTTTCAACTAAAATTACTCAAATGCAGCTCCTCTATCAAAAAAACTTTACATAATCCAGAAAAATCGAAGTTGGTTTCAACAAAATTTTTTAAAATTTGATAAAAATCTATACAAAAATCCAAAAATTCGAAGTTAATTTCAACTAAAATTACTCAAATGCAGCTCCTCTATCAAAAAAACCAAACATAATCCAGAAAAATCGAAGTTGGTTTCAACAAAATTTTTTAAAATTTGACAAAAATCTGTACAAGAATCCAAAAATTCGAAGTTAATTTCAACTAAAATTACTCAAATGCAGCTCCTCTATCCAAAAAATCTAACATAATTCAGAAAAATCGAAGTTGGCTTCAACAAAATTTTTTAAAATTTGACAAAATCTGTACAAAAATCCAAAAATTCGAAGTTAATTTCAAGTAGAATTACTCAAATGCAGCTCCTCTATCAAAAAAACCTAACATAATCCAGAACAATCGAAGTTGGTTTCAACAAAATATTTTAAAATTTGACAAATATCAGAACAAAAATCCAAAAATTCGAAGTTAATTTCAACTAAAATTACTCAAATGCAGCTCCTCTATCAAAAAAACCTAACATAATCCAGAAAAATCGAATTTGGTTTCAACAAAATTTATTAAAATTTGACAAAAATCTGTACAAAAATCCAAAAATTCGAAGTTAATTACAACTAAAATTACTCAAATGCAGCTCCTCTATCCAAAAAACCTAACATAATCCAGAAAAATCGAAGTTGGTTTCAACAAATTTTTTTAAAATTTGACAAAAATCTGTACAAAAATCCAAAAATTCGAAGTTAATTCAACTAAAATTACTCAAATGCAGCTCCTCTATCAAAAAACCTAACATAATCCAGAAAAATCGAAGTTGGTTTCAACAAAATTTTTTATAATTTGAAAAAAATCTGTACAAACATCAAAAAATTCGAAGTTAATTTCAACTAAAATTACTCAAATGCAGCTCCTCTATCCAAACAACCTAACATAATCCAGAAAAATCGAAGTTGGTTTCAACAAAATTTTTTAAAATTTGACAAAATCTGTACAAAAATCCAAAAATTCGAAGTTAATTTCAACTAAAATTACTCAAATGCAGCTCCTCTATCCAAAAAATCTAACATAATTCAGAAAAATCGAAGTTGGTTTCAACAAAATTTTTTAAAATTTGACAAAATCTGTACAAAAATCCAAAAATTCGAAGTTAATTTCAACTAGAATTACTCAAATGCAGCTCCTCTATCAAAAAAACTTTACATAATCCAGAAAAATCGAAGTTGGTTTCAACAAAATTTTTTAAAATTTGACAAAATCTGTACAAAAATCCAAAAATTCGAAGTTAATTTCAACTAAAATTACTCAAATGCAGCTCCTCTATCCAAAAAATCTAACATAATTCAGAAAAATCGAAGTTGGTTTCAACAAAATTTTTTAAAATTTGACAAAATCTGTACAAAAATCCAAAAATTCGAAGTTAATTTCAAGTAGAATTACTCAAATGCAGCTCCTCTATCAAAAAAACCTAAGATAATCCAGAACAATCGAAGTTGGTTTCAACAAAATATTTTAAAATTTGACAAAAATCAGAACAAAAATCCAAAAATTCGAAGTTAATTTCAACTAGAATTACTCAAATGCAGCTCCTCTATCAAAAAAACTTTACATAATCCAGAAAAATCGAAGTTGGTTTCAACAAAATTTTTTAAAATTTGACAAATATCTGCACAAAAATCCAAAAATTCGGAGTTAATTACAACTAAAATTACTCAAATGCAGCTCCTCTATCCAAAAAACCTAACATAATCCAGAAAAATCGAAGTTGGTTTCAACAAAATTTTTTAAAATTTGACAAAATCTGTACAAAAATCCAAAAATTCGAAGTTAATTTCAACTAAAATTACTCAAATGCAGCTCCGCTACCAAAGAAACCTAACGTAATCCAGAGTAATCGAAGTTGGTTTCAACAAAATTTTTTAAAATTTGACCAACATCTGTACAAAATTCCAAAAATTCGAAGATAATTTCAACTAAAATTACTCAAATGCAGCTCCTCTACCAAAAAAACCTAACATATTTCAGAAAAATCGAAGTTAATTTCAACAAAATTTTTTAAAATTTGACAAAAATCTGTACAAAAATCCAAAAATTCGAAGTTATTTTCAACTAAAATTACTCAAATGCAGCTCCTCTATCAAAAAAACTTTACATAATCCAGAAAAATCGAAGTTGGTTTCAACAAAATTTTTTAAAATTTGACAAAAATCTATACAAAAATCCAAAAATTCGAAGTTAATTTCAACTAGAATTACTCAAATGCAGCTCCTCTATCAAAAAAACCTAACATAATCCAGAAAAATCGAAGTTGGTTTCAACAAAATATTTTAAAATTTGACAAAAATCAGTACAAAAATCCAAAAATTCGAAGTTAATTTCAACTAGAATTACTCAAATGCAGCTCCTCTATCAAAAAAACTTTACATAATCCAGAAAAATCGAAGTTGGTTTCAACAAAATTTTTTAAAATTTGACAAAAATCTATACAAAAATCCAAAAATTCGAAGATAATTTCAACTAAAATTACTCAAATGCAGCTCCTCTATCAAAAAAATCTAACATAATCCAGAAAAATCGAAGTTGATTTCAACAAAATTTTTTAAAATTTGACAAAATCTGTACAAAAATCCAAAAATTCGAAGTTAATTTCAACTAAAATTACTCAAATGCAGCTCCTCTACCAAAAAAACCTAACATATTCCAGAAAAATCGAAGTTGATTTCAACAAAATTTTTTAAAATTTGACAAAAATCTGTACAAAAATCCAAAAATTCGAAGTTATTTTCAACTAAAATTACTCAAATGCAGCTCCTCTATCAAAAAAACTTTACATAATCCAGAAAAATCGAAGTTGGTTTCAACAAAATTTTTTATAATTTGAAAAAATCTGTACAAACATCAAAAAATTCGAAGTTAATTTCAACTAAAATTACTCAAATGCAGCTCCTCTATCCAAACAACCTAACATAATCCAGAAAAATCGAAGTTGGTTTCAACAAAATTTTTTAAAATTTGACAAAATCTGTACAAAAATCAAAAAATTCGAAGTTAATTTCAACTAAAATTACTCAAATGCAGCTCCTCTATCCAAAAAATCTATCATAATTCAGAAAAATCGAAGTTGGTTTCAACAAAATTTTTTAAAATTTGACAAAATCTGTACAAAAATCCAAAAATTCGAAGTTAATTTCAACTAGAATTACTCAAATGCAGCTCCTCTATCAAAAAAACTTTACATAATCCAGAAAAATCGAAGTTGGTTTCAACAAAATTTTTTAAAATTTGACAAAATCTGTACAAAAATCCAAAAATTCGAAGTTAATTTCAACTAAAATTACTCAAATGCAGCTCCTCTATCCAAAAAATCTAACATAATTCAGAAAAATCGAAGTTGGTTTCAACAAAATTTTTTAAAATTTGACAAAATCTGTACAAAAATCCAAAAATTCGAAGTTAATTTCAAGTAGAATTACTCAAATGCAGCTCCTCTATCAAAAAAACCTAACATAATCCAGAACAATCGAAGTTGGTTTCAACAAAATATTTTAAAATTTGACAAAAATCAGAACAAAAATCCAAAAATTCGAAGTTAATTTCAACTAAAATTACTCAAATGCAGCTCCTCTATCAAAAAAACCTAACATAATCCAGAAAAATCGAATTTGGTTTCAACAAAATTTATTAAAATTTGACAAAAATCTGTACAAAAATCCAAAAATTCGAAGTTAATTACAACTAAAATTACTCAAATGCAGCTCCTCTATCCAAAAAACCTAACATAATCCAGAAAAATCGAAGTTGGTTTCAACAAATTTTTTTAAAATTTGACAAAAATCTGTACAAAAATCCAAAAATTCGAAGTTAATTCAACTAAAATTACTCAAATGCAGCTCCTCTATCCAAAAACCTAACATAATCCAGAAAAATCGAAGTTGGTTTCAACAAAATTTTTTATAATTTGAAAAAAATCTGTACAAACATCAAAAAATTCGAAGTTAATTTCAACTAAAATTACTCAAATGCAGCTCCTCTATCCAAACAACCTAACATAATCCAGAAAAATCGAAGTTGGTTTCAACAAAACTTTTTAAAATTTGACAAAATCTGTACAAAAATCCAAAAATTCGAAGTTAATTTCAACTAAAATTACTCAAATGCAGCTCCTCTATCCAAACAACCTAACATAATCCAGAAAAATCGAAGTTGGTTTCAACAAAATTTTTTAAAATTTGACAAAATCTGTACAAAAATCCAAAAATTCGAAGTTAATTTCAACTAAAATTACTCAAATGCAGCTCCTCTATCCAAAAAATCTAACATAATTCAGAAAAATCGAAGTTGGTTTCAACAAAATTTTTTAAAATTTGACAAAATCTGTACAAAAATCCAAAAATTCGAAGTTAATTTCAACTAGAATTACTCAAATGCAGCTCCTCTATCAAAAAAACTTTACATAATCCAGAAAAATCGAAGTTGGTTTCAACAAAATTTTTTAAAATTTGACAAAAATCAGTACAAACATCCAAAAATTCGAAGTTAATTTCAACTAAAATTACTCAAATGCAGCTCCTCTATCAAAAAAACTTTACATAATCCAGAAAAATCGAAGTTGGTTTCAACAAAATTTTTTAAAATTTGACAAAAATCTGTACAAAAATCCAAAAATTCGAAGATAATTTCAACTAAAATTACTCAAATGCAGCCCTCTATCAAAAAAACCTAACATAATCCAGAAAAATCGAAGTTGGTTTCAACAAAATTTTTTATAATTTGAAAAAAATCTGTACAAACATCCAAAAATTCGAAGTTAATTTCAACTAAAATTACTCAAATGCAGCTCCTCTATCAAAAAAACCTAACATAATCCAGAAAAATCGAAGTTGGTTTCAACAAAATTTTTTAAAATTTGACAAAAATCTGTACAAAAATCCAAAAATTCGAAGTTAATTCAACTAAAATTACTCAAATGCAGCTCCTCTATCCAAAAAACCTAACATAATCCAGAAAAATCGAAGTTGGTTTCAACAAAAATTTTTAAAATTTGACAAAAATCTGTACAAAAATCCAAAAATTCGAAGATAATTTCAACTAAAATTACTCAAATGCAGCTCCTCTATCAAAAAAACCTAACATATTCCAGAAAAATCGAAGTTGATTTCAACAAAATTTTTTAAAATTTGACAAAAATCTGTACAAAAATCCAAAAATTCGAAGTTATTTTCAACTAAAATTACTCAAATGCAGCTCCTCTATCAAAAAAACTTTACATAATCCAGAAAAATCGAAGTTGGTTTCAACAAAATTTTTTAAAATTTGACAAAAATCTATACAAAAATCCAAAAATTCGAAGTTAATTTCAACTAAAATTACTCAAATGCAGCTCCTCTATCAAAAAAACCAAACATAATCCAGAAAAATCGAAGTTGGTTTGACAAAATTTTTTAAAATTTGACAAAAATCTGTACAAGAATCCAAAAATTCGAAGTTAATTTCAACTAAAATTACTCAAATGCAGCTCCTCTATCCAAAAAATCTAACATAATTCAGAAAAATCGAAGTTGGCTTCAACAAAATTTTTTAAAATTTGACAAAATCTGTACAAAAATCCAAAAATTCGAAGTTAATTTCAACTAAAATTACTCAAATGCAGCTCCTCTATCCAAAAAATCTAACATAATTCAGAAAAATCGAAGTTGGTTTCAACAAAATTTTTTAAAATTTGACAAAATCTGTACAAAAATCCAAAAATTCGAAGTTAATTTCAAGTAGAATTACTCAAATGCAGCTCCTCTATCAAAAAAACCTAAGATAATCCAGAACAATCGAAGTTGGTTTCAACAAAATATTTTAAAATTTGACAAAAATCAGAACAAAAATCCAAAAATTCGAAGTTAATTTCAACTAGAATTACTCAAATGCAGCTCCTCTATCAAAAAAACTTTACATAATCCAGAAAAATCGAAGTTGGTTTCAACAAAATTTTTTAAAATTTGACAAATATCTGCACAAAAATCCAAAAATTCGGAGTTAATTACAACTAAAATTACTCAAATGCAGCTCCTCTATCCAAAAAACCTAACATAATCCAGAAAAATCGAAGTTGGTTTCAACAAAATTTTTTAAAATTTGACAAAATCTGTACAAAAATCCAAAAATTCGAAGTTAATTTCAACTAAAATTACTCAAATGCAGCTCCGCTACCAAAGAAACCTAACGTAATCCAGAGTAATCGAAGTTGGTTTCAACAAAATTTTTTAAAATTTGACCAACATCTGTACAAAATTCCAAAAATTCGAAGATAATTTCAACTAAAATTACTCAAATGCAGCTCCTCTACCAAAAAAACCTAACATATTTCAGAAAAATCGAAGTTAATTTCAACAAAATTTTTTAAAATTTGACAAAAATCTGTACAAAAATCCAAAAATTCGAAGTTATTTTCAACTAAAATTACTCAAATGCAGCTCCTCTATCAAAAAAACTTTACATAATCCAGAAAAATCGAAGTTGGTTTCAACAAAATTTTTTAAAATTTGACAAAAATCTATACAAAAATCCAAAAATTCGAAGTTAATTTCAACTAGAATTACTCAAATGCAGCTCCTCTATCAAAAAAACCTAACATAATCCAGAAAAATCGAAGTTGGTTTCAACAAAATATTTTAAAATTTGACAAAAATCAGTACAAAAATCCAAAAATTCGAAGTTAATTTCAACTAGAATTACTCAAATGCAGCTCCTCTATCAAAAAAACTTTACATAATCCAGAAAAATCGAAGTTGGTTTCAACAAAATTTTTTAAAATTTGACAAAAATCTATACAAAAATCCAAAAATTCGAAGATAATTTCAACTAAAATTACTCAAATGCAGCTCCTCTATCAAAAAAATCTAACATAATCCAGAAAAATCGAAGTTGATTTCAACAAAATTTTTTAAAATTTGACAAAATCTGTACAAAAATCCAAAAATTCGAAGTTAATTTCAACTAAAATTACTCAAATGCAGCTCCTCTACCAAAAAAACCTAACATATTCCAGAAAAATCGAAGTTGATTTCAACAAAATTTTTTAAAATTTGACAAAAATCTGTACAAAAATCCAAAAATTCGAAGTTATTTTCAACTAAAATTACTCAAATGCAGCTCCTCTATCAAAAAAACTTTACATAATCCAGAAAAATCGAAGTTGGTTTCAACAAAATT
Organism: Andrena trimmerana; assembly: GCA_951215215.1. NCBI lineage: Eukaryota > Metazoa > Arthropoda > Insecta > Hymenoptera > Andrenidae > Andrena > Andrena trimmerana. The sequence goes on from CATNUO010000088.1 coordinate 376,662, forward strand.
TTTTATAATTTGAAAAAAATCTGTACAAACATCAAAAAATTCGAAGTTAATTTCAACTAAAATTACTCAAATGCAGCTCCTCTATCCAAACAACCTAACATAATCCAGAAAAATCGAAGTTGGTTTCAACAAAATTTTTTAAAATTTGACAAAATCTGTACAAAAATCAAAAAATTCGAAGTTAATTTCAACTAAAATTACTCAAATGCAGCTCCTCTATCCAAAAAATCTATCATAATTCAGAAAAATCGAAGTTGGTTTCAACAAAATTTTTTAAAATTTGACAAAATCTGTACAAAAATCCAAAAATTCGAAGTTAATTTCAACTAGAATTACTCAAATGCAGCTCCTCTATCAAAAAAACTTTACATAATCCAGAAAAATCGAAGTTGGTTTCAACAAAATTTTTTAAAATTTGACAAAATCTGTACAAAAATCCAAAAATTCGAAGTTAATTTCAACTAAAATTACTCAAATGCAGCTCCTCTATCCAAAAAATCTAACATAATTCAGAAAAATCGAAGTTGGTTTCAACAAAATTTTTTAAAATTTGACAAAATCTGTACAAAAATCCAAAAATTCGAAGTTAATTTCAAGTAGAATTACTCAAATGCAGCTCCTCTATCAAAAAAACCTAACATAATCCAGAACAATCGAAGTTGGTTTCAACAAAATATTTTAAAATTTGACAAAAATCAGAACAAAAATCCAAAAATTCGAAGTTAATTTCAACTAAAATTACTCAAATGCAGCTCCTCTATCAAAAAAACCTAACATAATCCAGAAAAATCGAATTTGGTTTCAACAAAATTTATTAAAATTTGACAAAAATCTGTACAAAAATCCAAAAATTCGAAGTTAATTACAACTAAAATTACTCAAATGCAGCTCCTCTATCCAAAAAACCTAACATAATCCAGAAAAATCGAAGTTGGTTTCAACAAATTTTTTTAAAATTTGACAAAAATCTGTACAAAAATCCAAAAATTCGAAGTTAATTCAACTAAAATTACTCAAATGCAGCTCCTCTATCCAAAAACCTAACATAATCCAGAAAAATCGAAGTTGGTTTCAACAAAATTTTTTATAATTTGAAAAAAATCTGTACAAACATCAAAAAATTCGAAGTTAATTTCAACTAAAATTACTCAAATGCAGCTCCTCTATCCAAACAACCTAACATAATCCAGAAAAATCGAAGTTGGTTTCAACAAAACTTTTTAAAATTTGACAAAATCTGTACAAAAATCCAAAAATTCGAAGTTAATTTCAACTAAAATTACTCAAATGCAGCTCCTCTATCCAAACAACCTAACATAATCCAGAAAAATCGAAGTTGGTTTCAACAAAATTTTTTAAAATTTGACAAAATCTGTACAAAAATCCAAAAATTCGAAGTTAATTTCAACTAAAATTACTCAAATGCAGCTCCTCTATCCAAAAAATCTAACATAATTCAGAAAAATCGAAGTTGGTTTCAACAAAATTTTTTAAAATTTGACAAAATCTGTACAAAAATCCAAAAATTCGAAGTTAATTTCAACTAGAATTACTCAAATGCAGCTCCTCTATCAAAAAAACTTTACATAATCCAGAAAAATCGAAGTTGGTTTCAACAAAATTTTTTAAAATTTGACAAAAATCAGTACAAACATCCAAAAATTCGAAGTTAATTTCAACTAAAATTACTCAAATGCAGCTCCTCTATCAAAAAAACTTTACATAATCCAGAAAAATCGAAGTTGGTTTCAACAAAATTTTTTAAAATTTGACAAAAATCTGTACAAAAATCCAAAAATTCGAAGATAATTTCAACTAAAATTACTCAAATGCAGCCCTCTATCAAAAAAACCTAACATAATCCAGAAAAATCGAAGTTGGTTTCAACAAAATTTTTTATAATTTGAAAAAAATCTGTACAAACATCCAAAAATTCGAAGTTAATTTCAACTAAAATTACTCAAATGCAGCTCCTCTATCAAAAAAACCTAACATAATCCAGAAAAATCGAAGTTGGTTTCAACAAAATTTTTTAAAATTTGACAAAAATCTGTACAAAAATCCAAAAATTCGAAGTTAATTCAACTAAAATTACTCAAATGCAGCTCCTCTATCCAAAAAACCTAACATAATCCAGAAAAATCGAAGTTGGTTTCAACAAAAATTTTTAAAATTTGACAAAAATCTGTACAAAAATCCAAAAATTCGAAGATAATTTCAACTAAAATTACTCAAATGCAGCTCCTCTATCAAAAAAACCTAACATATTCCAGAAAAATCGAAGTTGATTTCAACAAAATTTTTTAAAATTTGACAAAAATCTGTACAAAAATCCAAAAATTCGAAGTTATTTTCAACTAAAATTACTCAAATGCAGCTCCTCTATCAAAAAAACTTTACATAATCCAGAAAAATCGAAGTTGGTTTCAACAAAATTTTTTAAAATTTGACAAAAATCTATACAAAAATCCAAAAATTCGAAGTTAATTTCAACTAAAATTACTCAAATGCAGCTCCTCTATCAAAAAAACCAAACATAATCCAGAAAAATCGAAGTTGGTTTGACAAAATTTTTTAAAATTTGACAAAAATCTGTACAAGAATCCAAAAATTCGAAGTTAATTTCAACTAAAATTACTCAAATGCAGCTCCTCTATCCAAAAAATCTAACATAATTCAGAAAAATCGAAGTTGGCTTCAACAAAATTTTTTAAAATTTGACAAAATCTGTACAAAAATCCAAAAATTCGAAGTTAATTTCAAGTAGAATTACTCAAATGCAGCTCCTCTATCAAAAAAACCTAACATAATCCAGAAAAATCGAAGTTGGTTTCAACAAAATATTTTAAAATTTGACAAAAATCAGTACAAAAATCCAAAAATTCGAAGTTAATTTCAACTAAAATTACTCAAATGCAGCTCCTCTATCAAAAAAACCTAACATAATCCAGAAAAATCGAATTTGGTTTCAACAAAATTTATTAAAATTTGACAAAAATCTGTACAAAAGTCCAAAAATTCGAAGTTAATTACAACTAAAATTACTCAAATGCAGCTCCTCTATCCAAAAAACCTAACATAATCCAGAAAAATCGAAGTTGGTTTCAACAAATTTTTTTAAAATTTGACAAAAATCTGTACAAAAATCCAAAAATTCGAAGTTAATTCAACTAAAATTACTCAAATGCAGCTCCTCTATCAAAAAACCTAACATAATCCAGAAAAATCGAAGTTGGTTTCAACAAAATTTTTTATAATTTGAAAAAAATCTGTACAAACATCAAAAAATTCGAAGTTAATTTCAACTAAAATTACTCAAATGCAGCTCCTCTATCCAAACAACCTAACATAATCCAGAAAAATCGAAGTTGGTTTCAACAAAATTTTTTAAAATTTGACAAAATCTGTACAAAAATCCAAAAATTCGAAGTTAATTTCAACTAAAATTACTCAAATGCAGCTCCGCTACCAAAGAAACCTAACGTAATCCAGAGTAATCGAAGTTGGTTTCAACAAAATTTTTTAAAATTTGACCAACATCTGTACAAAAATCCAAAAATTCGAAGTTAATTACAACTAAAATTACTCAAATGCAGCTCCTCTATCCAAAAAACCTAACATAATCCAGAAAAATCGAAGTTGGTTTCAACAAAATTTTTTAAAATTTGACAAAATCTGTACAAAAATCCAAAAATTCGAAGTTAATTTCAACTAAAATTACTCAAATGCAGATCCTCTATCAAAAAAACCTAACATAATCCAGAAAAATCGTAGTTGGTTTCAACAAAATATTTTAAAATTTGACAAAAATCAGTACAAAAATCCAAAAATTCGAAGTTAATTTCAACTAGAATTACTCAAATGCAGCTCCTCTATCAAAAAAACTTTACATAATCCAGAAAAATCGAAGTTGGTTTCAACAAAATTTTTTAAAATTTGACAAAAATCTGTACAAAAATCCAAAAATTCGAAGATAATTTCAACTAAAATTACTCAAATGCAGCCCTCTATCAAAAAAACCTAACATAATCCAGAAAAATCGAAGTTGGTTTCAACAAAATTTTTTATAATTTGAAAAAAATCTGTACAAACATCCAAAAATTCGAAGTTAATTTCAACTAAAATTACTCAAATGCAGCTCCTCTATCAAAAAAACCTAACATAATCCAGAAAAATCGAAGTTGGTTTCAACAAAATTTTTTAAAATTTGACAAAAATCTGTACAAAAATCCAAAAATTCGAAGTTAATTCAACTAAAATTACTCAAATGCAGCTCCTCTATCCAAAAAACCTAACATAATCCAGAAAAATCGAAGTTGGTTTCAACAAAAATTTTTAAAATTTGACAAAAATCTGTACAAAAATCCAAAAATTCGAAGATAATTTCAACTAAAATTACTCAAATGCAGCTCCTCTATCAAAAAAACCTAACATATTCCAGAAAAATCGAAGCTGGTTTCAACAAAATTTTTTAAAATTTGACAAAAATCTGTACAAGAATCCAAAAATTCGAAGTTAATTTCAACTAAAATTACTCAAATGCAGCTCCTCTATCCAAAAAATCTAACATAATTCAGAAAAATCGAAGTTGGCTTCAACAAAATTTTTTAAAATTTGACAAAATCTGTACAAAAATCCAAAAATTCGAAGTTAATTTCAAGTAGAATTACTCAAACGCAGCTCCTCTATCAAAAAAACCTAACATAATCCAGAAAAATCGAAGTTGGTTTCAACAAAATATTTTAAAATTTGACAAAAATCAGTACAAAAATCCAAAAATTCGAAGTTAATTTCAACTAAAATTACTCAAATGCAGCTCCTCTATCCAAAAAACCTAACATAATCCAGAAAAATCGAAGTTGGTTTCAACAAAATTTTTTATAATTTGAAAAAAATCTGTACAAACATCAAAAAATTCGAAGTTAATTTCAACTAAAATTACTCAAATGCAGCTCCTCTATCCAAACAACCTAACATAATCCAGAAAAATCGAAGTTGGTTTCAACAAAATTTTTTAAAATTTGACAAAATCTGTACAAAAATCCAAAAATTCGAAGTTAATTTCAACTAAAATTACTCAAATGCAGCTCCTCTATCCAAAAAATCTAACATAATTCAGAAAAATCGAAGTTGGTTTCAACAAAATTTTTTAAAATTTGACAAAATCTGTACAAAAATCCAAAAATTCGAAGTTAATTTCAACTAAAATTACTCAAATGCAGCTCCGCTACCAAAGAAACCTAACGTAATCCAGAGTAATCGAAGTTGGTTTCAACAAAATTTTTTAAAATTTGACCAACATCTGTACAAAAATCCAAAAATTCGAAGATAATTTCAACTAAAATTACTCAAATGCAGCTCCTCTACCAAAAAAACCTAACATATTCCAGAAAAATCGAAGTTGATTTCAACAAAATTTTTTAAAATTTGACAAAAATCTGTACAAAAATCCAAAAATTCGAAGTTATTTTCAACTAAAATTACTCAAATGCAGCTCCTCTATCAAAAAAACTTTACATAATCCAGAAAAATCGAAGTTGGTTTCAACAAAATTTTTTAAAATTTGACAAAATCTGTACAAAAATCCAAAAATTCGAAGTTAATTTCAACTAAAATTACTCAAATGCAGCTCCTCTACCAAAAAAACCTAACATATTCCAGAAAAATCGAAGTTGATTTCAACAAAATTTTTCAAAATTTGACAAAAATCTGTACAAAAATCCAAAAATTCGAAGTTATTTTCAACTAAAATTACTCAAATGCAGCTCCTCTATCAAAAAAACTTTACATAATCCAGAAAAATCGAAGTTGGTTTCAACAAAATTTTTTATAATTTGAAAAAAATCTGTACAAACATCAAAAAATTCGAAGTTAATTTCAACTAAAATTACTCAAATGCAGCTCCTCTATCCAAACAACCTAACATAATCCAGAAAAATCGAAGTTGGTTTCAACAAAATTTTTTAAAATTTGACAAAATCTGTACAAAAATCCAAAAATTCGAAGTTAATTTCAACTAAAATTACTCAAATGCAGCTCCTCTATCCAAAAAATCTAACATAATTCAGAAAAATCGAAGTTGGTTTCAACAAAATTTTTTAAAATTTGACAAAATCTGTACAAAAATCCAAAAATTCGAAGTTAATTTCAAGTAGAATTACTCAAATGCAGTTCCTCTATCAAAAAATCTAACATAATTCAGAAAAATCGAAGTTGGTTTCAACAAAATTTTTTAAAATTTGACAAAATCTGTACAAAAATCCAAAAATTCGAAGTTAATTTCAAGTAGAATTACTCAAATGCAGCTCCTCTATCAAAAAAACCTAACATAATCCAGAACAATCGAAGTTGGTTTCAACAAAATATTTTAAAATTTGACAAAAATCAGAACAAAAATCCAAAAATGCGAAGTTAATTTCAACTAAAATTACTCAAATGCAGCTCCTCTATCCAAAAAACCTAACATAATCCAGAAAAATCGAAGTTGGTTTCAACAAATTTTTTTAAAATTTGACAAAAATCTGTACAAAAATCCAAAAATTCGAAGTTAATTCAACTAAAATTACTCAAATGCAGCTCCTCTATCAAAAAACCTAACATAATCCAGAAAAATCGAAGTTGGTTTCAACAAAATTTTTTATAATTTGAAAAAAATCTGTACAAACATCAAAAAATTCGAAGTTAATTTCAACTAAAATTACTCAAATGCAGCTCCTCTATCCAAACAACCTAACATAATCCAGAAAAATCGAAGTTGGTTTCAACAAAATTTTTTAAAATTTGACAAAATCTGTACAAAAATCCAAAAATTCGAAGTTAATTTCAACTAAAATTACTCAAATGCAGCTCCTCTATCCAAACAACCAAACATAATCCAGAAAAATCGAAGTTGGTTTCAACAAAATTTTTTAAAATTTGACAAAATCTGTACAAAAATCCAAAAATTCGAAGTTAATTTCAAGTAGAATTACTCAAATGCAGCTCCTCTATCAAAAAAACCTAACATAATCCAGAACAATCGAAGTTGGTTTCAACAAAATATTTTAAAATTTGACAAAAATCAGAACAAAAATCCAAAAATTCGAAGTTAATTTCAACTAGAATTACTCAAATGCAGCTCCTCTATCAAAAAAACTTTACATAATCCAGAAAAATCGAAGTTGGTTTCAACAAAATTTTTTAAAATTTGACAAATATCTGCACAAAAATCCAAAAATTCGGAGTTAATTACAACTAAAATTACTCAAATGCAGCTCCTCTATCCAAAAAACCTAACATAATCCAGAAAAATCGAAGTTGGTTTCAACAAAATTTTTTAAAATTTGACAAAATCTGTACAAAAATCCAAAAATTCGAAGTTAATTTCAACTAAAATTACTCAAATGCAGCTCCGCTACCAAAGAAACCTAACGTAATCCAGAGTAATCGAAGTTGGTTTCAACAAAATTTTTTAAAATTTGACCAACATCTATACAAAAATCCAAAAATTCGAAGTTAATTTCAACTAGAATTACTCAAATGCAGCTCCTCTATCAAAAAAACCTAACATAATCCAGAAAAATCGAAGTTGGTTTCAGCAAAATATTTTAAAATTTGACAAAAATCAGTACAAAAATCCAAAAATTCGAAGTTAATTTCAACTAGAATTACTCAAATGCAGCTCCTCTATCAAAAAAACTTTACATAATCCAGAAAAATCGAAGTTGGTTTCAACAAAATTTTTTAAAATTTGACAAAAATCTATACAAAAATCCAAAAATTCGAAGATAATTTCAACTAAAATTACTCAAATGCAGCTCCTCTATCAAAAAAATCTAACATAATTCAGAAAAATCGAAGTTGGTTTCAACAAAATTTTTTAAAATTTGACAAAATCTGTACAAAAATCCAAAAATTCGAAGTTAATTTCAAGTAGAATTACTCAAATGCAGCTCCTCTATCAAAAAAACCTAACATAATCCAGAAAAATCGTAGTTGGTTTCAACAAAATATTTTAAAATTTGACAAAAATCAGTACAAAAATCCAAAAATTCGAAGTTAATTTCAACTAGAATTACTCAAATGCAGCTCCTCTATCAAAAAAACTTTACATAATCCAGAAAAATCGAAGTTGGTTTCAACAAAATTTTTTAAAATTTGACAAATATCTGCACAAAAATCCAAAAATTCGAAGTTAATTACAACTAAAATTACTCAAATGCAGCTCCTCTATCCAAAAAACCTAACATAATCCAGAAAAATCGAAGTTGGTTTCAACAAAATTTTTTAAAATTTGACAAAATCTGTACAAAAATCCAAAAATTCGAAGTTAATTTCAACTAAAATTACTCAAATGCAGCTCCTCTATCAAAAAAACCTAACATAATCCAGAAAAATCGTAGTTGGTTTCAACAAAATATTTTAAAATTTGACAAAAATCAGTACAAAAATCCAAAAATTCGAAGTTAATTTCAACTAGAATTACTCAAATGCAGCTCCTCTATCAAAAAAACTTTACATAATCCAGAAAAATCGAAGTTGGTTTCAACAAAATTTTTTAAAATTTGACAAAAATCTGTACAAAAATCCAAAAATTCGAAGATAATTTCAACTAAAATTACTCAAATGCAGCCCTCTATCAAAAAAACCTAACATAATCCAGAAAAATCGAAGTTGGTTTCAACAAAATTTTTTATAATTTGAAAAAAATCTGTACAAACATCCAAAAATTCGAAGTTAATTTCAACTAAAATTACTCAAATGCAGCTCCTCTATCAAAAAAACCTAACATAATCCAGAAAAATCGAAGTTGGTTTCAACAAAATTTTTTAAAATTTGACAAAAATCTGTACAAAAATCCAAAAATTCGAAGTTAATTCAACTAAAATTACTCAAATGCAGCTCCTCTATCCAAAAAACCTAACATAATCCAGAAAAATCGAAGTTGGTTTCAACAAAAATTTTTAAAATTTGACAAAAATCTGTACAAAAATCCAAAAATTCGAAGATAATTTCAACTAAAATTACTCAAATGCAGCTCCTCTATCAAAAAAACCTAACATATTCCAGAAAAATCGAAGTTGATTTCAACAAAATTTTTTAAAATTTGACAAAAATCTGTACAAAAATCCAAAAATTCGAAGTTATTTTCAACTAAAATTACTCAAATGCAGCTCCTCTATCAAAAAAACTTTACATAATCCAGAAAAATCGAAGTTGGTTTCAACAAAATTTTTTAAAATTTGACAAAAATCTATACAAAAATCCAAAAATTCGAAGTTAATTTCAACTAAAATTACTCAAATGCAGCTCCTCTATCAAAAAAACCAAACATAATCCAGAAAAATCGAAGTTGGTTTCAACAAAATTTTTTATAATTTGAAAAAAATCTGTACAAACATCAAAAAATTCGAAGTTAATTTCAACTAAAATTACTCAAATGCAGCTCCTCTATCCAAACAACCTAACATCATCCAGAAAAATCGAAGTTGGTTTCAACAAAATTTTTTAAAATTTGACAAAATCTGTACAAAAATCCAAAAATTCGAAGTTAATTTCAACTAAAATTACTCAAATGCAGCTCCTCTATCCAAAAAATCTATCATAATTCAGAAAAATCGAAGTTGGTTTCAACAAAATTTTTTAAAATTTGACAAAATCTGTACAAAAATCCAAAAATTCGAAGTTAATTTCAACTAGAATTACTCAAATGCAGCTCCTCTATCAAAAAAACTTTACATAATCCAGAAAAATCGAAGTTGGTTTCAACAAAATTTTTTAAAATTTGACAAAATCTGTACAAAAATCCAAAAATTCGAAGTTAATTTCAACTAAAATTACTCAAATGCAGCTCCTCTATCCAAAAAATCTAACATAATTCAGAAAAATCGAAGTTGGTTTCAACAAAATTTTTTAAAATTTGACAAAATCTGTACAAAAATCCAAAAATTCGAAGTTAATTTCAAGTAGAATTACTCAAATGCAGCTCCTCTATCAAAAAAACCTAACATAATCCAGAACAATCGAAGTTGGTTTCAACAAAATATTTTAAAATTTGACAAAAATCAGAACAAAAATCCAAAAATTCGAAGTTAATTTCAACTAAAATAACTCAAATGCAGCTCCTCTATCAAAAAAACCTAACATAATCCAGAAAAATCGAATTTGGTTTCAACAAAATTTATTAAAATTTGACAAAAATCTGTACAAAAATCCAAAAATTCGAAGTTAATTAGAACTAAAATTACTCAAATGCAGCTCCTCTATCCAAAAAACCTAACATAATCCAGAAAAATCGAAGTTGGTTTCAACAAATTTTTTTAAAATTTGACAAAAATCTGTACAAAAATCCAAAAATTCGAAGTTAATTCAACTAAAATTACTCAAATGCAGCTCCTCTATCAAAAAACCTAACATAATCCAGAAAAATCGAAGTTGGTTTCAACAAAATTTTTTATAATTTGAAAAAAATCTGTACAAACATCAAAAAATTCGAAGTTAATTTCAACTAAAATTACTCAAATGCAGCTCCTCTATCCAAACAACCTAACATAATCCAGAAAAATCGAAGTTGGTTTCAACAAAATTTTTTAAAATTTGACAAAATCTGTACAAAAATCCAAAAATTCGAAGTTAATTTCAACTAAAATTACTCAAATGCAGCTCCTCTATCCAATAAATCTAACATAATTCAGAAAAATCGAAGTTGGTTTCAACAAAATTTTTTAAAATTTGACAAAATCTGTACAAAAATCCAAAAATTCGAAGTTAATTTCAAGTAGAATTACTCAAATGCAGCTCCTCTATCAAAAAAACCTAACATAATCCAGAACAATCGAAGTTGGTTTCAACAAAATATTTTAAAATTTGACAAAAATCTGTACAAAAATCCAAAAATTCGAAGTTAATTTCCACTAAAATTACTCAAATGCAGCTCCTCTATCCAAAAAATCTAACATAATTCAGAAAAATCGAAGTTGGTTTCAACAAAATTTTTTAAAATTTGACAAAATCTGTACAAAAATCCATAAATTCGAAGTTAATTTCAAGTAGAATTACTCAAATGCAGCTCCTCTATCAAAAAAACCTAACATAATCCAGAAAAATCGTAGTTGGTTTCAACAAAATATTTTAAAATTTGACAAAAATCAGTACAAAAATCCAAAAATTCGAAGTTAATTTCAACTAGAATTACTCAAATGCAGCTCCTCTATCAAAAAAACTTTACATAATCCAGAAAAATCGAAGTTGGTTTCAACAAAATTTTTTAAAATTTGACAAATATCTGCACAAAAATCCAAAAATTCGAAGTTAATTACAACTAAAATTACTCAAATGCAGCTCCTCTATCCAAAAAACCTAACATAATCCAGAAAAATCGAAGTTGGTTTCAACAAAATATTTTAAAATTTGACAAAAATCTGTACAAAAATCCAAAAATTCGAAGTTAATTCAACTAAAATTACTCAAATGCAGCTCCTCTATCAAAAAAACCTAACATAATCCAGAAAAATCGAAGTTGGTTTCAACAAAATTTTTTATAATTTGAAAAAAATCTTTACAAACATCAAAAAATTCGAAGTTAATTTCAACTAAAATTACTCAAATGCAGCTCCTCTATCCAAACAACCTAACATAATCCAGAAAAATCGAAGTTGGTTTCAACAAAATTTTTTAAAATTTTACAAAATCTGTACAAAAATCCAAAAATTCGAAGTTAATTTCAACTAAAATTACTCAAATGCAGCTCCTCTATCCAAAAAATCTATCATAATTCAGAAAAATCGAAGTTGGTTTCAACAAAATTTTTTAAAATTTGACAAAATCTGTACAAAAATCCAAAAATTCGAAGTTAATTTCAACTAGAATTACTCAAATGCAGCTCCTCTATCAAAAAATCTTTACATAATCCAGAAAAATCGAAGTTGGTTTCAACAAAATTTTTTAAAATTTGACAAAATCTGTACAAAAATCCAAAAATTCGAAGTTAATTTCAACTAGAATTACTCAAATGCAGCTCCTCTATCAAAAAAACTTTACATAATCCAGAAAAATCGAAGTTGGTTTCAACAAAATTTTTTAAAATTTGACAAAATCTGTACAAAAATCCAAAAATTCGAAGTTAATTTCAACTAAAATTACTCAAATGCAGCTCCTCTATCCAAAAAATCTAACATAATTCAGAAAAATCGAAGTTGGTTTCAACAAAATTTTTTAAAATTTGACAAAATCTGTACAAAAATCCAAAAATTCGAAGTTAATTTCAAGTAGAATTACTCAAATGCAGCTCCTCTATCAAAAAAACCTAACATAATCCAGAACAATCGAAGTTGGTTTCAACAAAATATTTTAAAATTTGACAAAAATCAGAACAAAAATCCAAAAATTCGAAGTTAATTTCAACTAGAATTACTCAAATGCAGCTCCTCTATCAAAAAAACTTTACATAATCCAGAAAAATCGAAGTTGGTTTCAACAAAATTTTTTAAAATTTGACAAAAATCTGTACAAAAATCCAAAAATTCGAAGTTATTTTCAACTAAAATTACTCAAATGCAGCTCCTCTATCAAAAAAACTTTACATAATCCAGAAAAATCGAAGTTGGTTTCAACAAAATTTTTTAAAATTTGACAAAAATCTATACAAAAATCCAAAAATTCGAAGTTAATTTCAACTAGAATTACTCAAATGCAGCTCCTCTATCAAAAAAACCTAACATAATCCAGAAAAATCGAAGTTGGTTTCAACAAAATATTTTAAAATTTGACAAAAATCAGTACAAAAATCCAAAAATTCGAAGTTAATTTCAACTAGAATTACTCAAATGCAGCTCCTCTATCAAAAAAACTTTACATAATCCAGAAAAATCGAAGTTGGTTTCAACAAAAATTTTTAAAATTTGACAAAAATCTGTACAAAAATCCAAAAATTCGAAGATAATTTCAACTAAAATTACTCAAATGCAGCTCCTCTATCAAAAAAACCTAACATATTCCAGAAAAATCGAAGTTGATTTCAACAAAATTTTTTAAAATTTGACAAAAATCTGTACAAAAATCCAAAAATTCGAAGTTATTTTCAACTAAAATTACTCAAATGCAGCTCCTCTATCAAAAAAACTTTACATAATCCAGAAAAATCGAAGTTGGTTTCAACAAAATTTTTTAAAATTTGACAAAAATCTATACAAAAATCCAAAAATTCGAAGTTAATTTCAACTAAAATTACTCAAATGCAGCTCCTCTATCAAAAAAACCAAACATAATCCAGAAAAATCGAAGTTGGTTTCAACAAAATTTTTTAAAATTTGACAAAAATCTGTACACGAATCCAAAAATTCGAAGTTAATTTCAACTAAAATTACTCAAATGCAGCTCCTCTATCCAAAAAATCTAACATAATTCAGAAAAATCGAAGTTGGCTTCAACAAAATTTTTTAAAATTTGACAAAATCTGTACAAAAATCCAAAAATTCGAAGTTAATTTCAAGTAGAATTACTCAAATACAGCTCCTCTATCAAAAAAACCTAACATAATCCAGAAAAATCGAAGTTGGTTTCAACAAAATATTTTAAAATTTGACAAAAATCTGTACAAAAATCCAAAAATTCGAAGTTAATTCAACTAAAATTACTCAAATGCAGCTCCTCTATCAAAAAAACCTAACATAATCCAGAAAAATCGAAGTTGGTTTCAACAAAATTTTTTATAATTTGACAAAATCTGTACAAAAATCCAAAAATTCGAAGTTAATTTCAAGTAGAATTACTCAAATGCAGCTCCTCTATCAAAAAAACCTAACATAATCCAGAACAATCGAAGTTGGTTTCAACAAAATATTTTAAAATTTTACAAAATCTGTACAAAAATCCAAAAATTCGAAGTTAATTTCAACTAAAATTACTCAAATGCAGCTCCTCTATCCAAAAAATCTATCATAATTCAGAAAAATCGAAGTTGGTTTCAACAAAATTTTTTAAAATTTGACAAAATCTGTACAAAAATCCAAAAATTCGAAGTTAATTTCAACTAGAATTACTCAAATGCAGCTCCTCTATCAAAAAATCTTTACATAATCCAGAAAAATCGAAGTTGGTTTCAACAAAATTTTTTAAAATTTGACAAAATCTGTACAAAAATCCAAAAATTCGAAGTTAATTTCAAGTAGAATTACTCAAATGCAGCTCCTCTATCAAAAAAACCTAACATAATCCAGAACAATCGAAGTTGGTTTCAACAAAATATTTTAAAATTTGACAAAAATCAGAACAAAAATCCAAAAATTCGAAGTTAATTTCAACTAGAATTACTCAAATGCAGCTCCTCTATCAAAAAAACTTTACATAATCCAGAAAAATCGAAGTTGGTTTCAACAAAATTTTTTAAAATTTGACAAAAATCTGTACAAAAATCCAAAAATTCGAAGTTATTTTCAACTAAAATTACTCAAATGCAGCTCCTCTATCAAAAAAACTTTACATAATCCAGAAAAATCGAAGTTGGTTTCAACAAAATTTTTTAAAATTTGACAAAAATCTATACAAAAATCCAAAAATTCGAAGTTAATTTCAACTAGAATTACTCAAATGCAGCTCCTCTATCAAAAAAACCTAACATAATCCAGAAAAATCGAAGTTGGTTTCAACAAAATATTTTAAAATTTGACAAAAATCAGTACAAAAATCCAAAAATTCGAAGTTAATTTCAACTAGAATTACTCAAATGCAGCTCCTCTATCAAAAAAACTTTACATAATCCAGAAAAATCGAAGTTGGTTTCAACAAAAATTTTTAAAATTTGACAAAAATCTGTACAAAAATCCAAAAATTCGAAGTTATTTTCAACTAAAATTACTCAAATGCAGCTCCTCTATCAAAAAAACTTTACATAATCCAGAAAAATCGAAGTTGGTTTCAACAAAATTTTTTAAAATTTGACAAAAATCTATACAAAAATCCAAAAATTCGAAGTTAATTTCAACTAGAATTACTCAAATGCAGCTCCTCTATCAAAAAAACCTAACATAATCCAGAAAAATCGAAGTTGGTTTCAACAAAATATTTTAAAATTTGACAAAAATCAGTACAAAAATCCAAAAATTCGAAGTTAATTTCAACTAGAATTACTCAAATGCAGCTCCTCTATCAAAAAAACTTTACATAATCCAGAAAAATCGAAGTTGGTTTCAACAAAAATTTTTAAAATTTGACAAAAATCTGTACAAAAATCCAAAAATTCGAAGATAATTTCAACTAAAATTACTCAAATGCAGCTCCTCTATCAAAAAAACCTAACATATTCCAGAAAAATCGAAGATGATTTCAACAAAATTTTTTAAAATTTGACAAAAATCTGTACAAAAATCCAAAAATTCGAAGTTAATTTCAAGTAGAATTACTCAAATACAGCTCCTCTATCAAAAAAACCTAACATAATCCAGAAAAATCGAAGTTGGTTTCAACAAAATATTTTAAAATTTGACAAAAATCTGTACAAAAATCCAAAAATTCGAAGTTAATTCAACTAAAATTACTCAAATGCAGCTCCTCTATCAAAAAAACCTAACATAATCCAGAAAAATCGAAGTTGGTTTCAACAAAATTTTTTATAATTTGACAAAATCTGTACAAAAATCCAAAAATTCGAAGTTAATTTCAAGTAGAATTACTCAAATGCAGCTCCTCTATCAAAAAAACTTTACATAATCCAGAAAAATCGAAGTTGGTTTCAACAAAATTTTTTAAAATTTGACAAAATCTGTACAAAAATCCAAAAATTCGAAGTTAATTTCAACTAAAATTACTCAAATGCAGCTCCTCTATCCAAAAAATCTAACATAATTCAGAAAAATCGAAGTTGGTTTCAACAAAATTTTTTAAAATTTGACAAAATCTGTACAAAAATCCAAAAATTCGAAGTTAATTTCAAGTAGAATTACTCAAATGCAGCTCCTCTATCAAAAAAACCTAACATAATCCAGAACAATCGAAGTTGGTTTCAACAAAATATTTTAAAATTTGACAAAAATCAGAACAAAAATCCAAAAATTCGAAGTTAATTTCAACTAGAATTACCCAAATGCAGCTCCTCTATCAAAAAAACTTTACATAATCCAGAAAAATCGAAGTTGGTTTCAACAAAATTTTTTAAAATTTGACAAATATCTGCACAAAAATCCAAAAATTCGGAGTTAATTACAACTAAAATTACTCAAATGCAGCTCCTCTATCCAAAAAACCTAACGTAATCCAGAGTAATCGAAGTTGGTTTCAACAAAATTTTTTAAAATTTGACCAACATCTGTACAAAAATCCAAAAATTCGAAGATAATTTCAACTAAAATTACTCAAATGCAGCTCCTCTACCAAAAAAACCTAACATATTCCAGAAAAATCGAAGTTGATTTCAACAAAATTTTTTAAAATTTGACAAAAATCTGTACAAAAATCCAAAAATTCGAAGTTATTTTCAACTAAAATTACTCAAATGCAGCTCCTCTATCAAAAAAACTTTACATAATCCAGAAAAATCGAAGTTGGTTTCAACAAAATTTTTTAAAATTTGACAAAAATCTATACAAAAATCCAAAAATTCGAAGTTAATTTCAACTAGAATTACTCAAATGCAGCTCCTCTATCAAAAAAACCTAACATAATCCAGAAAAATCGAAGTTGGTTTCAACAAAATATTTTAAAATTTGACAAAAATCAGTACAAAAATCCAAAAATTCGAAGTTAATTTCAACTAGAATTACTCAAATGCAGCTCCTCTATCAAAAAAACTTTACATAATCCAGAAAAATCGAAGTTGGTTTCAACAAAATTTTTTAAAATTTGACAAAAATCTATACAAAAATCCAAAAATTCGAAGATAATTTCAACTAAAATTACTCAAATGCAGCTCCTCTATCAAAAATATCTAACATAATTCAGAAAAATCGAAGTTGGTTTCAACAAAATTTTTTAAAATTTGACAAAATCTGTACAAAAATCCAAAAATTCGAAGTTAATTTCAAGTAGAGTTACTCAAATGCAGCTCCTCTATCAAAAAAACCTAACATAATCCAGAAAAATCGTAGTTGGTTTCAACAAAATATTTTAAAATTTGACAAAAATCAGTACAAAAATCCAAAAATTCGAAGTTAATTTCAACTAGAATTACTCAAATGCAGCTCCTCTATCAAAAAAACTTTACATAATCCAGAAAAATCGAAGTTGGTTTCAACAAAATTTTTTAAAATTTGACAAATATCTGCACAAAAATCCAAAAATTCGAAGTTAATTACAACTAAAATTACTCAAATGCAGCTCCTCTATCCAAAAAACCTAACATAATCCAGAAAAATCGAAGTTGGTTTCAACAAAATTTTTTAAAATTTGACAAAATCTGTACAAAAATCCAAAAATTCGAAGTTAATTTCAACTAAAATTACTCAAATGCAGCTCCTCTATCAAAAAAACCTAACATAATCCAGAAAAATCGTAGTTGGTTTCAACAAAATATTTTAAAATTTGACAAAAATCAGTACAAAAATCAAAAAATTCGAAGTTAATTTCAACTAGAATTACTCAAATGCAGCTCCTCTATCAAAAAAACTTTACATAATCCAGAAAAATCGAAGTTGGTTTCAACAAAATTTTTTAAAATTTGACAAAAATCTATACAAAAATCCAAAAATTCGAAGATAATTTCAACTAAAATTACTCAAATGCAGCTCCTCTATCAAAAATATCTAACATAATTCAGAAAAATCGAAGTTGGTTTCAACAAAATTTTTTAAAATTTGACAAAATCTGTACAAAAATCCAAAAATTCGAAGTTAATTTCAAGTAGAGTTACTCAAATGCAGCTCCTCTATCAAAAAAACCTAACATAATCCAGAAAAATCGTAGTTGGTTTCAACAAAATATTTTAAAATTTGACAAAAATCAGTACAAAAATCCAAAAATTCGAAGTTAATTTCAACTAGAATTACTCAAATGCAGCTCCTCTATCAAAAAAACTTTACATAATCCAGAAAAATCGAAGTTGGTTTCAACAAAATTTTTTAAAATTTGACAAATATCTGCACAAAAATCCAAAAATTCGAAGTTAATTACAACTAAAATTACTCAAATGCAGCTCCTCTATCCAAAAAACCTAACATAATCCAGAAAAATCGAAGTTGGTTTCAACAAAATTTTTTAAAATTTGACAAAATCTGTACAAAAATCCAAAAATTCGAAGTTAATTTCAACTAAAATTACTCAAATGCAGCTCCTCTATCAAAAAAACCTAACATAATCCAGAAAAATCGTAGTTGGTTTCAACAAAATATTTTAAAATTTGACAAAAATCAGTACAAAAATCAAAAAATTCGAAGTTAATTTCAACTAGAATTACTCAAATGCAGCTCCTCTATCAAAAAAACTTTACATAATCCAGAAAAATCGAAGTTGGTTTCAACAAAATTTTTTAAAATTTGACAAAAATCTGTACAAAAATCCAAAAATTCGAAGATAATTTCAACTAAAATTACTCAAATGCAGCCCTCTATCAAAAAAACCTAACATAATCCAGAAAAATCGAAGTTGGTTTCAACAAAATTTTTTATAATTTGAAAAAAATCTGTACAAACATCCAAAAATTCGAAGTTAATTCAACTAAAATTACTCAAATGCAGCTCATCTATCCAAAAAACCTAACATAATCCAGAAAAATCGAAGTTGGTTTCAACAAAATTTTTTAAAATTTGACAAAATCTGTACAAAAATCCAAAAATTCGAAGTTAATTTCAACTAAAATTACTCAAATGCAGCTCCTCTATCCAAAAAATCTAACATAATTCAGAAAAATCGAAGTTGGTTTCAACAAAATTTTTTAAAATTTGACAAAATCTGTACAAAAATCCAAAAATTCGAAGTTAATTTCAAGTAGAATTACTCAAATGCAGCTCCTCTATCAAAGAAACCTAACATAATCCAGAAAAATCGAAGTTGGTTTCAACAAAATTTTTTATAATTTGAAAAAAATCTGTACAAACATCCAAAAATTCGAAGTTAATTTCAACTAAAATTACTCAAATGCAGCTCCGCTACCAAAAAAACCTAACGTAATCCAGAATAATTGAAGTTGGTTTCAACAAAATTTTTTATAATTTGAAAAAAATCTGTACAAACATCCAAAAATTCGAAGTTAATTTCAACTAAAATTACTCAAATGCAGCTCCTCTATCAAAAAAACCTAACATAATCCAGAAAAATCGAAGTCGGTTTCAACAAAACTTTTTAAAATTTGACAAAAATCTGTACAAAAATCCAAAAATTCGAAGTTAATTCAACTAAAATTACTCAAATGCAGCTCCTCTATCAAAAAACCTAACATAATCCAGAAAAATCGAAGTTGGTTTTAACAAAATTTTTTATAATTTGAAAAAAATCTGTACAAACATCCAAAAATTCGAAGTTAATTTCAACTAAAATTACTCAAATGCAGCTCCTCTATCAAAGAAACCTAACATAATCCAGAAAAATCGAAGTTGGTTTCAACAAAATTTTTTAAAATTTGACAAAAATCTGTACAAAAATCCAAAAATTCGAAGTTAATTTCAACTAAAATTACTCAAATGCAGCTCCTCTATCAAAAAAACCTAACATAATCCAGAAAAATCGAAGATGGTTTCAACAAAATTTTTTAAAATTTGACAAAAATCTGTACAAAAATCCAAAAATTCGAAGTTAATTCAACTAAAATTACTCAAATGCAGCTCATCTATCCAAAAAACCTAACATAATCCAGAAAAATCGAAGTTGGTTTCAACAAAATTTTTTAAAATTTGACAAAATCTGTACAAAAATCCAAAAATTCGAAGTTAATTTCAACTAAAATTACTCAAATGCAGCTCCTCTATCCAAAAAATCTAACATAATTCAGAAAAATCGAAGTTGGTTTCAACAAAATTTTTTAAAATTTGACAAAATCTGTACAAAAATCCAAAAATTCGAAGTTAATTTCAAGTAGAATTACTCAAATGCAGCTCCTCTATCAAAGAAACCTAACATAATCCAGAAAAATCGAAGTTGGTTTCAACAAAATTTTTTATAATTTGAAAAAAATCTGTACAAACATCCAAAAATTCGAAGTTAATTTCAACTAAAATTACTCAAATGCAGCTCCTCTATCAAAAAACCTAACATATTCCAGAAAAATCGAAGTTGGTTTCAACAAAATTTTTTAAAATTTGACAAAATCTGTACAAAAATCCAAAAATTCGAAGTTAATTTCAACTAAAATTACTCAAATGCAGCTCCGCTACCAAAAAAACCTAACGTAATCCAGAATAATTGAAGTTGGTTTCAACAAAATTTTTTATAATTTGAAAAAAATCTGTACAAACATCCAAAAATTCGAAGTTAATTTCAACTAAAATTACTCAAATGCAGCTCCTCTATCAAAAAAACCTAACATAATCCAGAAAAATCGAAGTCGGTTTCAACAAAACTTTTTAAAATTTGACAAAAATCTGTACAAAAATCCAAAAATTCGAAGTTAATTCAACTAAAATTACTCAAATGCAGCTCCTCTATCAAAAAACCTAACATAATCCAGAAAAATCGAAGTTGGTTTTAACAAAATTTTTTATAATTTGAAAAAAATCTGTACAAACATCCAAAAATTCGAAGTTAATTTCAACTAAAATTACTCAAATGCAGCTCCTCTATCAAAGAAACCTAACATAATCCAGAAAAATCGAAGTTGGTTTCAACAAAATTTTTTAAAATTTGACAAAAATCTGTACAAAAATCCAAAAATTCGAAGTTAATTACAACTAAAATTACTCAAATGCAGCTCCTCTATCCAAAAAACCTAACATAATCCAGAAAAATCGAAGTTGGTTTCAACAAAATTTTTTAAAATTTGACAAAAATCTGTACAAAAATCCCAAAATTCGAAGTTAATTTCAACTAAAATTACTCAAATGCAGCTCCGCTACCAAAAAAACCTAACGTAATCCAGAATAATTGAAGTTGGTTTCAACAAAATTTTTTATAATTTGAAAAAAATCTGTACAAACATCCAAAAATTCGAAGTTAATTTCAACTAAAATTACTCAAATGCAGCTCCTCTATCAAAAAAACCTAACATAATCCAGAAAAATCGAAGTCGGTTTCAACAAAACTTTTTAAAATTTGACAAAAATCTGTACAAAAATCCAAAAATTCGAAGTTAATTCAACTAAAATTACTCAAATGCAGCTCCTCTATCAAAAAACCTAACATAATCCAGAAAAATCGAAGTTGGTTTTAACAAAATTTTTTATAATTTGAAAAAAATCTGTACAAACATCCAAAAATTCGAAGTTAATTTCAACTAAAATTACTCAAATGCAGCTCCTCTATCAAAGAAACCTAACATAATCCAGAAAAATCGAAGTTGGTTTCAACAAAATTTTTTAAAATTTGACAAAAATCTGTACAAAAATCCAAAAATTCGAAGTTAATTACAACTAAAATTACTCAAATGCAGCTCCTCTATCCAAAAAACCTAACATAATCCAGAAAAATCGAAGTTGGTTTCAACAAAATTTTTTAAAATTTGACAAAAATCTGTACAAAAATCCCAAAATTCGAAGTTAATTTCAACTAAAATTACTCAAATGCAGCTCCGCTACCAAAAAAACCTAACGTAATCCAGAATAATTGAAGTTGGTTTCAACAAAATTTTTTATAATTTGAAAAAAATCTGTACAAACATCCAAAAATTCGAAGTTAATTTCAACTAAAATTACTCAAATGCAGCTCCTCTATCAAAAAAACCTAACATAATCCAGAAAAATCGAAGTCGGTTTCAACAAAACTTTTTAAAATTTGACAAAAATCTGTACAAAAATCCAAAAATTCGAAGTTAATTCAACTAAAATTACTCAAATGCAGCTCCTCTATCAAAAAACCTAACATAATCCAGAAAAATCGAAGTTGGTTTTAACAAAATTTTTTATAATTTGAAAAAAATCTGTACAAACATCCAAAAATTCGAAGTTAATTTCAACTAAAATTACTCAAATGCAGCTCCTCTATCAAAGAAACCTAACATAATCCAGAAAAATCGAAGTTGGTTTCAACAAAATTTTTTAAAATTTGACAAAAATCTGTACAAAAATCCAAAAATTCGAAGTTAATTACAACTAAAATTACTCAAATGCAGCTCCTCTATCCAAAAAACCTAACATAATCCAGAAAAATCGAAGTTGGTTTCAACAAAATTTTTTAAAATTTGACAAAAATCTGTACAAAAATCCAAAAATTCGAAGTTAATTTCAACTAAAATTACTCAAATGCAGCCCTCTATCAAAAAAACCTAACATGATCCAGAAAAATCGAAGTTGGTTTCAACAAAATTTTTTATAATTTGAAAAAAATCTGTACAAACATCCAAAAATTCGAAGTTAATTTCAACTAAAATTACTCAAATGCAGCTCCTCTATCCAAAAAACCTAACATAATCCAGAAAAATCGAAGTTGGTTTCAACAAAATTTTTTAAAATTTGACAAAAATCTGTACAAAAATCCCAAAATTCGAAGTTAATTTCAACTAAAATTACTCAAATGCAGCTCCGCTACCAAAAAAACCTAACGTAATCCAGAGTAATTGAAGTTGGTTTCAACAAAATTTTTTATAATTTGAAAAAAATCTGTACAAACATCCAAAAATTCGAAGTTAATTTCAACTAAAATTACTCAAATGCAGCTCCTCTATCAAAAAAACCTAACATAATCCAGAAAAATCGAAGTCGGTTTCAACAAAACTTTTTAAAATTTGACAAAAATCTGTACAAAAATCCAGAAATTCGAAGTTAATTCAACTAAAATTACTCAAATGCAGCTCCTCTATGCAAAAAACCTAACATAATCCAGAAAAATCGAAGTTGGTTTCAACAAAATTTTTTATAATTTGAAAAAAATCTGTACAAACATCCAAAAATTCGAAGTTAATTTCAACTAAAATTACTCAAATGCAGCTCCTCTATCCAAAAAACCTAACATAATCCAGAAAAATCGAAGTTGGTTTCAACAAAATTTTTTAAAATTTGACAAAAAACTGTACAAAAATCCAAAAATTCGAAGTTAATTTCAACTAAAATTACTCAAATGCAGCTCCACTATCAAAGAAACATAACATAATCCAGAAAAATCGAAGTTTGTTTCAACAAAATTTTTTAAAATTTGACAAACGTCTGTACAAAAATCCCAAAATTCGAAGTTAATTTCACCTAAAATTACACAAATGCAGCTCCGCTACCAAAAAAACCTAACGTAATCCAGAGTAATCGAAGTTGGTTTTGAAAAAAATCTGTACAAAAATCAAAAAATTCGAAGTTAATTACAACTAAAATTACTCAAATGCAGCTCCTCTATCAAAAAACCTAACATAATCCAGAAAAATCGAAGTTGGTTTCAACAAAATTTTTTATAATTTGAAAAAAATCTGTACAAACATCCAAAAATTCGAAGTTAATTTCAACTAAAATTACTCAAATGCAGCTCCTCTATCAAAAAAACCTAACATAATCCAGAAAAATCGAAGATGGTTTCAACAAAATTTTTTAAAATTTGACAAAAATCTGTACAAAAATCCAAAAATTCGAAGTTAATTTCAAGTAGAATTACTCAAATGCAGCTCCTCTATCAAAGAAACCTAACATAATCCAGAAAAATCGAAGTTGGTTTCAACAAAATTTTTTATAATTTGAAAAAAATCTGTACAAACATCCAAAAATTCGAAGTTAATTTCAACTAAAATTACTCAAATGCAGCTCCTCTATCCAAAAAACCTAACATAATCCAGAAAAATCGAAGTTGGTTTCAACAAAATTTTTTAAAATTTGACAAAAATCTGTACAAAAATCCAAAAATTCGAAGTTAATTTCAACTAAAATTACTCAAATGCAGCTCCACTATCAAAGAAACATAACATAATCCAGAAAAATCGAAGTTTGTTTCAACAAAATTTTTTAAAATTTGACAAACGTCTGTACAAAAATCCCAAAATTCGAAGTTAATTTCACCTAAAATTACACAAATGCAGCTCCGCTACCAAAAAAACCTAACGTAATCCAGAGTAATTGAAGTTGGTTTCAACAAAATTTTTTAAAATTTGACAAAAATCTGTACAAAAATCCAAAAATTCGAAGTTAATTTCAACTAAAATTACTCAAATGCAGCTCCTCTATCAAACAAACCTAACATAATCCAGAAAAATCGAAGTTGGTTTCAACAAAATTTTTTAAAATTTGACAAAATCTGTACAAAAATCCAAAAATTCGAAGTTAATTTCAACCAAAATTACTCAAATGCAGCTCCTCTATCAAAAAAACCTAACATAATCCAGAAAAATCGAAGTTGGTTTCAACAAAATTTATTAAAATTTGACAAAAATCTGTACAAAAATCCAAAAATTCGAAGTTAATTACAACTAAAATTACTCAAATGCAGCTCCTCTATGCAAACAACCTAACATAATCCAGAAAAATCGAAGTTGGTTTCAACAAAATTTTTTAAAATTTGACAAAAATCTGTACAAAAATCCAAAAATTCGAAGTAAATTCAACTAAAATTACTCAAATGCAGCTCCTCTATCAAAAAACCTAACATAATCCAGAAAAATCGAAGTTGGTTTCAACAAAATTTTATATAATTTGAAAAAAATCTGTACAAACATCCAAAAATTCGAAGTTAATTTCAACTAAAATTACTCAAATGCAGCTCCTCTATCCAAAAAACCTAACATAATCCAGAAAAATCGAAGTTGGTTTCAACAAAATTTTTTAAAATTTGACAAAAATCTGTACAAAAATCCAAAAATTCGAAGTTAATTTCAACTAAAATTACTCAAATGCAGCTCCACTATCAAAGAAACATAACATAATCCAGAAAAATCGAAGTTGGTTTCAACAAAATTTTTTAAAATTTGACAAAAATCTGTACAAAAATCCAAAAATTCGAAGTTAATTACAACTAAAATTACTCAAATGCAGCTCCTCTATCAAAAAAACCTAACATAATCCAGAAAAATCGAAGTTGGTTTCAACAAAAATTTTTAAAATTTGACAAAAATCTGTACAAACATCCAAAAATTCGAAGTTAATTCAACTAAAATTACTCAAATGCAGCTCCTCTATCAAAAAACCTAACATAATCCAGAAAAATTGAAGTTGGTTTCAACAAAATTTTTTATAATTTGAAAAAAATCTGAACAAACATCCAAAAATTCGAAGTTAATTTCAACTAAAATTACTCAAATGCAGCTCCTCTATCAGAGAAACCTAACATAAACCAGAAAAAACGAAGTTGGTTTCAACAAAATTTTTTAAAATTTGACAAAAATCTGTACAAAAATCCAAAAATTCGAAGTTAATTACAACTAAAATTACTCAAATGCAGCTCCTCTATCAAAAAAACCTAACATAATCCAGAAAAATCGAAGTTGGTTTCAACAAAAATTTTTAAAATTTGACAAAAATCTGTACAAAAATCCAAAAATTCGAAGTTAATTCAACTAAAATTACTCAAATGCAGCCCTCTATCAAAAAAACCTAACATGATCCAGAAAAATCGAAGTTGGTTTCAACAAAATTTTTTATAATTTGAAAAAAATCTGTACAAACATCCAAAAATTCGAAGTTAATTTCAACTAAAATTACTCAAATGCAGCTCCTCTATCCAAAAAACCTAACATAATCCAGAAAAATCGAAGTTGGTTTCAACAAAATTTTTTAAAATTTGACAAAAATCTGTACAAAAATCCCAAAATTCGAAGTTAATTTCAACTAAAATTACTCAAATGCAGCTCCGCTACCAAAAAAACCTAACGTAATCCAGAGTAATTGAAGTTGGTTTCAACAAAATTTTTTATAATTTGAAAAAAATCTGTACAAACATCCAAAAATTCGAAGTTAATTTCAACTAAAATTACTCAAATGCAGCTGCTCTATCAAAAAAACCTAACATAATCCAGAAAAATCGAAGTCGGTTTCAACAAAACTTTTTAAAATTTGACAAAAATCTGTACAAAAATCCAAAAATTCGAAGTTAATTCAACTAAAATTACTCAAATGCAGCTCCTCTATCAAAAAACCTAACATAATCCAGAAAAATCGAAGTTGGTTTTAACAAAATTTTTTATAATTTGAAAAAAATCTGTACAAACATCCAAAAATTCGAAGTTAATTTCAACTAAAATTACTCAAATGCAGCTCCTCTATCAAAGAAACCTAACATAATCCAGAAAAATCGAAGTTGGTTTCAACAAAATTTTTTAAAATTTGACAAAAATCTGTACAAAAATCCAAAAATTCGAAGTTAATTACAACTAAAATTACTCAAATGCAGCTCCTCTATCCAAAAAACCTAACATAATCCAGAAAAATCGAAGTTGGTTTCAACAAAATTTTTTAAAATTTGACAAAAATCTGTACAAAAATCCAAAAATTCGAAGTTAATTTCAACTAAAATTACTCAAATGCAGCCCTCTATCAAAAAAACCTAACATGATCCAGAAAAATCGAAGTTGGTTTCAACAAAATTTTTTATAATTTGAAAAAAATCTGTACAAACATCCAAAAATTCGAAGTTAATTTCAACTAAAATTACTCAAATGCAGCTCCTCTATCCAAAAAACCTAACATAATCCAGAAAAATCGAAGTTGGTTTCAACAAAATTTTTTAAAATTTGACAAAAATCTGTACAAAAATCCCAAAATTCGAAGTTAATTTCAACTAAAATTACTCAAATGCAGCTCCGCTACCAAAAAAACCTAACGTAATCCAGAGTAATTGAAGTTGGTTTCAACAAAATTTTTTATAATTTGAAAAAAATCTGTACAAACATCCAAAAATTCGAAGTTAATTTCAACTAAAATTACTCAAATGCAGCTCCTCTATCAAAAAAACCTAACATAATCCAGAAAAATCGAAGTCGGTTTCAACAAAACTTTTTAAAATTTGACAAAAATCTGTACAAAAATCCAGAAATTCGAAGTTAATTCAACTAAAATTACTCAAATGCAGCTCCTCTATGCAAAAAACCTAACATAATCCAGAAAAATCGAAGTTGGTTTCATCAAAATTTTTTAAAATTTGACAAAAATCTGTACAAAAATCCAGAAATTAGAAGTTAATTTCAACTAAAATTACTCAAATGCAGCTCCTCTATCCAAAAAACCTAACATAATCCAGAAAAATCGAAGTTGGTTTCAACAAAATTTTTTAAAATTTGACAAAAATCTGTACAAAAATCCCAAAATTCGAAGTTAATTTCAACTAAAATTACTCAAATGCAGCTCCGCTACCAAAAAAACCTAACGTAATCCAGAGTAATTGAAGTTGGTTTCAACAAAATTTTTTATAATTTGAAAAAAATCTGTACAAACATCCAAAAATTCGAAGTTAATTTCAACTAAAATTACTCAAATGCAGCTCCTCTATCAAAAAAACCTAACATAATCCAGAAAAATCGAAGTCGGTTTCAACAAAACTTTTTAAAATTTGACAAAAATCTGTACAAAAATCCAAAAATTCGAAGTTAATTCAACTAAAATTACTCAAATGCAGCTCCTCTATCAAAAAACCTAACATAATCCAGAAAAATCGAAGTTGGTTTTAACAAAATTTTTTATAATTTGAAAAAAATCTGTACAAACATCCAAAAATTCGAAGTTAATTTCAACTAAAATTACTCAAATGCAGCTCCTCTATCAAAGAAACCTAACATAATCCAGAAAAATCGAAGTTGGTTTCAACAAAATTTTTTAAAATTTGACAAAAATCTGTACAAAAATCCAAAAATTCGAAGTTAATTACAACTAAAATTACTCAAATGCAGCTCCTCTATCCAAAAAACCTAACATAATCCAGAAAAATCGAAGTTGGTTTCAACAAAATTTTTTAAAATTTGACAAAAATCTGTACAAAAATCCAAAAATTCGAAGTTAATTTCAACTAAAATTACTCAAATGCAGCCCTCTATCAAAAAAACCTAACATGATCCAGAAAAATCGAAGTTGGTTTCAACAAAATTTTTTATAATTTGAAAAAAATCTGTACAAACATCCAAAAATTCGAAGTTAATTTCAACTAAAATTACTCAAATGCAGCTCCTCTATCCAAAAAACCTAACATAATCCAGAAAAATCGAAGTTGGTTTCAACAAAATTTTTTAAAATTTGACAAAAATCTGTACAAAAATCCCAAAATTCGAAGTTAATTTCAACTAAAATTACTCAAATGCAGCTCCGCTACCAAAAAAACCTAACGTAATCCAGAGTAATTGAAGTTGGTTTCAACAAAATTTTTTATAATTTGAAAAAAATCTGTACAAACATCCAAAAATTCGAAGTTAATTTCAACTAAAATTACTCAAATGCAGCTCCTCTATCAAAAAAACCTAACATAATCCAGAAAAATCGAAGTCGGTTTCAACAAAACTTTTTAAAATTTGACAAAAATCTGTACAAAAATCCAGAAATTCGAAGTTAATTCAACTAAAATTACTCAAATGCAGCTCCTCTATGCAAAAAACCTAACATAATCCAGAAAAATCGAAGTTGGTTTCATCAAAATTTTTTAAAATTTGACAAAAATCTGTACAAAAATCCAGAAATTAGAAGTTAATTTCAACTAAAATTACTCAAATGCAGCTCCTCTATCAAAAAACCTAACATAATCCAGAAAAATCGAAGTTGGTTTTAACAAAATTTTTTATAATTTGAAAAAAATCTGTACAAACATCCAAAAATTCGAAGTTAATTTCAACTAAAATTACTCAAATGCAGCTCCTCTATCAAAGAAACCTAACATAATCCAGAAAAATCGAAGTTGGTTTCAACAAAATTTTTTATAATTTGAAAAAAATCTGTACAAACATCCAAAAATTCGAAGTTAATTTCAACTAAAATTACTCAAATGCAGCTCCTCTATCCAAAAAACCTAACATAATCCAGAAATATCGAAGTTGGTTTCAACAAAATTTTTTAAAATTTGACAAAAATCTGTACAAAAATCCAAAAATTCGAAGTTAATTTCAACTAAAATTACTCAAATGCAGCTCCACTATCAAAGAAACATAACATAATCCAGAAAAATCGAAGTTTGTTTCAACAAAATTTTTTAAAATTTGACAAACGTCTGTACAAAAATCCCAAAATTCGAAGTAAATTTCACCTAAAATTACACAAATGCAGCTCCGCTACCAAAAAAACCTAACGTAATCCAGAGTAATTGAAGTCGGTTTCAACAAAACTTTTTAAAATTTGACAAAAATTCGAAGTTAATTTCAACTAAAATTACTCAAATGCAGCTCCTCTATCAAAAAAACCTAACATAATCCAGAAAAATCGAAGTCGGTTTCAACAAAACTTTTTAAAATTTGACAAAAATTCGAAGTTAATTTCAACTGAAATTACTCAAATGCAGCTCCTCTATCAAAAAACCTAACATAATCCAGAAAAATCGAAGTTGGTTTCAAAAAAATTTTTTAAAATTTGACAAAATCTGTACAAAAATCCCAAAATTCGAAGTTAATTTCACCTAAAATTACACAAATGCAGCTCCGCTACCAAAAAAACCTAACGTAATCCAGAGTAATTGAAGTCGGTTTCAACAAAACTTTTTAAAATTTGACAAAAATTCGAAGTTAATTTCAACTAAAATTACTCAAATGCAGCTCCTCTATCAAAAAAACCTAACATAATCCAGAAAAATCGAAGTCGGTTTCAACAAAACTTTTTAAAATTTGACAAAAATTCGAAGTTAATTTCAACTGAAATTACTCAAATGCAGCTCCTCTATCAAAAAACCTAACATAATCCAGAAAAATCGAAGTTGGTTTCAACAAAACTTTTTAAAATTTGACAAAAATCTGTACAAAAATCCAGAAATTCGAAGTTAATTCAACTAAAATTACTCAAATGCAGCTCCTCTATCAAAGAAACCTAACATAATCCAGAAAAATCGAAGTTGGTTTCAACAAAATTTTTTATAATTTGAAAAAAATCTGTACAAACATCCAAAAATTCGAAGTTAATTTCAACTAAAATTACTCAAATGCAGCTCCTCTATCCAAAAAACCTAACATAATCCAGAAAAATCGAAGTTGGTTTCAACAAAATTTTTTAAAATTTGACAAAAATCTGTACAAAAATCCAAAAATTCGAAGTTAATTTCAACTAAAATTACTCAAATGCAGCTCCACTATCAAAGAAACATAACATAATCCAGAAAAATCGAAGTTTGTTTCAACAAAATTTTTTAAAATTTGACAAACGTCTGTACAAAAATCCCAAAATTCGAAGTAAATTTCACCTAAAATTACACAAATGCAGCTCCGCTACCAAAAAAACCTAACGTAATCCAGAGTAATTGAAGTCGGTTTCAACAAAACTTTTTAAAATTTGACAAAAATTCGAAGTTAATTTCAACTAAAATTACTCAAATGCAGCTCCTCTATCAAAAAAACCTAACATAATCCAGAAAAATCGAAGTCGGTTTCAACAAAACTTTTTAAAATTTGACAAAAATTCGAAGTTAATTTCAACTGAAATTACTCAAATGCAGCTCCTCTATCAAAAAACCTAACATAATCCAGAAAAATCGAAGTTGGTTTCAAAAAAATTTTTTAAAATTTGACAAAATCTGTACAAAAATCCAAAAATTCGAAGTTAATTTCAACTAAAATTACTCAAATGCAGCTCCTCTATAAAAAAAACCTAACATAATCCAGAAAAATCGAAGTTGGTTTCAACAAAATTTATTAAAATTTGACAAAAATCTGTACAAAAATCCAAAAATTCGAAGTTAATTACAACTAAAATTACTCAAATGCAGCTCCTCTATGCAAAAAACCTAACATAATCCAGAAAAATCGAAGTTGGTTTCAACAAAATTTTTTAAAATTTGACAAAAATCTGTACAAAAATCAAAAAATTCGAAGTAAATTCAACTAAAATTACTCAAATGCAGCTCCTCTATCAAAAAACCTAACATAATCCAGAAAAATCGAAGTCGGTTTCAACAAAACTTTTTAAAATTTGACAAAAATCTGTACAAAAATCCAGAAATTCGAAGTTAATTCAACTAAAATTACTCAAATGCAGCTCCCCTATCAAAAAACCTAACATAATCCAGAAAAATCGAAGTTGGTTTTAACAAAATTTTTTATAATTTGAAAAAAATCTGTACAAACATCCAAAAATTCGAAGTTAATTTCAACTAAAATTACTCAAATGCAGCTCCTCTATCAAAGAAACCTAACATAATCCAGAAAAATCGAAGTTGGTTTCAACAAAATTTTTTATAATTTGAAAAAAATCTGTACAAACATCCAAAAATTCGAAGTTAATTTCAACTAAAATTACTCAAATGGAGCTCCTCTATCCAAAAAACCTAACATAATCCAGAAAAATCGAAGTTGGTTTCAACAAAATTTTTTAAAATTTGACAAAAAACTGTACAAAAATCCAAAAATTCGAAGTTAATTTCAACTAAAATTACTCAAATGCAGCTCCACTATCAAAGAAACATAACATAATCCAGAAAAATCGAAGTTTGTTTCAACAAAATTTTTTAAAATTTGACAAACGTCTGTACAAAAATCCCAAAATTCGAAGTTAATTTCACCTAAAATTACACAAATGCAGCTCCGCTACCAAAAAAACCTAACGTAATCCAGAGTAATCGAAGTTGGTTTTGAAAAAAATCTGTACAAAAATCCAAAAATTCGAAGTTAATTACAACTAAAATTACTCAAATGCAGCTCCTCTATCAAAAAACCTAACATAATCCAGAAAAATCGAAGTTGGTTTCAACAAAATTTTTTAAAATTTGACAAAATCTGTACAAAAATCCAAAAATTCGAAGTTAATTTCAACTAAAATTACTCAAATGCAGCTCCTCTATCAAAAAAACCTAACATAATCCAGAAAAATCGAAGTTGGTTTCAACAAAATTTATTAAAATTTGACAAAAATCTGTACAAAAATCCAAAAATTCGAAGTTAATTACAACTAAAATTACTCAAATGCAGCTCCTCTATGCAAAAAACCTAACATAATCCAGAAAAAATCGAAGTTGGTTTCAACAAAATTTTTTGAAATTTGACAAAAATCTGTACAAAAATCCAAAAATTCGAAGTAAATTCAACTAAAATTACTCAAATGCAGCTCCTCTATCAAAAAACCTAACATAATCCAGAA
This sequence comes from Andrena trimmerana, assembly GCA_951215215.1. Taxonomy (NCBI): domain Eukaryota; kingdom Metazoa; phylum Arthropoda; class Insecta; order Hymenoptera; family Andrenidae; genus Andrena; species Andrena trimmerana. The sequence continues at coordinate 408,866 of CATNUO010000088.1, forward strand.
AAATCGAAGTTGGTTTCAACAAAATTTTTTACAATTTGAAAAAAATCTGTACAAAAATTCAAAATTCGAAGTTAATTTCAACTAAAATTTACTCAAATGCAGCTCCTCTATCAAAAAAAACCTAACATAATCCAGAAAAATCGAAGTCGGTTTCAACAAAACTTTTTAAAATTTGACAAAAATCTGTACAAAAATCCAGAAATTCGAAGTTAATTCAACTAAAATTACTCAAATGCAGCTCCTCTATCAAAAAACCTAACATAATCCAGAAAAATCGAAGTTGGTTTTAACAAAATTTTGTATAATTTGAAAAAAAATCTGTACAAACATCCAAAAATTCGAAGTTAATTTCAACTAAAATTACTCAAATGCAACTCTCTATCCAAAAAACCTAACATAATCCAAAAAAAATCGAAGTTGGTTTCAACAAAATTTTTTAAAATTTGACAAAAATCTGTACAAAAATCCCAAAATTCGAAGTTAATTTCAACTAAAATTACTCAAATGCAGCTCCGCTACCAAAAAAACCTAACATAATCCAGAAAAATCGAAGTCGGTTTCAACAAAAACTTTTTAAAATTTGACAAAAATCTGTACAAAAATCCAAAAATTCGAAGTTAATTCAACTAAAATTACTCAAATGCAGCTCCTCTATCAAAAAACCTAACATAATCCAGAAAAATCGAAGTTGGTTTTAACAAAATTTTTTATAATTTGAAAAAAAATCTGTACAAACATCCAAAAATTCGAAGTTATTTTCAACCAAAATTACTCAAATGTAGCGACGCTACCAAAAAAAACCTAACATAATCCAGAAAAATCGAAGTTGGTTTCAAACAAAATTTTTTAAAATTTGACAAAAATCTGTACAAAAATCCAAAAATTCGAAGTTAATTTCAACTAAAATTACTCAAATGCAGCTCCTCTATCCAAAAAACCTAACATAATCCAGAAAAATCGAAGTTGGTTTCAACAAAATTTTTTAAAATTTGACAAAAATCTGTACAAAAATCCAAAAATTCGAAGTTATTTTCAACTAAAATTACTCAAATGCAGCTCCTCTACAGGGTGTCCGCGGGAAGACTGGACAGCCGGTTTTCTCCTACACTATAGGAGATAAAAATATAAAAAAAATAGGGAATTGCATGGTTCGAGGGGGCCAATTTATTAGCGCGAACGAATTTTGTTTTCGATTATTATTTTAAAAGATACGATGGTCGAGTTCGGTTTTTCAAATGGAACTACGTTTTCTGAAGACCTGGGTTGATAGTGCGTTCCAAGACAAATTCAATAAGCATTAATGTATACACTTTATTTTCACTGGTTTTTAAGATATTGGGCTTGCAAATTTACTGATTTTCACTGGAAGAAAACTGTCTGGTATAGCACGGACCGGGGACGGTCTTACTGGCGTCACGGGTAGCACTGCCTGTTGAAATAGATACCTACCTGCCAAAGGTCTGCGCCAGGAATGGCAGGCCCAAAGGCTGGACAATTCTTTTCCGCCAGAAATGCTACTTAGGTAGGTAAGGAAAGTAGAGACATGATGGGGAAGCTAAGGAAAAATGCAAATAAAGTGGTGATTCTTGCTATTAATTAAGTCTTTATCACTCCAAGTACAATTATAAGTTAATGATTTAACATTTTTTACACACTTTGGACTATCTGAGGTCCGGCGTCCAAGTGATTAAACTTTACAAAACAGATGGGAAAAAACCGTCCTCCCCCACTCGCTTTCGCCAGCGACCACACTATTATAACAGTGGCTTCCTAGTGATGTATTTGTCACCTGCCTAGCATCTTTTAATTAGGGTTTAGGGAAATGCCCCATCTTAACTCGCTACCCCGTCATACTTGTCATACGAAACAAGCCGCGATCCACGAGCCTTCTGATCGGTCATGGCTCCACTCGCCCGGGCTCGCCAAGCCGACTTGACGAGCTAGACGAGCCGAGCTAGTTCGCGGTGCCAGGAGCCGTCTGATTCCATCTGGAGAGTAGTCGGGTCACACACTGCACAAATGATACAGGGTGATTCTGGAGCTACGCCCGTCGAAGGATGCGGCCTGGTACCCCGTGGCCAGGACAACCCGCCCGCAGTGCCTCACCGAATTTTATGGCTTTTTACGGAAAAAGGTATGAATCCTGGGCCGAACGTAGCGAATTGAGGTCGAGTCCCCGCAGTCGAGTGTGAAATATCAATTATAGCGTATTAAGAAATTCTTTTCTTCATCGTATCGAAAAGGAAGTGACACCAATGGATTCCTTATGTTTTTCTGATAAAAATCAGACCAAATATCATGCAAATCGGACTACTTTGACACAAGCTATTTGTATTCCCTATGTAAAAGTTGTCCGATTTACACGACATTTGTAATGATTTTCATCAGAAAACGCCAAAAAATCCATCGGCGACACTTCCGTATCCATACTATAAAGAATAAAGAATTATTTTATTTCTTAAACAGATGCAGGGTAATTATGGAGCTACGTCCGTCACCCCGTGGCGAGGACAACACCCCGCAATGCCCATCGAATTTTATGGCTTTCGACCCTCGAAGGGTTTGGAATATCATTAAGAAGTGAGAAATATTCAGGATTTCAAATGTTTGCTTCTTTTCTTCATCGTATCGGAGGGGAAAGTTATGCCAATGGATTCCTGGCGTTCCGTCGAGTAAAATCATACCAAATATCATGCAAATCGGACTATTTTGGCACAAGCTATTTGTACTCCATATGTAAAAGTTGTCCGATTTACACGACATTTGTAATGATTTTCATCGGAAAACCCTAAGGAATCCATCGGCGACACTTCCATATCCATAGGATACAGAATAAAAAATTATTTTATTTCTAAAACAGATGCAGGGTAATTATGGAGCAACGCCCGCCAAGGAGATGCGGCGGCCTGGTACCCCGTGGAGAGGACAGCCCTTCGCTGTGCTTCACCTGATTTTTATGGCTTTTTCCGGAAAAAGGTATGAATCCTGGGCCGAACGTAGCGAATTGAGGTCGAGCCCCCGCAGTCGAGGGTGAAATATCCATTATAGCGTATTAAAAAATTCTTTTCTTCATCGTATCGAAAGGGAAGTGACACCAATGGATTCCTTATGTTTTTCTGCTGAAAATCATACCAAATATCATGCAAATGGGACTATTATTAACAAAACTAGCTTGAGATTATGGAAATGAATTTTTAATTTCCTTCATTATGGTCCGAATTACGTCGTTCTTTGTGTCAATTGCATCGGCGGAACATAAGGAATCGAAGGGTGTGGTTTTCGAAAAGATCTGAAGGGAAATGCCGAAACCCTAGACATTCCTCAGATTTTAATGGTATTCAAACCCCTTCAAGGGTCTAAAGCCATAAAATTCGATGGACACTGCGGGGTGTTATCCTCGCCACGGGGTACCAGGCCGCCGCATCTCCTTGACGGACGTAGGTCCATAATTACCCTGTATCTGTTTAGGAAATAAAATAATTCTTTATTTTTTATCGTATGGATATGGAAGTGTCGCCGATGGATTCCTTAGGGTTTTCCGATGAAAATCATTACAAATGTCGTGTAAATCGGACAACTTTTACATATGGAGTACAAATAGCTTGTGCCAAAATAGTCCGATTTGCATGATATTTGGTATGATTTTACTCGACGGAACGCCAGGAATCCATTGGCATAACTTTCCCCTCCGATACGATGAAGAAAAGAAGCAAACATTTGAAATCCTGAATATTTCTCACTTCTTAATGATATTCCAAACCCTTCGAGGGTCGAAAGCCATAAAATTCGATGGGCATTGCGGGGTGTTGTCCTCGCCACGGGGTGACGGACGTAGCTCCATAATTACCCTGCATCTGTTTAAGAAATAAAATAATTCTTTATTCTTTATAGTATGGATACGGAAGTGTCGCCGATGGATTTTTTGGCGTTTTCTGATGAAAATCATTACAAATGTCGTGTAAATCGGACAACTTTTACATAGGGAATACAAATAGCTTGTGTCAAAGTAGTCCGATTTGCATGATATTTGGTCTGATTTTTATCAGAAAAACATAAGGAATCCATTGGTGTCACTTCCTTTTCGATACGATGAAGAAAAGAATTTCTTAATACGCTATAATTGATATTTCACACTCGACTGCGGGGACTCGACCTCAATTCGCTACGTTCGGCCCAGGATTCATACCTTTTTCCGTAAAAAGCCATAAAATTCGGTGAGGCACTGCGGGCGGGTTGTCCTGGCCACGGGGTACCAGGCCGCATCCTTCGACGGGCGTAGCTCCAGAATCACCCTGTATCATTTGTGCAGTGTGTGACCCGACTACTCTCCAGATGGAATCAGACGGCTCCTGGCACCGCGAACTAGCTCGGCTCGTCTAGCTCGTCAAGTCGGCTTGGCGAGCCCGGGCGAGTGGAGCCATGACCGATCAGAAGGCTCGTGGATCGCGGCTTGTTTCGTATGACAAGTATGACGGGGTAGCGAGTTAAGATGGGGCATTTCCCTAAACCCTAATTAAAAGATGCTAGGCAGGTGACAAATACATCACTAGGAAGCCACTGTTATAATAGTGTGGTCGCTGGCGAAAGCGAGTGGGGGAGGACGGTTTTTTCCCATCTGTTTTGTAAAGTTTAATCACTTGGACGCCGGACCTCAGATAGTCCAAAGTGTGTAAAAAATGTTAAATCATTAACTTATAATTGTATTTGGAGTGATAAAGACTTAATTAATAGCAAGAATCACCACTTTATTTGCATTTTTCCTTAGCTTCCCCATCATGTCTCTACTTTCCTTACCTACCTAAGTAGCATTTCTGGCGGAAAAGAATTGTCCAGCCTTTGGGCCTGCCATTCCTGGCGCAGACCTTTGGCAGGTAGGTATCTATTTCAACAGGCAGTGCTACCCGTGACGCCAGTAAGACCGTCCCCGGTCCGTGCTATACCAGACAGTTTTCTTCCAGTGAAAATCAGTAAATTTGCAAGCCCAATATCTTAAAAACCAGTGAAAATAAAGTGTATACATTAATGCTTATTGAATTTGTCTTGGAACGCACTATCAACCCAGGTCTTCAGAAAACGTAGTTCCATTTGAAAAACCGAACTCGACCATCGTATCTTTTAAAATAATAATCGAAAACAAAATTCGTTCGCGCTAATAAATTGGCCCCCTCGAACCATGCAATTCCCTATTTTTTTTATATTTTTATCTCCTATAGTGTAGGAGAAAACCGGCTGTCCAGTCTTCCCGCGGACACCCTGTATGCAAAAAACCTAACATAATCCAGAAAAATCGAAGTTGGTTTCAACAAAATTTTTTAAAATTTGACAAAAATCTGTACAAAAATCAAAAAATTCGAAGTAAATTCAACTAAAATTACTCAAATGCAGCTCCTCTATCAAAAAACCTAACATAATCCAGAAAAATCGAAGTCGGTTTCAACAAAACTTTTTAAAATTTGACAAAAATCTGTACAAAAATCCAGAAATTCGAAGTTAATTCAACTAAAATTACTCAAATGCAGCTCCCCTATCAAAAAACCTAACATAATCCAGAAAAATCGAAGTTGGTTTTAACAAAATTTTTTATAATTTGAAAAAAATCTGTACAAACATCCAAAAATTCGAAGTTAATTTCAACTAAAATTACTCAAATGCAGCTCCTCTATCAAAGAAACCTAACATAATCCAGAAAAATCGAAGTTGGTTTCAACAAAATTTTTTATAATTTGAAAAAAATCTGTACAAACATCCAAAAATTCGAAGTTAATTTCAACTAAAATTACTCAAATGCAGCTCCTCTATCCAAAAACCTAACATAATCCAGAAAAATCGAAGTTGGTTTCAACAAAATTTTTTAAAATTTGACAAAAAACTGTACAAAAATCCAAAAATTCGAAGTTAATTTCAACTAAAATTACTCAAATGCAGCTCCACTATCAAAGAAACATAACATAATCCAGAAAAATCGAAGTTTGTTTCAACAAAATTTTTTAAAATTTGACAAACGTCTGTACAAAAATCCCAAAATTCGAAGTTAATTTCACCTAAAATTACACAAATGCAGCTCCGCTACCAAAAAAACCTAACGTAATCCAGAGTAATCGAAGTTGGTTTTGAAAAAAATCTGTACAAAAATCCAAAAATTCGAAGTTAATTACAACTAAAATTACTCAAATGCAGCTCCTCTATCAAAAAACCTAACATAATCCAGAAAAATCGAAGTTGGTTTCAACAAAATTTTTTAAAATTTGACAAAATCTGTACAAAAATCCAAAAATTCGAAGTTAATTTCAACTAAAATTACTCAAATGCAGCTCCTCTATCAAAAAAACCTAACATAATCCAGAAAAATCGAAGTTGGTTTCAACAAAATTTATTAAAATTTGACAAAAATCTGTACAAAAATCCAAAAATTCGAAGTTAATTACAACTAAAATTACTCAAATGCAGCTCCTCTATCAAAAAACCTAACATAATCCAGAAAAATCGAAGTTGGTTTCAACAAAATTTTTTATAATTTGAAAAAAATCTGTACAAAAATTCAAAAATTCGAAGGTAATTTCAACTAAAATTACTCAAATGCAGCTCCTCTATCCAAAAAACCTAACATAATCCAGAAAAATCGAAGTTGGTTTCAACAAAATTTTTTAAAATTTGACAAAAATCTGTACAAAAATCCAAAAATTCGAAGTAAATTCAACTAAAATTACTCAAATGCAGCTCCTCTATCAAAAAACCTAACATAATCCAGAAAAATCGAAGTTGGTTTCAACAAAATTTTTTATAATTTGAAAAAAATCTGTACAAAAATTCAAAAATTCGAAGTTAATTTCAACTAAAATTACTCAAATGCAGCACCTCTATCAAAAAAACCTAACATAATCCAGAAAAATCGAAGTCGGTTTCAACAAAACTTTTTAAAATTTGACAAAAATCTGTACAAAAATCCAGAAATTCGAAGTTAATTCAACTAAAATTACTCAAATGCAGCTCCTCTATCAAAAAACCTAACATAATCCAGAAAAATCGAAGTTGGTTTTAACAAAATTTTGTATAATTTGAAAAAAATCTGTACAAACATCCAAAAATTCGAAGTTAATTTCAACTAAAATTACTCAAATGCAGCTCCTCTATCCAAAAAACCTAACATAATCCAGAAAAATCGAAGTTGGTTTCAACAAAATTTTTTAAAATTTGACAAAAATCTGTACAAAAATCCCAAAATTCGAAGTTAATTTCAACTAAAATTACTCAAATGCAGCTCCGCTACCAAAAAAACCTAACGTAATCCAGAGTAATAGAAGTTGGTTTCAACAAAATTTTTTATAATTTGAAAAAAATCTGTACAAACATCCAAAAATTCGAAGTTAATTTCAACTAAAATTACTCAAATGCAGCTCCTCTATCAAAAAAACCTAACATAATCCAGAAAAATCGAAGTCGGTTTCGACAAAAACTTTTTAAAATTTGACAAAAATCTGTACAAAAATCCAAAAATTCGAAGTTAATTCAACTAAAATTACTCAAATGCAGCTCCTCTATCAAAAAACCTAACATAATCCAGAAAAATCGAAGTTGGTTTTAACAAAATTTTTTATAATTTGAAAAAAATCTGTACAAACATCCAAAAATTCGAAGTTAATTTCAACTAAAATTACTCAAATGCAGCTCCTCTATCAAAGAAACCTAACATAATCCAGAAAAATCGAAGTTGGTTTCAACAAAATTTTTTAAAATTTGACAAAAATCTGTACAAAAATCCAAAAATTCGAAGTTAAATACAACTAAAATTACTCAAATGCAGCTCCTCTATCCAAAAAACCTAACATAATCCAGAAAAATCGAAGTTGGTTTCATCAAAATTTTTTAAAATTTGACAAAAATCTGTACAAAAATCCAGAAATTAGAAGTTAATTTCAACTAAAATTACTCAAATGCAGCTCCTCTATCAAAAAACCTAACATAATCCAGAAAAATCGAAGTTGGTTTTAACAAAATTTTTTATAATTTGAAAAAAATCTGTACAAACATCCAAAAATTCGAAGTTAATTTCAACTAAAATTACTCAAATGCAGCTCCTCTATCAAAGAAACCTAACATAATCCAGAAAAATCGAAGTTGGTTTCAACAAAATTTATTATAATTTGAAAAAAATCTGTACAAACATCCAAAAATTCGAAGTTAATTTCAACTAAAATTACTCAAATGCAGCTCCTCTATCCAAAAAACCTAACATAATCCAGAAAAATCGAAGTTGGTTTCAACAAAATTTTTTAAAATTTGACAAAAATCTGTACAAAAATCCAAAAATTCGAAGTTAGTTTCAACTAAAATTACTCAAATGCAGCTCCACTATCAAAGAAACATAACATAATCCAGAAAAATCGAAGTTTGTTTCAACCAAATTTTTTAAAATTTGACAAACGTCTGTACAAAAATCCCAAAATTCGAAGTTAATTTCACCTAAAATTACACAAATGCAGCTCCGCTACCAAAAAAACCTAACGTAATCCAGAGTAATTGAAGTTGGTTTCAACAAAATTTTTTAAAATTTGACAAAAATCAGTACAAAAATCCAAAAATTCGAAGTTAATTTCAACTAAAATTACTCAAATGCAGCTCCTCTATCAAAAAAACCTAACATAATCCAGAAAAATCGAAGTCGGTTTCAACAAAACTTTTTAAAATTTGACAAAAATTCGAAGTTAATTTCAACTGAAATTACTCAAATGCAGCTCCTCTATCAAAAAACCTAACATAATCCAGAAAAATCGAAGTTGGTTTCAAAAAATTTTTTTATAATTTGACAAAATCTGTACAAAAATCCAAAAATTCGAAGTTAATTTCAACTAAAATTACTCAAATGCAGCTCCTCTATAAAAAAAACCTAACATAATCCAGAAAAATCGAAGTTGGTTTCAACAAAATTTATTAAAATTTGACAAAAATCTGTACAAAAATCCAAAAATTCGAAGTTAATTACAACTAAAATTACTCAAATGCAGCTCCTCTATGCAAAAAACCTAACATAATCCAGAAAAATCGAAGTTGGTTTCAACAAAATTTTTTAAAATTTGACAAAAATCTGTACAAAAATCAAAAAATTCGAAGTAAATTCAACTAAAATTACTCAAATGCAGCTCCTCTATCCAAAAAACCTAACATAATCCAGAAAAATCGAAGTTGGTTTCAACAAAATTTTTTAAAATTTGACAAAAATCTGTACAAAAATTCAAAAATTCGAAGTTAATTTCAACTAAAATTACTCAAATGCAGCTCCACTATCAAAGAAACATAACATAATCCAGAAAAATCGAAGTTGGTTTCAACAAAATTTTTTAAAATTTGACAAAAATCTGTACAAAAATCCCAAAATTCGAAGTTAATTTCAACTAAAATTACTCAAATGCAGCTCCGCTACCAAAAAAACCTAACGTAATCCAGAGTAATAGAAGTTGGTTTCAACAAAATTTTTTATAATTTGAAAAAAATCTGTACAAACATCCAAAAATTCGAAGTTAATTTCAACTAAAATTACTCAAATGCAGCTCCTCTATCAAAAAAACCTAACATAATCCAGAAAAATCGAAGTCGGTTTCAACAAAACTTTTTAAAATTTGACAAAAATCTGTACAAAAATCCAGAAATTCGAAGTTAATTCAACTAAAATTACTCAAATGCAGCTCCCCTATCAAAACACCTAACATAATCCAGAAAAATCGAAGTTGGTTTTAACAAAATTTTTTATAATTTGAAAAAAATCTGTACAAACATCCAAAAATTCGAAGTTAATTTCAACTAAAATTACTCAAATGCAGCTCCTCTATCAAAGAAACCTAACATAATCCAGAAAAATCGAAGTTGGTTTCAACAAAATTTTTTATAATTTGAAAAAAATCTGTACAAACATCCAAAAATTCGAAGTTAATTTCAACTAAAATTACTCAAATGCAGCTCCTCTATCCAAAAAACCTAACATAATCCAGAAAAATCGAAGTCGGTTTCAACAAAAACTTTTTAAAATTTGACAAAAATCTGTACAAAAATCCAAAAATTCGAAGTTAATTCAACTAAAATTACTCAAATGCAGCTCCTCTATCAAAAAACCTAACATAATCCAGAAAAATCGAAGTTGGTTTCAACAAAATTTTTTATAATTTGAAAAAAATCTGTACAAAAATTCAAAAATTCGAAGTTAATTTCAACTAAAATTACTCAAATGCAGCTCCTCTATCCAAAAAACCTAACATAATCCAGAAAAATCGAAGTTGGTTTCAACAAAATTTTTTAAAATTTGACAAAAATCTGTACAAAAATCCCAAAATTCGAAGTTAATTTCAACTAAAATTACTCAAATGCAGCTCCTCTATCAAAAAAACCTAACATAATCCAGAAAAATCGAAGTCGGTTTCAACAAAACTTTTTAAAATTTGACAAAAATCTGTACAAAAATCCAGAAATTCGAAGTTAATTCAACTAAAATTACTCAAATGCAGCTCCTCTATCAAAAAACCTAACATAATCCAGAAAAATCGAAGTTGGTTTTAACAAAATTTTGTATAATTTGAAAAAAATCTGTACAAACATCCAAAAATTCGAAGTTAATTTCAACTAAAATTACTCAAATGCAGCTCCTCTATCCAAAAAACCTAACATAATCCAGAAAAATCGAAGTTGGTTTCAACAAAATTTTTTAAAATTTGACAAAAATCTGTACAAAAATCCCAAAATTCGAAGTTAATTTCAACTAAAATTACTCAAATGCAGCTCCGCTACCAAAAAAACCTAACGTAATCCAGAGTAATAGAAGTTGGTTTCAACAAAATTTTTTATAATTTGAAAAAAATCTGTACAAACATCCAAAAATTCGAAGTTAATTTCAACTAAAATTACTCAAATGCAGCTCCTCTATCAAAAAAACCTAACATAATCCAGAAAAATCGAAGTCGGTTTCAACAAAACTTTTTAAAATTTGACAAAAATCTGTACAAAAATCCAAAAATTCGAAGTTAATTCAACTAAAATTACTCAAATGCAGCTCCTCTATCAAAAAACCTAACATAATCCAGAAAAATCGAAGTTGGTTTTAACAAAATTTTTTAAAATTTGACAAAAATCTGTACAAAAATCCAGAAATTAGAAGTTAATTTCAACTAAAATTACTCAAATGCAGCTCCTCTATCAAAAAACCTAACATAATCCAGAAAAATCGAAGTTGGTTTTAACAAAATTTTTTATAATTTGAAAAAAATCTGTACAAACATCCAAAAATTCGAAGTTAATTTCAACTAAAATTACTCAAATGCAGCTCCTCTATCAAAGAAACCTAACATAATCCAGAAAAATCGAAGTTGGTTTCAACAAAATTTTTTATAATTTGAAAAAAATCTGTACAAACATCCAAAAATTCGAAGTTAATTTCAACTAAAATTACTCAAATGCAGCTCCTCTATCCAAAAAACCTAACATAATCCAGAAAAATCGAAGTTGGTTTCAACAAAATTTTTTAAAATTTGACAAAAATCTGTACAAAAATCCAAAAATTCGAAGTTAATTTCAACTAAAATTACTCAAATGCAGCTCCACTATCAAAGAAACATAACATAATCCAGAAAAATCGAAGTTTGTTTCAACAAAATTTTTTAAAATTTGACAAACGTCTGTACAAAAATCCCAAAATTCGAAGTTAATTTCACCTAAAATTACACAAATGCAGCTCCGCTACCAAAAAAACCTAACGTAATCCAGAGTAATTGAAGTTGGTTTCAACAAAATTTTTTAAAATTTGACAAAAATCAGTACAAAAATCCAAAAATTCGAAGTTAATTTCAACTAAAATTACTCAAATGCAGCTCCTCTATCAAAAAAACCTAACATAATCCAGAAAAATCGAAGTCGGTTTCAACAAAACTTTTTAAAATTTGACAAAAATTCGAAGTTAATTTCAACTGAAATTACTCAAATGCAGCTCCTCTATCAAAAAACCTAACATAATCCAGAAAAATCGAAGTTGGTTTCAAAAAATTTTTTTATAATTTGACAAAATCTGTACAAAAATCCAAAAATTCGAAGTAAATTCAACTAAAATTACTCAAATGCAGCTCCTCTATCAAAAAACCTAACATAATCCAGAAAAAT